>JANJGN010000010.1:99576566-100114022 GCA_026770705.1 Isurus oxyrinchus
TCTGATGCTCGCTCTCTGATGCTCACTCTCTGATGCTCGTTCTCTGATCCTTGCTCTCTGACCTTAGTCCACTATTCCTCACTTTGTGTACCTTACTGTTTGATTGTCACTTTCAGATCCTTACTCTCTGCTTCACGTTGATTGATGCTCACTCTCTGATCCTCAATCTTTGATCTTCATCGACTCATGCTTATTCTCCTCCTCACTGACTATCCTCAAATTCTGATGCTCGTTCTCGGATGCTCGCTCTCCGATGCTCGCTCTCGGATGCTCGCTCTCGGATGCTCGCTCTCTGATGCTCACTCTCTGATGCTCGCTCTCTGATGCTCGCTCTCTGATTCTTGCTCTCTGATCCTCGCTCTCTGATCCTCGCTCTCTGATCCTCGCTCCCTAATCCTCGCTCTCTAATCCTCGCTCTCTGACCCGCACTCTCTGACCCGCACTCTCTGACCTGCACTCTCTGACCCGCACTCTCTGACCAGCACTCTCTGACCCGCACTCTCTGACCCGCACTCTCTTATCCTCGCTCTCTGATTCTCGCTCTCTGATTCTCGCTCTCTGATCCTCGCTCTCTGATCCTCGCTCTCTGATACTCTCTGACACTCACTGACTGAAACTGATGATCTGAAACTCTCTCTCTGACCCTCACTCTCTGACCCTCACTCTCTGACCCTCGCTCTCTGATCCTCGCTCTCTGATTCTCGCTCTCTGATCCTCGCTCTCTGATCCTCGCTCTCTGATCCTCGCTCTCTGATCCTCGCTCTCTGATCTTCTCCCACTATTTCTCACTCTGTTCCTCACTTTCAGATCCCTACTCTCTGCTTCACATTGATTAATGCTCATTCTCTGATCCTCAATCTTTGATCTTCATCGACTCATGCTTATTCTCCTCTTCACTGACTATCCTCAAATTCTGATCCTCGCTCTCTGATCCTCGCTCTCTGATCCTCGCTCTCTGGTGCTCGCTCTCTGATGCTCGCTCTGTGATGCTCGCTCTGTGATGCTCGCTCTCTGAAGCTTGCTCTCTGATGCTTGCTCTCTGATGCTCGCTCTCTGATGCTCGCTCTCTGATGCTCGCTCTCCGATCCTCGCTCTCTGATCCTCGCTCTCTGATCCTCGCTCTCTGATCCTCGCTCTCTGATGCTCTCTCTCTGATGCTCGCTGTCTGATGCTCGCTCTAATGCTCGCTCTCTGATCCTCGCTCTCTGATGCTCGCTCTTTGATGCTCGCTCTCTGATGCTCGTTCTCTGATCCTCGCTCTCTGATCCTCGCTCTCTGATCCTCGCTCTCTGATGCTCTCTCTCTGATGCTCGCTGTCTGATGCTCGCTCTAATGCTCGCTCTCTGATCCTCGCTCTCTGATTCTTGCTCTCTGATTCTTGCTCTCTGATCCTCGCTCTCTGATCCTCGCTCTCTGATCCTCACTCTGTAATCCTTGCTCCCTGACCCGCACTCTCTGACCCGCACTCTCTGACCCGCACTCTCTGACCCGCACTCTCTGACCCGCACTCCCTGACCCGCACTCTCTGACCCGCAGTCTCTGACCCGCACTCTCTGACCCGCACTCTCTGGCCCGCACTCTCTGGCCCGTACTCTCTGACCCGTAATCTCTGATGCGCACTCTCTGAACCTCACTCTCTGATCCTTACTGTCCAGTCCTCACTGTTTGACCTTTATTGCCTGATTCTCACTTTCAGATCCTTTGTCTCTGCTTCTCATTGACGCATCCTTGCTCTCGGATCCTCACTCTGATTCTTCACCAACCAATTCTCATTGTCCTCCTCACTGACTGATCCTCAAATTCTGATCCTCACTCTCTGATACTCTCTGACCCTCGCTCTCTGATCCTTGCTCTCTGATCCTCGCTCTCTGATCCTCGCTCTCTGATCCTCGCTCTCTGATCCTCGCTCTCTGATCCTCGCTCTCTGATCTTCTCCCACTATTTCTCACTCTGTTCCTCACTTTCAGATCCCTACTCTCTGCTTCACATTGATTAATGCTCATTCTCTGATCCTCAATCTTTGATCTTCATCGACTCATGCTTATTCTCCTCTTCACTGACTATCCTCAAATTCTGATCCTCGCTCTCTGATCCTCGCTCTCTGATGCTCGCTCTCTGATGCTCGCTCTCTGATGCTCGCTCTCTGATGCTCGCTCTCTGATGCTTGCTCTCTGATGCTCGCTCTCTGATGCTCGCTCTCTGATGCTCGCTCTCTGATGCTGCTCTCTGATGCTCGCTCTCTGATGCTCGCTCTCTGATGCTCGCTCTCTGATGCTCGCTCTCTGATGCTCGCTCTCCGATCCTCGCTCTCTGACCTTCATCCACTATTCCGCACTCTGTGTTCCTTACTGTTTGATTTTCACTTTCAGATCCTGACTCTCTGCTTCACGTTGATTGATGCTCACTCTCTGATCCTCAATCTTTGATCTTCATTCACTCATGCTCATTCTCCTCCTCACTGACTATCCTGAAATTCTGATGTTCGCTCTCTGATGCTCGCTCCCTGATGCTCGCTCTCTAATGCTCGCTCTCTGATGCTCGTTCTCTGATGCTCGCTCTCTGATGCTCGCTCTCTGATGCTCGCTCTTTGATGCTCGCTCTCTGATGCTCGTTCTCTGATCCTCGCTCTCTGATCCTCGCTCTCTGATCCTCGCTCTCTGATCCTCGCTCTCTGATCCTCGCTCTCTGACCCGCACTCTCTGACCCGCACTCTCTGACCCGCACTCTCTGACCCGCACTCTCTGACCCGCACTCTCTGACCCGCACTCTCTGACCCGCACTCTCTGACCCGCACTCTTTGGCCCTCATTTAAGGACCATCATTTAAGGACCCTCATTCACTTATCCTCCTTCTCTGACCCTCATTCCCTAAACCTCATTCCCTGAACCTCATTCCCTGAACCTCATTCCCTGAACCTCATTCCCTGAACCTCATTCCCTGAACCTCATTCTCTGAACGTCACTGACTGATCCTAAGTTACTGATTCTCTCTGATCCTCACTCTCTGATTTTCTCCCACTATTTTTCACTCTGTTCCTCACTTTCAGATCCCAACTCTCTGCTTCACGTTGGTTAATGCGCATTCTCTGATCCTCAATATTTGATCTTCATCGACTCATGCTTATTCTCCTCCTCACTGACTATCCTCAAATTCTGATGCTCGCTTTCTGATCCTCGCTCTCTGATGCTCGCTCGCTGATCCTCGCTCTCTGATGCTCGCTCTCTGACCTTCGTCCAATATTCCTCACACTCTGTACCTTACAATTTGATTTTCACTTTCAGATACTTAATCTCTGCTTCACGTTGATTGATGCTTACTCTCTGATCCTCAATCTTTTATCTTCATTGACTCATGGTTATTCTCCTCCTCACTGACTGTCCTCAAATTCTGATGCTCGCGCTCTGATCCTCGCTCTCTGATCATCACTCTCCGATCCTCGCTCTCTGATCCTTGCTCTCTGATGCTCACTCTCTGATCTTCACTCTCTGCCCTTCATCCACTATTCCTCACTCTCTGTACCTTACTGTTAGATTTTCACTTTCAGATCCCTACTCTCTGCTTCACATTGATTAATGCTCATTCTCTGATCCTCAATCTTTGATCTTCATCGACTCATGCTTATTCTCCTCTTCACTGACTATCCTCAAATTCTGATCCTCGCTCTCTGATCCTCGCTCTCTGATGCTCGCTCTCTGATGCTCGCTCTCTGATGCTCCCTCTCTGATGCTCGCTCTCTGATGCTTGCTCTCTGATGCATGCTCTCTGATGCTCGCTCTCTGATGCTCGCTCTCTGATGCTCGCTCTCTGATGCTCGCTCTCTGATCCTCGCTCTCTGACCTTCATCCACTATTCCGCACTCTGTGTTCCTTACTGTTTGATTTTCACTTTCAGATCCTGACTCTCTGCTTCACGTTGATTGATGCTCACTCTCTGATCCTCAATCTTTGATCTTCATTCACTCATGCTCATTCTCCTCCTCACTGACTATCCTGAAATTCTGATGCTCGCTCTCTGATGCTCGCTCCCTGATGCTCGCTCTCTAATGCTCGCTCTCTGATGCTCATTCTCTGATGCTCGCTCTCTGATGCTCGCTCTCTGATGCTCGCTCTTTGATGCTCGCTCTCTGATGCTCATTCTCTGATCCTCGCTCTCTGATCCTCGCTCTCTGATCCTCGCTCTCTGACCCACTCTCTCTGACCCGCACTCTCTGACCCGCACTCTCTGACCCGCACTCTCTGACCCGCACTCTCTGACCCGCACTCTCTGACCCGCACTCTCTGACCCGCACTCTCAGACCCGCACTCTCTGACCCGCACTCTCTGACCCGCACTCTCTGACCCGCACTCTCTGACCCGCACTCTCTGAACCTCAGTCTCTGATACTTACTGACCAGTCCTCACTGTTGGACCATTATAACCTGATTCTCACTTTCAGATCCTTTTTCTCTGCTTCTCATTGATGCATCCTTGCTCTCGGATCCTCAATCTGATCTTCACCAACCAATTCTCATTGTCCTGCTCACTGACTGATCCTCAAATTCTAATCCTCACTCTCTGATACTCTCTGACACTCACTGACTGAAACTGACTATCTGAAACTCTCTCTCTGACCCTCGCTCTCTGACCCTCGCTCTCTGATCCTCGCTCTCTGATCCTCGCTCTCTGATCCTCGCTCTCTGATCCTCGCTCTCTGATCCTCGCTCTCTGATCTTCTCCCACTATTTCTCACTCTGTTCCTCACTTTCAGATCCCTACTCTCTGCTTCACATTGATTAATGCTCATTCTCTGATCCTCAATCTTTGATCTTCATCGACTCATGCTTATTCTCCACCTCACTGACTATCCTCAAATTCTGATCCTCGCTCTCTGATGTTCGCTCTCTGATGCTCGCTCTCTGATGCTCGTTCTCTGATCCTCGCTCTCTGACCTTCGTACACTATTCCTCACTCTGTGTACCTTACTGTTTGATTTTCACTTTCAGATCCTTACTCTCTGCTTCACGTTGATTGATGCTCACTCTCTGATCCTCAATCTTTGATCTTCATCGACTCATGCTCATTCTCCTCCTCACTGACTATCCTGAAATTCTGATGCTCGCTCGCTGATGCTCGCTCTCTGATGCTCGCTCTCTGATGCTCGCTCTCTGATCCTCGCGCTCTGATCCTCGCTCTCTGATGCTCGCTCTCTGATGCTCGCTCTCTGATGCTCGCTCTCTGATGTTCGCTCTCTGATGCTCGCTCTCTGATCTTGGCTCTCTGATCCTTGCTCGCTGATCCTCGCTCTCTGATGCTCACTCTCTGATCCTCGCTCTCTGACCTTCGTCCACTATTCCTCACTCTATGTACCTTACTGTTTGATTTTCACTTTCAGATCCTTACTCTCTGCTTCACGTTGATTGATGCTCACTCTCTGATCCTCAATCTTTGATCTTCATCGTCTCAGCTTATTCTTCTCCTCACTGACTATCCTCAAGTTCTGATGCTCGCTCTCGGATGCTCGCTCTCGGATGCTCGCTCTCGGACGCTCGCTCTCTGATGCTCGCTCTCTGATGCTCGCTCTCTGATGCTCGCTCTCTGATGCTCACTCTAATGCTCGCTCTCTGATCCTCGCTCTCTGATTCTTGCTCTCTGATCCTCGCTCTCTGATCCTCGCTCTCTGATCCTCGCTCTCTAATCCTCGCTCCCTGACCCGCACTCTCTGACCCGCACTCTCTGACCTGCACTTTCTGACCCGCACTCTCTGACCCGCACTCTCTGACCCTCACTCTCTGACCCGCACTCTCTGACCCGCACTCTCTGACCCGTACTCTCTGGCCCGCACTCTCTGGCCCGTACTCTCTGACCCGCAATCTCTGATGCGCACTCTCTGAACCTCACTCTCTGATCCTTACTGTCCAGTCCTCACTGTTTGACCTTTATTACCTGATTCTCACTTTCAGATCCTTTGTCTCTGCTTCTCATTGACGCATCCTTGCTCTCGGATCCTCACTCTGATTCTTCACCAACCAATTCTCATTGTCCTCCTCATTGACTGATCCTCAAATTCTGATCCTCACTCTCTGATACTCTCTGACCCTCGCTCTCTGATCCTTGCTCTCTGATCCTCGCTCTCTGATCCTCGCTCTCTGAACCTCGCTCTCTGATCTTCTCCCACTATTTCTCACTCTGTTCCTCACTTTCAGATCCCTACTCTCTGCTTCACATTGATTAATGCCCATTCTCTGATCCACAATCTTTGATCTTCATCGACTCATGCTTATTCTCCTCCTCACTGACTATCCTCAAATTCTGATCCTCGCTCTCTGATGCTCGCTCTCTGATGCTCGCTCTAATGCTCGCGCGCTGATTCTTGCTCTCTGATCCTCGCTCTCTGATCCTCGCTCTCTGATCCTCACTCTCTAATCCTCGCTCTCTAATCCTCGCTCTCTGACCCGCACTCTCTGACCCGCACTCTCTGACCCGCACTCTCTGACCCGCACACTCTGACCAGCACTCTCTGACCCGCACTCTCTTATCCTCGCTCTCTGATCCTCGCTCTCTGATCCTCGCTCTCTGATCCTCGCTCTCTGATTCTCGCTCTCTGATCCTCGCTCTCTAATCCTCGCTCTCTGATACTTTCTGACACTCACTAAGTGAAACTGACGATCTGAAACTCTCTCTCTGACCCTCGCTCTCTGATCCTCGCTCTCTGATCCTCGCTCTCTGATCCTCGCTCTCTGATCCTCGCTCTCTGATCCTCACTCTCTGATCCTCTCTCACTGATCCTCGCTCTCTGATCCTCACTCTCTGATCTTCTCCCACTATTTCTCACTCTGTTCCTCACTTTCAGATCCCTACTCTCTGCTTCACATTGATTAATGCTCATTCTCTGATCCACAATCTTTGATCTTCATCGACTCATGCTTATTCTCCTCCTCACTGACTATCCTCAAATGCTGATGCTCGCTCTCTGATCCTCGTTCTCTGATGCTCGCTCTCTGATGCTCGCTCTCTGATGCTCGTTCTCTGATCCTCGTTCTCTGACCTTCGTCCACTATTCCTCACTCTGTGTACCTTACTGTTTGATTTTCACTTTCAGATCCTTACTCTCTGCTTCACGTTGATTGATGCTCACTCTCTGATCCTCAATCTTTGATCTTCATCGACTCATGCTTATTCTCCGTCTCACTGACTATCCTCAAATTCTGATGCTCGCTCTCGAATGCTCGCTCTCGGATGCTCGCTCTCGGATGCTCGCTCTCGGATGCTCACTCTCGGATGCTCACTCTCGGATGCTCGCTCTTGGATGCTCGCTCTCTGATGCTCGCTCTCTGATGCTCGCTCTCTGATGCTCTCTCTCTGATGCTCGCTGTCTGATGCTCGCTCTAATGCTCGCTCTCTGATCCTCGCTCTCTGATTCTTGCTCTCTGATTCTTGCTCTCTGATCCTCGCTCTCTGATCCTCGCTCTCTGATCCTCACTCTGTAATCCTTGCTCCCTGACCCGCACTCTCTGACCCGCACTCTCTGACCCGCACTCTCTGACCCGCACTCTCTGACCCGCACTCTCTGACCCGCACTCTCTGACCCGCACTCTCTGACCCGCACTCTCTGACCCGCAGTCTCTGACCCGCACTCTCTGACCCGCACTCTCTGGCCCGCACTCTCTGGCCCGTACTCTCTGACCCGTAATCTCTGATGCGCACTCTCTGAACCTCACTCTCTGATCCTTATTGTCCAGTCCTCACTGTTTGACCTTTATTGCCTGATTCTCACTTTCAGATCCTTTGTCTCTGCTTCTCATTGACGCATCCTTGCTCTCGGATCCTCACTCTGATTCTTCACCAACCAATTCTCATTGTCCTCCTCACTGACTGATCCTCAAATTCTGATCCTCACTCTCTGATACTCTCTGACCCTCGCTCTCTGATCCTTGCTCTCTGATCCTCGCTCTCTGATCCTCGCTCTCTGATCCTCGCTCTCTGATCCTCGCTCTCTGATCCTCGCTCTCTGATCCTCACTCTCTGATCTTCTCCCACTATTTCTCACTCTGTTCCTCACTTTCAGATCCCTACTCTCTGCTTCACATTGATTAATGCTCATTCTCTGATCCTCAATCTTTGATCTTCATCGACTCATGCTTATTCTCCTCTTCACTGACTATCCTCAAATTCTGATCCTCGCTCTCTGATCCTCGCTCTCTGATGCTCGCTCTCTGATGCTCGCTCTCTGATGCTCGCTCTCTGATGCTTGCTCTCTGATGCTCGCTCTCTGATGCTCGCTCTCTGATGCTCGCTCTCTGATGCTCGCTCTCTGATGCTCGCTCTCTGATGCTCGCTCTCTGATGCTCGCTCTCTGATGCTCGCTCTCTGATGCTCGCTCTCCGATCCTCGCTCTCTGACCTTCATCCACTATTCCGCACTCTGTGTTCCTTACTGTTTGATTTTCACTTTCAGATCCTGACTCTCTGCTTCACGTTGATTGATGCTCACTCTCTGATCCTCAATCTTTGATCTTCATTCACTCATGCTCATTCTCCTCCTCACTGACTATCCTGAAATTCTGATGTTCGCTCTCTGATGCTCGCTCCCTGATGCTCGCTCTCTAATGCTCGCTCTCTGATGCTCGTTCTCTGATGCTCGCTCTCTGATGCTCGCTCTCTGATGCTCGCTCTTTGATGCTCGCTCTCTGATGCTCGTTCTCTGATCCTCGCTCTCTGATCCTCGCTCTCTGATCCTCGCTCTCTGATCCTCGCTCTCTGATCCTCGCTCTCTGACCCGCACTCTCTGACCCGCACTCTCTGACCCGCACTCTCTGACCCGCACTCTCTGACCCGCACTCTCTGACCCGCACTCTCTGACCCGCACTCTCTGACCCGCACTCTTTGGCCCTCATTTAAGGACCATCATTTAAGGACCCTCATTCACTTATCCTCCTTCTCTGACCCTCATTCCCTAAACCTCATTCCCTGAACCTCATTCCCTGAACCTCATTCCCTGAACCTCATTCCCTGAACCTCATTCCCTGAACCTCATTCTCTGAACGTCACTGACTGATCCTAAGTTACTGATTCTCTCTGATCCTCACTCTCTGA
The DNA here is from genome assembly GCA_026770705.1 of Isurus oxyrinchus. NCBI lineage: Eukaryota > Metazoa > Chordata > Chondrichthyes > Lamniformes > Lamnidae > Isurus > Isurus oxyrinchus. The sequence continues at coordinate 99,585,637 of JANJGN010000010.1, forward strand.
TCTTCTCCCACTATTTTTCACTCTGTTCCTCACTTTCAGATCCCAACTCTCTGCTTCACGTTGGTTAATGCGCATTCTCTGATCCTCAATATTTGATCTTCATCGACTCATGCTTATTCTCCTCCTCACTGACTATCCTCAAATTCTGATGCTCGCTTTCTGATCCTCGCTCTCTGATGCTCGCTCTCTGATCCTCGCTCTCTGATGCTCGCTCTCTGACCTTCGTCCAATATTCCTCACACTCTGTACCTTACAATTTGATTTTCACTTTCAGATACTTAATCTCTGCTTCACGTTGATTGATGCTTACTCTCTGATCCTCAATCTTTTATCTTCATTGACTCATGGTTATTCTCCTCCTCACTGACTGTCCTCAAATTCTGATGCTCGCGCTCTGATCCTCGCTCTCTGATCATCACTCTCCGATCCTCGCTCTCTGATCCTTGCTCTCTGATGCTCACTCTCTGATCTTCACTCTCTGCCCCTCATCCACTATTCCTCACTCTCTGTACCTTACTGTTAGATTTTCACTTTCAGATCCCTACTCTCTGCTTCACATTGATTAATGCTCATTCTCTGATCCTCAATCTTTGATCTTCATCGACTCATGCTTATTCTCCTCTTCACTGACTATCCTCAAATTCTGATCCTCGCTCTCTGATCCTCGCTCTCTGATGCTCGCTCTCTGATGCTCGCTCTCTGATGCTCGCTCTCTGATGCTCGCTCTCTGATGCTTGCTCTCTGATGCATGCTCTCTGATGCATGCTCTCTGATGCTCGCTCTCTGATGCTCGCTCTCTGATGCTCGCTCTCTGATGCTCGCTCTCTGATCCTCGCTCTCTGACCTTCATCCACTATTCCGCACTCTGTGTTCCTTACTGTTTGATTTTCACTTTCAGATCCTGACTCTCTGCTTCACGTTGATTGATGCTCACTCTCTGATCCTCAATCTTTGATCTTCATTCACTCATGCTCATTCTCCTCCTCACTGACTATCCTGAAATTCTGATGCTCGCTCTCTGATGCTCGCTCCCTGATGCTCGCTCTCTAATGCTCGCTCTCTGATGCTCATTCTCTGATGCTCGCTCTCTGATGCTCGCTCTCTGATGCTCGCTCTTTGATGCTCGCTCTCTGATGCTCGTTCTCTGATCCTCGCTTTCTGATCCTCGCTCTCTGATCCTCGCTCTCTGATCCTCGCTCTCTGATCCTCGCTCTCTGATCCTCGCTCTCTGACCCACTCTCTCTGACCCGCACTCTCTGACCCGCACTCTCTGACCCGCACTCTCTGACCCGCACTCTCTGACCCGCACTCTCTGACCCGCACTCTCTGACCCGCACTCTCTGACCCGCACTCTCAGACCCGCACTCTCAGACCCGCACTCTCTGACCCGCACTCTCTGACCCGCACTCTCTGACCCGCACTCTCTGACCCGCACTCCCTGACCTGCACTCTCTGAACCTCAGTCTCTGATACTTACTGACCAGTCCTCACTGTTGGACCATTATTACCTGATTCTCACTTTCAGATCCTTTTTCTCTGCTTCTCATTGATGCATCCTTGCTCTCGGATCCTCAATCTGATCTTCACCAACCAATTCTCATTGTCCTGCTCACTGACTGATCCTCAAATTCTAATCCTCACTCTCTGATACTCTCTGACACTCACTGACTGAAACTGACTATCTGAAACTCTCTCTCTGACCCTCGCTCTCTGACCCTCGCTCTCTGATCCTCGCTCTCTGATCCTCGCTCTCTGATCCTCGCTCTCTGATCCTCGCTCTCTGATCCTCGCTCTCTGATCTTCTCCCACTATTTCTCACTCTGTTCCTCACTTTCAGATCCCTACTCTCTGCTTCACATTGATTAATGCTCATTCTCTGATCCTCAATCTTTGATCTTCAACGACTCATGCTTATTCTCCACCTCACTGACTATCCTCAAATTCTGATCCTCGCTCTCTGATGTTCGCTCTCTGATGCTCGCTCTCTGATGCTCGTTCTCTGATCCTCGCTCTCTGACCTTCGTACACTATTCCTCACTCTGTGTACCTTACTGTTTGATTTTCACTTTCAGATCCTTACTCTCTGCTTCACGTTGATTGATGCTCACTCTCTGATCCTCAATCTTTGATCTTCATCGACTCATGCTCATTCTCCTCCTCACTGACTATCCTGAAATTCTGATGCTCGCTCGCTGATGCTCGCTCTCTGATGCTCGCTCTCTGATCCTCGCGCTCTGATCCTCGCTCTCTGATGCTCGCTCTCTGATGCTCGCTCTCTGATGCTCGCTCTCTGATGCTCGCTCTCTGATGCTCGCTCTCTGATCTTGGCTCTCTGATCCTTGCTCGCTGATCCTCGCTCTCTGATGCTCACTCTCTGATCCTCGCTCTCTGACCTTCGTCCACTATTCCTCACTCTATGTACCTTACTGTTTGATTTTCACTTTCAGATCCTTACTCTCTGCTTCACGTTGATTGATGCTCACTCTCTGATCCTCAATCTTTGAACTTCATCGTCTCAGCTTATTCTTCTCCTCACTGACTATCCTCAAGTTCTGATGCTCGCTCTCGGATGCTCGCTCTCGGATGCTCGCTCTCGGACGCTCGCTCTCTGATGCTCGCTCTCTGATGCTCGCTCTCTGATGCTCGCTCTCTGATGCTCACTCTAATGCTCGCTCTCTGATCCTCGCTCTCTGATTCTTGCTCTCTGATCCTCGCTCTCTGATCCTCGCTCTCTGATCCTCGCTCTCTAATCCTCGCTCCCTGACCCGCACTCTCTGACCCGCACTCTCTGACCTGCACTCTCTGACCCGCACTCTCTGACCCGCACTCTCTGACCCTCACTCTCTGACCCGCACTCTCTGACCCGCACTCTCTGACCCGTACTCTCTGGCCCGCACTCTCTGGCCCGTACTCTCTGACCCGCAATCTCTGATGCGCACTCTCTGAACCTCACTCTCTGATCCTTACTGTCCAGTCCTCACTGTTTGACCTTTATTACCTGATTCTCACTTTCAGATCCTTTGTCTCTGCTTCTCATTTACGCATCCTTGCTCTCGGATCCTCACTCTGATTCTTCACCAACCAATTCTCATTGTCCTCCTCATTGACTGATCCTCAAATTCTGATCCTCACTCTCTGATACTCTCTGACCCTCGCTCTCTGATCCTTGCTCTCTGATCCTTGCTCTCTGATCCTCGCTCTCTGATCCTCGCTCTCTGATCTTCTCCCACTATTTCTCACTCTGTTCCTCACTTTCAGATCCCTACTCTCTGCTTCACATTGATTAATGCCCATTCTCTGATCCACAATCTTTGATCTTCATCGACTCATGCTTATTCTCCTCCTCACTGACTATCCTCAAATTCTGATGCTCGCTCTCTGATGCTCGCTCTCTGATGCTCGCTCTAATGCTCGCGCGCTGATTCTTGCTCTCTGATCCTCGTTCTCTGATCCTCGCTCTCTGATCCTCACTCTCTAATCCTCGCTCTCTAATCCTCGCTCTCTGACCCGCACTCTCTGACCCGCACTCTCTGACCCGCACTCTCTGACCCGCACTCTCTGACCCGCAGTCTCTGACCCGCACTCTCTGACCAGCACTCTCTGACCCGCACTCTCTGAACCGCACTCTCTGACCCGCACTCTCTTATCCTCGCTCTCTGATTCTCGCTCTCTGATCCTCGCTCTCTGATCCTCGCTCTCTGATACTTTCTGACACTCACTAAGTGAAACTGACGATCTGAAACTCTCTCTCTGATCCTCGCTCTCTGATCCTCACTCTCTGATCCTCGCTCTCTGATCCTCGCTCTCTGATCCTCACTCTCTGATCTTCTCCCACTATTTCTCACTCTGTTCCTCACTTTCAGATCCCTACTCTCTGCTTCACATTGATTAATGCTCATTCTCTGATCCACAATCTTTGATCTTCATCGACTCATGCTTGTTCTCCTCCTCACTGACTATCCTCAAATGCTGATGCTCGCTCTCTGATCCTCGTTCTCTGATGCTCGCTCTCTGATCCTCGCTCTCTGATCCTCGCTCTCTGGTGCTCGCTCTCTGATGCTCGCTCTCTGATGCTCGCTCTCTGAAGCTTGCTCTCTGATGCTTGCTCTCTGATGCTCGCTCTCTGATGCTCGCTCTCTGATGCTCGCTCTCTGATGCTCGCTCTCCGATCCTCGCTCTCTGACCTTCATCCACTATTCCGCACTCTGTGTTCCTTACTGTTTGATTTTCACTTTCAGATCCTGACTCTCTGCTTCACGTTGATTGATGCTCACTCTCTGATCCTCAATCTTTGATCTTCATTCACTCATGCTCATTCTCCTCCTCACTGACTATCCTGAAATTCTGATGCTCGCTCTCTGATGCTCGCTCCCTGATGCTCGCTCTCTAATGCTCGCTCTCTGATGCTCATTCTCTGATGCTCGCTCTCTGATGCTCGCTCTCTGATGCTCGCTCTTTGATGCTCGCTCTCTGATGCTCGTTCTCTGATCCTCGCTCTCTGATCCTCGCTCTCTGATCCTCGCTCTCTGATCCTCGCTCTCTGATCCTCGCTCTCTGACCCGCACTCTCTGACCCGCACTCTCTGACCCGCACTCTCTGACCCGCACTCTCTGACCCGCACTCTCAGACCCGCACTCTCTGACCCGCACTCTCTGACCCGCACTCTCTGAACCTCACTCTCTGATCCTTACTGACCAGTCCTCACTGTTTTACCATTATTACCTGATTCTCACTTTCAGATCCTTTTTCTCTGCTTCTCTTTGATGCATCCTTGCTCTCGGATCCTCAATCTGATCTTCACCAACCAATTCTCATTGTCCTGCTCACTGACTGATCCTCAAATTCTAATCCTCACTCTCTGATACTCTCTGACACTCACTGACTGAAACTGATTATCTGAAACTCTCTCTCTGACCCTCGCTCTCTGACCCTCGCTCTCTGATCCTCGCTCTCTCATCCTCGCTCTCTGATCCTCGCTCTCTGATCCTCGCTCTCTGATCTTCTCCCAATATTTCTCACTCTGTTCCTCACTTTCAGATCCCTACTCTCTGCTTCACATTGATTAATGCTCATTCTCTGATCCTCAATCTTTGATCTTCATCGACTCGTGCTTATTCTCCACCTCACTGACTATCCTCAAATTCTGATGCTCGCTCTCGGATGCTCGCTCTCGGATGCTCGCTCTCGGATGCTCGCTCTCGGATGCTCACTCTCGGATGCTCACTCTCGGATGCTCGCTCTTGGATGCTCGCTCTCTGATGCTCGCTCTTTGATGCTCGCTCTCTGATGCTCTCTCTCTGATGCTCGCTGTCTGACGCTCGCTCTAATGCTCGCTCTCTGATCCTCGCTCTCTGATTCTTGCTCTCTGATTCTTGCTCTCTGATCCTCGCTCTCTGATCCTCGCTCTCTGATCCTCACTCTGTAATCCTTGCTCCCTGAGCCGCACTCTCTGACCCGCACTCTCTGACCCGCACTCTCTGACCCGCACTCTCTGACCCGCACTCTCTGACCCGCACTCTCTGACCCGCAGTCTCTGACCCGCACTCTCTGACCCGCACTCTCTGGCCCGCACTCTCTGGCCCGTACTCTCTGACCCGTAATCTCTGATGCGCACTCTCTGAACCTCACTCTCTGATCCTTACTGTCCAGTCCTCACTGTTTGACCTTTATTGCCTGATTCTCACTTTCAGATCCTTTGTCTCTGCTTCTCATTGACGCATCCTTGCTCTCGGATCCTCACTCTGATTCTTCACCAACCAATTCTCATTGTCCTCCTCACTGACTGATCCTCAAATTCTGATCCTCACTCTCTGATACTCTCTGACCCTCGCTCTCTGATCCTTGCTCTCTGATCCTCGCTCTCTGATCCTCGCTCTCTGATCCTCGCTCTCTGATCTTCTCCCACTATTTCTCACTCTGTTCCTCACTTTCAGATCCCTACTCTCTGCTTCACATTGATTAATGCTCATTCTCTGATCCACAATCTTTGATCTTCATTGACTCATGCTTATTCTCCTCCTCACTGACTATCCTCAAATTCTGATCCTCGCTCTCTGATGCTCGCTCTCTGATGCTCACTCTCTGATGCTCGTTCTCTGATCCTTGCTCTCTGACCTTAGTCCACTATTGCTCACTCTGTGTACCTTACTGTTTGATTTTCACTTTCAGATCCTTACTCTCTGCTTCACGTTGATTGATGCTCACTCTCTGATCCTCAATCTTTGATCTTCATCGACTCATGCTTATTCTCCTCCTCACTGACTATCCTCAAATTCTGATGCTCGTTCTCGGATGCTCGCTCTCCGATGCTCGCTCTCTGAAGCTCATTCTCTGATGCTCGCTCTCTGATGCTCGCTCTCTGATTCTTGCTCTCTGAACCTCCCTCTCTGATCCTCGCTCTCTGATCCTCGCTCTCTAATCCTCGCTCTCTGACCCGCACTCTCTGACCCGCGCTCTCTGACCTGCACTCTCTGACCCGCACTCTCTGACCAGCACTCTCTGACCCGCACTCTCTGACCCGCACTCTCTTATCCTCACTCTCTGATTCTCGCTCTCTGATTCTCGCTCTCTGATTCTCGCTCTCTGATCCTCGCTCTCTGATCCTCGCTCTCTGATACTCTCTGACACTCACTGACTGAAACTGATGATCTGAAACTCTCTCTCTGACCCTCACTCTCTGACCCTCACTCTCTGACCCTCGCTCTCTGACCCTCGCTCTCTGATCCTCGCTCTCTGATCCTCGCTCTCTGATCCTCGCTCTCTGATCCTCGCTCTCTGATCTTCTCCCACTATTTCTCACTCTGTTCCTCACTTTCAGATCCCTACTCTCTGCTTCACATTGATTAATGCTCATTCTCTGATCCTCAATCTTTGATCTTCATCGACTCATGCTTATTCTCCTCTTCACTGACTATCCTCAAATTCTGATCCTCGCTCTCTGATCCTCGCTCTCTGATCCTCGCTCTCTGATGCTCGCTCTCTGATGCTCGCTCTCTGATGCTTGCTCTCTGATGCTTGCTCTCTGATGCTCGCTCTCTGATGCTCGCTCTCTGATGCTCGCTCTCTGATGCTCGCTCTCTGATGCTCGCTCTCCGATCCTCGCTCTCCGATCCTCGCTCTCTGACCTTCATCCACTATTCCGCACTCTGTGTTCCTTACTGTTTGATTTTCACTTTCAGATCCTGACTCTCTGCTTCACGTTGATTGATGCTCACTCTCTGATCCTCAATCTTTGATCTTCATTCACTCATGCTCATTCTCCTCCTCACTGACTATCCTGAACTTCTGATGCTCGCTCTCTGATGCTCGTTCCCTGATGCTCGCTCTCTAATGCTCGCTCTCTGATGCTCGTTCTCTGATGCTCGCTCTCTGATTCTCGCTCTCTGATGCTCGCTCTTTGATGCTCGCTCTCTGATGCTCGTTCTCTGACCCCCGCTCTCTGACCCTCGCTCTCTGATCCTCGCTCTCTCATCCTCGCTCTCTGATCCTCGCTCTCTGATCCTCGCTCTCTGATCCTCGCTCTCTGATCTTCTCCCACTATTTCTCACTCTGTTCCTCACTTTCAGATCCCTACTCTCTGCTTCACATTGATTAATGCTCATTCTCTGATCCACAATCTTTGATCTTCATCGACTCATGCTTATTCTCCTCCTCACTGACTATCCTCAAATTCTGATCCTCGCTCTCTGATGCTCGCTCTCTGATGCTCGCTCTCTGATGCTCACTCTCTGATGCTCGTTCTCTGATCCTTGCTCTCTGACCTTAGTCCACTATTCCTCACTCTGTGTACCTTACTGTTTGATTTTCACTTTCAGATCCTTACTCTCTGCTTCACGTTGATTGATGCTCACTCTCTGATCCTCAATCTTTGATCTTCATCGACTCATGCTTATTCTCCTCCTCACTGACTATCCTCAAATTCTGATGCTCGTTCTCTGCTGCTAGCTCACCGATGCTCGCTCTCGGATGCTCGCTCTCGGATGCTCGCTCTCTGATGCTCACTCTCTGATGCTCGCTCTCTGATGCTCGCTCTCTGATTCTTGCTCTCTGATCCTCGCTCTCTGATCCTCGCTCTCTGATCCTCGCTCTCTAATCCTCGCTCTCTAATCCTCGCTCTCTGACCCGCACTCTCTGACTTGCACTCTCTGACCCGCACTCTCTGACCAGCACTCTCTGACCCGCACTCTCTGACCCGCACTCTCTTATCCTCGCTCTCTGATTCTCACTCTCTGATTCTCGCTCTCTGATCCTTGCTCTCTGATCCTCGCTCTCTGATACTCTCTGACACTCACTGACTGAAACTGAAGATCTGAAACTCTCTCTCTGACCCTCACTCTCTGACCCTCACTCTCTGACCCTCGCTCTCTGATCCTCGCTCTCTGATTCTCGCTCTCTGATCCTCGCTCTCTGATCCTCGCTCTCTGATCCTCGCTCTCTGATCCTCGCTCTCTGATCTTCTCCCAGTATTTCTCACTCTGTTCCTCACTTTCAGATCCCTACTCTCTGCTTCACATTGATTAATGCTCATTCTCTGATCCTCAATCTTTGATCTTCATCGACTCATGCTTATTCTCCTCTTCACTGACTATCCTCAAATTCTGATCCTCGCTCTCTGATCCTCGCTCTCTGATGCTTGCTCTCTGATGCTTGCTCTCTGATGCTCGCTCTCTGATGCTCGCTCTCTGATGCTCGCTCTCCGATCCTCGCTCTCTGACCTTCATCCACTATTCCGCACTCTGTGTTCCTTACTGTTTGATTTTCACTTTCAGATCCTGACTCTCTGCTTCACGTTGATTGATGCTCACTCTCTGATCCTCAATCTTTGATCTTCATTCACTCATGCTCATTCTCCTCCTCACTGACTATCCTGAAATTCTGATGCTCGCTCTCTGATGCTCGCTCCCTGATGCTCGCTCTCTAATGCTCGCTCTCTGATGCTCGTTCTCTGATGCTCGCTCTCTGATGCTCGCTCTCTGATGCTCGCTCTTTGATGCTCGCTCTCTGATGCTCGTTCTCTGATCCTCGCTCTCTGATCCTCGCTCTCTGATCCTCGCTCTCTGATCCTCGCTCTCTGATCCTCGCTCTCTGACCCGCACTCTCTGACCCGCACTCTCTGACCCGCACTCTCTGACCCGCACTCTCTGACCCGCACTCTCTGACCCGCACTCTCTGACCCGCACTCTCAGACCCGCACTCTCTGACCCGCACTCTCTGACCCGCACTCTCTGAACCTCACTCTCTGATCCTTACTGACCAGTCCTCACTTTTTACAATTATTACCTGATTCTCACTTTCAGATCCTTTTTCTCTGCTTCTCTTTGATGCATCCTTGCTCTCGGATCCTCAATCTGATCTTCACCAACCAATTCTCATTGTCCTGCTCACTGACTGATCCTCAAATTCTAATCCTCACTCTCTGATACTCTCTGACACTCACAAAGTGAAACTGACGATCTGAAACTCTCTCTCTGACCCTCGCTCTCTGATCCTCGCTCTCTGATCCTCGCTCTCTGATCCTCGCTCTCTGATCCTCGCTCTCTGATCCTCGCTCTCTGATCCTCACTCTCTGATCTTCTCCCACTATTTCTCACTCTGTTCCTCACTTTCAGATCCCTACTCTCTGCTTCACATTGATTAATGCTCATTCTCTGATCCTCAATCTTTGATCTTCATCGACTCGTGCTTATTCTCCACCTCACTGACTATCCTCAAATTCTGATCCTCGCTCTCTGATGTTCGCTCTCTGATGCTCACTCTCTGATCCTCGCGCTCTGATGCTCGTTCTCTGATCCTCGCTCTCTGACCTTCGTCCACTATTCCTCACTCTGTGTACCTTACTGTTTGATTTTCACTTTCAGATCCTTACTCTCTGCTTCACATTGATTGATGCTAACTCTCTGATCCTCAATCTTTGATCTTCATCGACTCATGCTCATTCTCCTCCTCACTGACTATCCTGAAATTCTGATGCTCGCTCTCTGATGCTCGCTCTCTGATGCTCGCTCTCTGATCCTCGCGCTCTGATCCTCGCTCTCTGATGCTCGCTCTCTGATGCTCGCTCTCTGATGCTCGCTCTCTGATGCTCGCTCTCTGATGCTCGCTCTCTGATCTTCGGTCTCTGATCCTTGCTCGCTGATCCTCGCTCTCTGATGCTCACTCTCTTATCCTCGTTCTCTGACCTTCGTCCACTATTACTCACTCTGTGTACCTTACTGTTTGATTTTCACTTTCAGATCCTTACTCTCTGCTTCACGTTGATTGATGCTCACTCTCTGATCCTCAATCTTTGATCTTCATCGACTCATGCTTATTCTTCTCCTCACTGACTATCCTCAAGTTCAGATGCTCGCTCTCGGATGCTCACTCTCGGATGCTCGCTCTCGGACGCTCGCTCTCTGATGCTCGCTCTCTGATGCTCGCTCTCTGATGCTCGCTCTCTGATGCTCGCTCTCTGATGCTCGCTCTAATGCTCGCTCTCTGATCCTTGCTCTCTGATTATTGCTCTCTGACCCTCGCTCTCTGATCCTCGCTCTCTGATCCTCGCTCTCTAATCCTCGCTCCCTGACCCGCACTCTCTGACCCGCACACTCTGACCCGCACTCTCTGACCCGCACTCTCTGACCCGCACTCTCTGACCCGCACTCTCTGGCCCGCACTCTCTGGCCCGTACTCTCTGACCCGCAATCTCTGATGTTTACTCTCTGAACCTCACTCTCTGATCCTTACTGTCCAGTCCTCACTGTTTGACCTTTATTACCTGATTCTCATTTTGAGATCCTTTGTCTCTGCTTCTCATTGACGCATCCTTGCTCTCGGATCCTCACTCTGATTCTTCACCAACCAATTCTCATTGTCCTCCTCACTGACTGATCCTCAAATTCTGATCCTCACTCTCTGATACTCTCTGACCCTCGCTCTCTGATCCTTGCTCTCTGATCCTCGCTCTCTGATCCTCGCTCTCTGATCCTCGCTCTCTGATCTTCTCCCACTATTTCTCACTCTGTTCCTCACTTTCAGATCCCTACTCTCTGCTTCACATTGATTAATGCTCATTCTCTGATCCACAATCTTTGATCTTCATCAACTCATGCTTATTCTCCTCCTCACTGACTATCCTCAAATTCTGATCCTCGCTCTCTGATGCTCGCTCTCTGATGCTCGCTCTAATGCTCGCGCTCTGATTCTTGCTCTCTGATCCTCGCTCTCTGATCCTCGCTCTCTGATCCTCACTCTCTAATCCTCGCTCTCTGACCCGCACTCTCTGACCCGCACTCTCTGACCCGCACTCTCTGACCCGCACTCTCTGACCAGCACTCTCTGACCCGCTCTCTCTGAACCGCACTCTCTGACCCGCACTCTCTTATCCTCGCTCTCTGATCCTCGCTCTCTGTTCCTCGCTCTCTGATTCTCGCTCTCTGATCCTCGCTCTCTGATCCTCGCTCTCTGATACTTTCTGACACTCACAAAGTGAAACTGACGATCTGAAACTCTCTCTCTGACCCTCGCTCTCTGATCCTCGCTCTCTGATCCTCGCTCTCTGATCCTCGCTCTCTGATCCTCGCTCTCTGATCCTCGCTCTCTGATCCTCGCTCTCTGATCCTCACTCTCTGATCTTCTCCCACTATTTCTCGCTCTGTTCCTCACTTTCAGATCCCTACTCTCTGCTTCACATTGATTAATGCTCATTCTCTGATCCACAATCTTTGACCTTCATCAACTCATGCTTATTCTCCTCCTCACTGACTATCCTCAAATGCTGATGGTCGCTCTCTGATGCTCGCTCTCTGATGCTCGCTCTCTGATGCGCGCTCTCTGATGCTCGTTCTCTGATCCTCGCTCTCTGACCTTCGTCCACTATTCCTCACTCTGTGTACCTTACTGTTTGATTTTCACTTTCAGATCCTTACTCTCTGCTTCACGTTGATTGATGCTCACTCTCTGATCCTCAATCTTTGATCTTCATCGACTCATGCTTATTCTCCTTCTCACTGACTATCCTCAAATTCTGATGCTCGCTCTCGGATGCTCGCTCTCGGATGCTCGCTCTCGGATGCTCACTCTCGGATGCTCACTCTCGCATGCTCGCTCTTGGATGCTCGCTCTCTGATGCTCGCTCTCTGATGCTCGCTCTCTGATGCTCTCTCTCTGATGCTCGCTGTCTGATGCTCGCTCTAATGCTCGCTCTCTGATCCTCGCTCTCTGATTCTTGCTCTCTGATTCTTGCTCTCTGATCCTCGCTCTCTGATCCTCGCTCTCTGATCCTCACTCTCTAATCCTCGCTCCCTGACCCGCACTCTCTGACCCGCACTCTCTGACCCGCAGTCTCTGACCCGCACTCTCTGACCCGCACTCTCTGGCCTGCACTCTCTGGACCGTACTCTCTGACCCGTAATCTCTGATGCGCACTCTCTGAACCTCACTCTCTGATCCTTACTGTCCAGTCCTCACTGTTTGACCTTTATTGCCTGATTCTCACTTTCAGATCCTTTGTCTCTGCTTCTCATTGACGCATCCTTGCTCTCGGATCCTCACTCTGATTCTTCGCCAACCAATTCTCATTGTCCTCCTCACTGACTGATCCTCAAATTCTGATCCTCACTCTCTGATACTCTCTGACCCTCGCTCTCTGATCCTTGCTCTCTGATCCTCGCTCTCTGATCCTCGGTCTCTGATCCTCGCTCTCTGATCTTCTCCCACTATTTCTCACTCTGTTCCTCACTTTCAGATCCCTACTCTCTGCTTCACATTGATTAATGCTCATTCTCTGATCCACAATTTTTGATCTTCATCGACTCATGTTTATTCTCCTCCTCACTGACTATCCTCAAATTCTGATGCTCGCTCTCTGATCCTCGCTCTCTGATCCTCCCTCTCTGATGCTCGCTCTCTGATGCTCGCTCTCTGATGCTCGCTCTCTGATGCGCACTCTCTGATGCTCACTCTCTGATCCTCGCTCTGTGAGCCTCGCTCTCTGATCCTCGCTCTCTGATCCTCACTTTCTGATCCACAGTTACTCATTGTCATTCACTGATCCTCACTCTCTGATTTGTAGTCTCTGATCCACACTTTCCGATCCTCACAGACTCATTCTAACATTCTGAACCTCACTGTCTGATTCCTAATGTCTGCTGCATGCTGTCTGATTCTCACTCTCTGATCCTCACTGACTTATCATCACTCTCTGACCCGCACCTTCTGACCCGCACTCTCTGACCCGCAATCTCTGACCCGCACTCTCTGACCCGCACTCTCAGACCCGCACTCTCTCACCCTCACTCTCTGACCCTCACTCTCTGACCCTCACTCTCTGACCCTCACTCTCTGACCCTCACTCTCTGACCCTCATTCTCTGACCCTCACTCTCTGACCCTCACTGACTGATCCTCACTGACTGATCCTCACTTACTGTTTCTCACTCTAATCCTCACTCTCTGACCCTCGCTCTCTGAACCTCGCTCTCTCACCCTCACTCTCTGACCCTCGCTCTCTAACCCTCGCTCTCTGACCCTCGCTCTCTGACCCTCGCTCTCTGACCCTCGCTCTCTGACCCTCGCTCTCTGACCCTCGCTCTCTGACCCTCGCTCTCTGACCCTCGCTCTCTGACCCTCGCTCTCTGATCCTTGCTCTCTGACCCTCAAGGACTGACCCTCACTGACTGATCCTCAGTTACTGTTTCTCACACTAATCCTCACTCTCTGATCTTCAGTCTCTGACCTTCTTCCACTATTCCTCACTCTCCGTACCTTACTGTTTGATTTCAAATTTCAGATTCTTACTCTCTGCTTCATGTTGATTGATGCTCACTCTCTGATCCTCAATCTTTGATCTTCATTGTCTCATGCTTATTCTCCTCCTCACTGACTATCCTCAAATTCTGATGCTCGCTCTCTGATGCTCGCTCTCTGATGCTTGCTCTCTGATGCTCGCTCTCTGATCCTAGCTCGCTGATCCTAGCTCTCTGATCCTAGCTCTCTGATCCTAGCTCTCTGATCCTCGCTCTCTGATCCACGCTCTCTGATCCTCGCTCTCTGATCCTCGCTCTCTGATCCTCGCTCTCTGATCCTCGCTCTCTGATACTCGCTCTCTGATCCTCGCTCTCTGATACTCGCTCTCTGATGCTCGCTCTCTGATGCTCGCTCTCTGATCCTAGCTCGCTGATCCTAGCTCTCTCATCCTAGCTCTCTGATCCTAGCTCTCTGATCCTCGCTCTCTGATCCTCGCTCTCTGATCCTCGCTCTCTGATCCTAGCTCTCTGATCCTCGCTCTCTGATCCTCGCTCTCTCATGCTCACGCTCTGATCTTCACTCTCTGACCTTCGTCCACTATTCCTCATTCTGTGTACCTTACTGTTTGATTTTCACTTTCAGATCCTCACTCTCTGCTTCACGTTGATTGATGCTCACTCTCTGATCCTCAATCTTTGATCTTCATCGACTCATGCTTATTCTCCTCCTCACTGACTATCCTTAAATTCTGATGCTTCTCTCTGATCCTCCCTCTCTGATGCTCGCTCTCTGATGCTCGCTCTCTGATGCTCGCTCTCTGATCCTCGCTCTGTGAGCCTCGCTCTCTGATCCTCGCTCTCTGATCCTCGCTCTCTGATCCTCGCTTTCTGATCCACAGTTACTCATTGTCATTCACTGATCCTCACTCTCTGATTTGTAGTCTCTGATCCTCACTTTCTGATCCTCACAGACTCATTCTAACATTCTGAACCTCACTGTCTGATTCCTAATGTCTGCTGCATGCTGTCTGATGCTCACTCTCTGATCCTCACTGACTTATCATCACTCTCTGACCCGCAATCTCTGACCCGCATTCTCTCACCCGCACTCTCTGACCGGCACTCTCTCACCCTCACTCTCTGACCCTCACTCTCTGACCCTCACTCTCTGACCCTCACTCTCTGACCCTCACTCTCTGTCCCTCACTCTCTGACCCTCACTGACTGATCCTCACTGACTGATCCTCAGTTACTGTTTCTCACTCTAATCCTCATTCTTTGACCCTCGCTCTCTGACCCTCGCTCTCTAACCCTCGCTCTCTGACACTCGCTCTCTGACCCTCGCTCTCTGATCTTTGCTCTCTGACCCTCACTGACTGACCCATACTGACTGATCCTCAGTTACTGTTTCTCACACTAATCCTCACTCTCTGATCTTCACTCTCTGACCTTCTTCCACTATTCCTCACTCTCCGTACCTTACTGTTTGATTTTAAATTTCAGATTCTTACTCTCTGCTTCATGTTGATTGATGCTCACTCTCTGATCCTCAATCTTTGATCTTCATCGACTCATGCTTATTCTCCTCCTCACTGACTATCCTCAAATTCTGATGCTCGCTCTCTGATCCTCGATCTCTGATCCTCGCTCTCTGATCCTAGCTCTCTGATCCTAGCTCGCTGATCCTAGCTCTCTGATCCTAGCTCTCTGATCCTCGCTCTCTGATCCTCGCTCTCTGATCCTCGCTCTCTGATCCTCGCTCTCTGATCCTCGCTCGCTGATCCTAGCTCTCTGATCCTAGCTCTCTGATCCTCGCTCTCTGATCCTCGCTCTGTGATCCTCGCTCTCTGATCCTCGCTCTCTGATCCTCGCTCTCTGATCCTCGCTCTCTGATCCTCGCTCTCTGATCCTCGCTCTCTGATCCTCGCTCACTGCTGCTCGATCTCTGATGCTCACTCTCTGCCATTCGTCCACTATTCCTCACTCTCTGTACCTTACTGTTTGATTTTCACTTTCAGATCCTTACTCTCTACTTCACGTTGATTGATGCTCACTCTCTGATCCTCAATCTTTGTTCTTCATCGACTCATGCTTATTCTCCTCCTCACTGACTATACTCAAATTCTGATGCTCGCTCTCTGATCCTAGCTCTCTGATCCTCGCTCTCTGATCCTCGCTCTCTGATGCTCGCTCTCTGATGCTCGCTCTCTGATGCTCGCTCTCTGATGCTCGCTCACTGATGCTCGCTCTCTGATGCTCGCTCTCTGATGCTCGCTCTCTGATCCTCGCTCTCTGATCCTTACTCTCTGATCCTCGCTCTCTGATCTTCACTCTCTGACCTTCGTCCACTATTCCTCACTCTCTGTACCTTACTGTTTGATTTTCACTTTCAGATCCTTACTCTCTGCTTCACGTTGATTGATGCTCACTCTCTGATCCTCAATCTTAGATCTTCATCGACTCATGCTTATTCTCCTCCTCACTGATGATCCTTAAATTCTGATACGCGCTCTCTGATGCTCGCTCTCTGATGCTCGCTTTCTGATGCTCGCTTTCTGATGCTCGCTTTCTGATGCTTGCTCTCTGATGCTTGCTCTCTGATGCTTGCTCTCTGATCCTCGCTCTGTGAGCCTCGTTCTCTGATCCTCGCTCTCTGATCCTCGCTTTCTGATCCACAGTTACTCATTGTCAGTCACTGATCCTCACTCTCTGATTTGTATTCTCTGATCCTCACTTTTCAATCCTCACTGACTGATTCTAACATTCTGAACCTCACTGTCTGATTCCTAATCTCTGCTTCATGCTGTCTGATTCTCACTCTCTGATCCTCACTGACTTATCATCACTCTCTGACCCGCACTCCCTGACTCGCACTCTCTGACCCACACTCTCTGAGCCGCACTCTCTGATCCGCACTCTCTGACCCTCACTCTCTGACCCTCACTCTCTGACCCTCTCACTCTGACCCTCACTCTCTGACGCTCACTGACTGATCCTCAGTTACTGTTTCTCACTCTGACCCTCGCTCTCTGATGCTTGCTCTCTGATGCTCGCTCTCTGATGCTCGGTCTCTGATGCTCGGTCTCTGATGCTCGCTCTCTGATGCTCGCTCTCTGATCCTAGCTCTCTGATCCTAGCTCTCTGATCCTCGCTCTCTGATCCTCGCTCTCTGATCCTCGCTCTCTGATCCTCGCTCTCTGATCCTCGCTCTCTGATCCTCGCTCTCTGATCCTCGCTCTCTGATGCTCGATCTCTGATGCTCGCTCTCTGCCCTTCGTCCACTATTCCTCACTCGATGTACCTTACTGTTTGATTTTCACTTTCAGTTCCTTAATCTCTACTGCACGTTGATTGATGCTCACTCTCTGATCCTCAATCTTTGATCTTCATCGACTCATGCTTATTCTCCTCCTCACTGACTATACTCAAATTCTGATGCTCGCTCTCTGATCCTTGCTCTCTGATCTTCGCTCTCTTATGCTCACTCTCTGATGCTCGCTCTCTGATACTCGCTCTCTGATGCTCGCCCTCTGATGCTTGCTCTCTGATTCTCGCTCTCTGATGCTCACTCTCTGATCTACACTCTCTGACCTTCGTCCACTATTCCTCACTCTCTGTACCTTACTGTTTGATTTTCACTTTCAGATCCTTACTCTCTGCTTAACGTTGTTTGATGCTCACTCTCTGATCCTCAATCTTTGATCTTCATCGACTCATGCTTATTCTCCGCCTCACTGACTATCCTTAAATTCTGATGCTCGCTTTCTGATGCTTGCTCTCTGATGCTCGCTCTGTGAGCCTCACTCTCTGATCCTCGCTTTCTGATCCACAGTTACTCATTGTCAGTCACTGATCCTCGCTCTCTGATTTGTAGTCTCTGATCCTTACTTTCCGATCCTCACTGACTGATTCTAACATTCTGAACCTCACTGTCTGATTCCTAATCTCTGCTGCATGCTGTCTGATTCTCACTCTCTGATTGTCACTGACTTATCATCACTCTCTGACCCGCACTCTCTGACCCGCACTCTCTGACCGCACTCTCTGACCCGCACTCTCTGACCCGCACTCTCTGACCCGCACTCTCTGACCCACACTCTCTGACGCGCACTGTCTGAATAGCACTCTCTGTCCCGCACTCTCAGACACTCACTCTCTGACCCTCACTCTCTGACCCTCACTCTCTGACCCTCACTCTCTGACCCTCACTCTCTGACCCTCACTCTCTGAACCCTCACTGACTGATCCTCAGTTACTGTTTCTCACACTAATCCTCACTCTCTGATTTTCACTCTCTGACCTTCTTCCACTGTTCCTCACTCTCCGTACCTTACTGTTTGATTTTAACTTTCCGATTCTTACTCTCTTCTTCATGTTGATTGATTTTCACTCTCTGATCCTCAATCTTTGATCTTCATCGACTCATGCTTATTCTCCTCCTCACTGACTATCCTCAAATTCTGATGCTCGCTTTCTGATCCTCGCTCTCTGATTCTCGTTCTCTGATGCTCGCTCTCTGATGCTTGCTCTCTGATCCTAGCTCTCTGATCCTAGCTCTCTGATCCTAGCTCTCTGATCCTAGCTCTCTGATCCTAGCTCTCTGATCCTCGCTCTCTGATCCTCGCTCTCTGATCCTCGCTCTCTGATCCTCGCTCTCTGATGCTCGATCTCTGATGCTCGCTCTCTGACCTTCGTCCACTATTCCTCACTCTCTGTACCTTACTGTTTGATTTTCACTTTCAGATCCTTACTCTCTACTTCACGTTGATTGATGCTCACTCTCTGATCCTCAATCTTTGATCTTCATCGACTCATGCTTATTCTCCTCCTCACTGACTACACTCAAATTCTGATGCTCGCTCTCTGGTCCTCGCTCTCTGATCCTCGCTCTCTGATCCTCGCTCTCTGATGCTCGCTCTCTGATGCTCGCTCTCTGATGCTCGCTCTCTGATGCTCGCTCTCTGATGCTCGCTCTCTGATGCTCGCTCTCTGATGCTCGCACTCTGATGCTGGCTCTCTGATGCTGGCTCTCTGATGCTGGCTCTCTGATGCTCGCTCTCTGATGCTCGCTCTCTGATGCTCGCTCTCTGATCCTCGATCTCTGATCCTTACTCTCTGATCCTCGCTCTCTGATCTTCACTCTCTGACCTTCGTCCACTATTCCTCACTCTGTGTACCTTACTGTTTGATTTTCACTTTCAGATCCTTACTCTCTGCTTCACGTTGATTGATGCTCACTCTCTGATCCTCAATCTTTGATCTTCATCGACTCATGCTTATTCTCCTCCTCACTGACTATCCTTAAATTCTGATGCGCGCTCTCTGATCCTCTCTCTCTTATCCTCGCTTTCTGATCCACATTTACTCATTGTCAGTCACTGATCCTCACTCTCTGATTTGTATTCTCTGATGCTCACTTTTCGATCCTCACTGACTGATTCTAACATTCTGAACCTCACTGTCTGATTCCTAATCTCTGCTGCATGCTGTCTGATTCTCACTCTCTGATCCTCACTGACTTATCATCACTCTCTGACCCACACTCTCTGACACGCACTCTCTGACCCGCATGCTCTTACCCGCACTCTCTGACCCGCACTCTCTGACCCGCACTCTCTGACCCACACTCTCTGAACGGCACTCTCTGACCCGCACTCTCAGACACTCTCTCTCAGACACTCATTTTCAGACCCTCACTCTCTGACCCTCACTCTCTGACCCTCACTCTCTGACCCTCACTCTCTGACTTACTCTCTGACCCTCACTCTCTGACGCTCACTGACTGATCCTCAGTTACTGTTTCTCACTCTGACCCTCGCTCTCTGATGCTCCTTTTCTGATGCTCGCTCTCTGATGCTCGCTCTCTGATCCTAGCTCTCTGATCCTAGCTCTCTGATCCTCGCTCTCTGATCCTCGCTCTCTGATCCTCGCTCTCTGATCCTCGCTCTCTGATCCTCGCTCTCTGATCCTCGCTCTCTGATCCTCGCTCTCTGATCCTCGCTCTCTGATGCTCGCTCTCTGCCCTTCGTCCACTATTCCTCACTCTATGTACCTTACTGTTTGATTTTCACTTTCAGATCCTTAATCTCGACTTCACGTTGATTGATGCTCACTCTCTGATCCTCAATCTTTGATCTTCATCGACTCATGCTTATTCTCCTCCTCACTGACTATACTCAAATTCTGATGCTCGCTCTCTGATCCTTGCTCTCTGATCCTCGCTCTCTTATGCTCACTCTCTGATGCTCGCTCTCTGATACTCGCTCTCTGATGCTCGCTCTCTGATGCTCGCTCTCTGATGCTCGCTCTCTGATGCTCACTCTCTGATCTTCACTCTCTGACCTTCGTCCACTATTCCTCACTCTCTGTCCCTTACTGTTTGATTTTCACTTTCAGATCCTTACTCTCTGCTTCACATTGTTTGATGCTCACTCTCTGATCCTCAATCTTTGATCTTCATCGACTCATGCTTATTCTCCTCCTCACTGACTATCCTTAAATTCTGATGCTCGCTCTCTGATCCTCGCTCTCTGATCCTCGCTCTCTGATGCTCGCTTTCTGATGCTTGCTCTCTGATGCTCGCTCTGTGAGCCTCACTCTCTGATCCTCGGTCTCTGATCCTCGCTTTCTGATCCACAGTTACTCATTGTCAGTCACTGATCCTCACTCTCTGATTTGTAGTCTCTGATCCTTACTTTCCGATCCTCACTAACTGATTCTAACATTCTGAACCTCACTGTCTGATTCCTAATCTCTTCTGCATGCTGTCTGATTCTCACTCTCTGATCCTCACTGACTTATCATCACTCTCTGACCCGCACTCTCTGACCCGCACTGTCTTACCCGCACTCTCTGACCCGCACTCTCTGACCCGCACTCTCTGACCCGCAATCTCTGACCCGCACTCTCTGACCCTCACTCTCTGACGCGCACTCTCTGACCCTCACTGACTGATCCTCAGTTACTGTTTCTCACACTAATCCTCACTCTCTGATCTGCACTCTCTGACCTTCTTCCACTGTTCCTCACTCTCCGTACCTTACTGTTTGATTTTAACTTTCCGATTCTTACTCTCTGCTTCATGTTGATTGATGCTCACTCTCTGATCCTCAATCTTTGATCTTCATCGACTCATGCTTATTCTCCTCCTCACTGACTATCCTCAAATTCTGATGCTCGCTCTCTGATCCTCGCACTCTGATGCTGGCTCTCTGATGCTGGCTCTCTGATGCTGGCTCTCTGATGCTCGCTCTCTGATGCTCGCTCTCTGATGCTCGCTCTCTGATCCTCGATCTCTGATCCTTACTCTCTGATCCTCGCTCTCTGATCTTCACTCTCTGACCTTCGTCCACTATTCCTCACTCTGTGTACCTTACTGTTTGATTTTCACTTTCAGATCCTTACTCTCTGCTTCACGTTGATTGATGCTCACTCTCTGATCCTCAATCTTTGATCTTCATCGACTCATGCTTATTCTCCTCCTCACTGACTATCCTTAAATTCTGATGCGCGCTCTCTGATCCTCTCTCTCTTATCCTCGCTTTCTGATCCACATTTACTCATTGTCAGTCACTGATCCTCACTCTCTGATTTGTATTCTCTGATGCTCACTTTTCGATCCTCACTGACTGATTCTAACATTCTGAACCTCACTGTCTGATTCCTAATCTCTGCTGCATGCTGTCTGATTCTCACTCTCTGATCCTCACTGACTTATCATCACTCTCTGACCCACACTCTCTGACACGCACTCTCTGACCCGCACGCTCTTACCCGCACTCTCTGACCCGCACTCTCTGACCCGCACTCTCTGACCCACACTCTCTGAACGGCACTCTCTGACCCGCACTCTCAGACACTCTCTCTCAGACACTCATTTTCAGACCCTCACTCTCTGACCCTCACTCTCTGACCCTCACTCTCTGACCCTCACTCTCTGACCCTCACTCTCTGATCCTCGCTCTCTGATCCTCGCTCTCTGATCCTCGCTCTCTGATGCTCGCTCTCTGCCCTTCGTCCACTATTCCTCACTCTATGTACCTTACTGTTTGATTTTCACTTTCAGATCCTTAATCTCGACTTCACGTTGATTGATGCTCACTCTCTGATCCTCAATCTTTGATCTTCATCGACTCATGCTTATTCTCCTCCTCACTGACTATACTCAAATTCTGATGCTCGCTCTCTGATCCTTGCTCTCTGATCCTCGCTCTCTTATGCTCACTCTCTGATGCTCGCTCTCTGATCCTTGCTCTCTGATGCTCGCTCTCTGATGCTCGCTCTCTGATGCTCACTCTCTGATCTTCACTCTCTGACCTTCGTGCACTATTCCTCACTCTCTGTCCCTTACTGTTTGATTTTCACTTTCAGATCCTTACTCTCTGCTTCACATTGTTTGATGCTCACTCTCTGATCCTCAATCTTTGATCTTCATCGACTCATGCTTATTCTCCTCCTCACTGACTATCCTTAAATTCTGATGCTCGCTCTCTGATCCTCGCTCTCTGATCCTCGCTCTCTGATGCTCGCTTTCTGATGCTTGCTCTCTGATGCTCGCTCTGTGAGCCTCACTCTCGGATCCTCGCTCTCTGATCCTCGCTTTCTGATCCACAGTTACTCATTGTCAGTCACTGATCCTCACTCTCTGATTTGTAGTCTCTGATCCTTACTTTCCGATCCTCACTGACTGATTCTAACATTCTGAACCTCACTGTCTGATTCCTAATCTCTTCTGCATGCTGTCTGATTCTCACTCTCTGATCCTCACTGACTTATCATCACTCTCTGACCCGCACTCTCTGACCCGCACTGTCTTACCCGCACTCTCTGACCCGCACTCTCTGACCCGCAATCTCTGACCCGCACTCTCTGACCCTCACTCTCTGACGCGCACTCTCTGACCCTCACTGACTGATCCTCAGTTACTGTTTCTCACACTAATCCTCACTCTCTGATCTGCACTCTCTGACCTTCTTCCACTGTTCCTCACTCTCCGTACCTTACTGTTTGATTTTAACTTTCCGATTCTTACTCTCTGCTTCATGTTGATTGATGCTCACTCTCTGATCCTCAATCTTTGATCTTCATCGACTCATGCTTATTCTCCTCCTCACTGACTATCCTCAAATTCTGATGCTCGCTCTCTGATGCTCACTCTCTGATCCTAGCTCTCTGATCCTAGCTCTCTGATCCTAGCTCTCTGATCCTAGCTCGCTGATCCTAGCTCTCTGATCCTCGCTCTCTGATCCTCGCTTTCTGACCCTCGCTCTCTGATGCTCGCTCTCTGATACTAGCTCTCTGATCCTCGCTCTCTGATCCTAGCTCTCTGATCCTCGCTCTCTGATCCTCCCTCTCTGATCCTCGCTCTCTGATCCTCACTCTCTGACTGTCACTCTTTGACCCTCACTCTCTGATGCTCACTCTCTTTCCCTCACTCTCTGACCCTCACTCTCTGACCCTCACTCTCTGACCCGCATTCTCGGACCCTCACTATCTGACCCGCACTCTCGGACCCTCACTATCTGACCCTCACTCTCTGACTCTCAATCTCTGACCCTCACTCTCTGACCCTCACTCTCTGAACCTCACTCTCTGACCCTCACTCTCTGAAGCTCACTCTCTGAACCTCACTCTCTGAACCTCATTTTCTGAACCTCACTCTCTGATCCTCACTGCCTTATTATCACTCTCTGTCCCTAACACTCTGACCCTCACTCTCTGACCCTCACTCTCTGACCCTCACTCTCTGACCCTCACTCTCTGACCCTCACTCTCTGACCCTCACTCACTGACCCGTGCTCTCTGACCCTCACTCTCTGAACCTCACTCTCTGAACATCACTGATTGATTCTCACTCTCTGATCCTTACTGACCAGTCCTCACTCTCTGATCCCCACTGTTTGACCCTTTTACCTGATCCTCACTGTCAGATCCTTAGTCTCTGCTTCTCATTGATGCGTCCTTGCTCTCGCATCCTCACTCTGATCTTCACCGACCCATTCTCATTGTCCTGCTCACTGACTGATGTTCAAATTCTAATCCTCACTCTCTGATATTCTCTGACACTCACTGGTTGAAACTCACTTTCTGAAACTCACTTTCTGATTCTCACCTTCTGACCCTCACCTTCTGACCCTCACCTTCTGACCCTCACCTTCTGACCCTCACCTTCTGCCCTCACCTTCTGCCCTCACCTTCTGACCCTCACCTTCTGACCCTCACTCTCTGACGCTCCCTCTATGACCCTCACTCTCTGTTCCTCACTCTCTGTTCCTCACTCTCTGTTCCACACTTTTTGATCCTCACTTTCAGATTCCTACTCTCTGCTTCACTTTGATTGATGTTCACTCTGTGATCCTCAATCTTTGATCTTCATCGACTCATCCTCATTCTCCTCCTCTCTGACTTATGCTCCAATTCTGATCCTCATTCTCTGACCCTCATTCTCTGACCCTCATTCTCTGACCCTCATTCTCTGACCCTCATTCTCTGACCCTCATTTAAGGACCCTCATTCACTTATCCTCCTTCTCTGACCCTCATTCCCTGAACCTCATTCCCTGAACCTCATTCCCTGAACCTCATTCCCTGAACCTCATTCCCTGAACCTCATTCTCTGAACGTCACTGACTGATCCTAAGTTACTGATTCTCTCTCTGATCCTCACTCTCTGATCTTCTCCCACTATTTTTCACTCTGTTCCTCACTTTCAGATCCCAACTCTCTGCTTCACGTTGGTTAATGCGCATTCTATGATCCTCAATATTTGATCTTCATCGACTCATGCTTATTCTCATCATCACTGACTATCCTCAAATTCTGATGCTCGCTCTCTGATCCTCGCTCTCTGATGCTCGCTCTCTGACCTTCGTCCAAAATTCGTCACTCTCTGTACCTTACTATTTGATTTTCACTTTCAGATACTTATTCTCTGCTTCACGTTGATTGATGCTCACTCTCTGATCCTCAATCTTTTATCTTCATTGACTCATGCTTATTCTCCTCCTCACTGACTATCCTCAAATTCTGATGCTCGCGCTCTGATCCTCGCTCTCTGATCATCACTCTCCGATCCTCGCTCTCTGATCCTTGCTCTCTGATCCTCGCTCTCTGATGCTTGCTCTCTGATGCTCGCTCTCTGATGCTCGCTCTCTGATGCTCGCTCTCCGATCCTCGCTCTCTGACCTTCATCCACTATTCCTCACTCTGTGTTCCTTACTGTTTGATTTTCACTTTCAGATCCTTCCTCTCTGCTTCACGTTGATTGATGCTCACTCTCTGATCCTCAATCTTTGATCTTCATTCACTCATGCTCATTCTCCTCCTCACTGACTATCCTGAAATTCTGATGCTCGCTCTCTGATGCTCGCTCTCTGATGCTCGCTCTCTAATACTCGCTCCCTGATGCTCGCTCTCTGATGCTCACTCTCTGATGCTCGTTCTCTGATCCTCGCTCTCTGATCCTCGCTCTCTGATCCTCGCTCTCTGACCCACACTCTCTGACCCGCACTCTCTGACCCTCACTCTCTGACCCGCACTCTCTGACCCGCACTCTCTGACCCGCACTCTCTGACCCGCACTCTCTGACCCTCATTTAAGGACCCTCATTTAAGGACCCTCATTCACTTATCCTCCTTCTTTGACCCTCATTCCCTGAACCTCATTCCCTGAACCTCATTCCCTGAACCTCATTCCCTGAACCTCATTCCCTGAACCTCAATATCTGAACGTCACTGACTGATCCTAAGTTACTGATTCTCTCTCTGATCCTCACTCTCTGATCTTCTCCCACTATTTTTCACTCTGTTCCTCACTTTCAGATCCCAACTCTCTGCTTCACGTTGGTTAATGCGCATTCTATGATCCTCAATATTTGATCTTCATCGACTCATACTTATTCTCCTCCTCACTGACTATCCTCAAATTCTGATGCTCGCTTTCTGATCCTCGCTCTCTGATCCTCGCTCTCTGATGCTCGCTCTCTGATCCTCGCTCTCTGATGCTCGCTCTCTGACCTTCGTCCAATATTCCTCACTCTCTGTACCTTACTATTTGATTTTCACTTTCAGATACTTAATCTCTGCTTCACGTTGATTGATGCTTACTCTCTGATCCTCAATCTTTTATCTTCATTGACTCATGCTTATTCTCCTCCTCACTGACTATCCTCAAATTCTGATGCTTGCTCTCTGATCCTCGCTCTCTGATCCTCGCTCTCTGATCCTCGCTCTCTGATCCTCGCTCTCTGATCCTTGGTCTCTGATCCTAGCTCTCTGATGCTCACTCTCTGATCTTCACTCTCTGACCTTCGTCCACTATTCCTCACTCTGTGTACCTTACTGTTTGATTTTCACTTTCAGATCCTTACTCTCTGCTTCATGTTGATTGATGCTCACTCTGTGATCCTCAATCTTTGATCTTCATTGACTAAGGCTTATTCTCCTCCTCACTGACTATCCTTAAATTCTGATGCTCGCTCTTTGATCCTCGCTCTCTGATCCTCCCTCTCTGATACTCGCTCTCTGATGCTCGCTCTCTGATGCTCACTCTCTGATCCTCGCTCTGTGAGCCTCGCTCTCTGATCCTCGCTCTCTGATCCTCGCTATCTGATCCTCGCTTTCTGATCCACAGTTACTCATTGTCATTCACTGATCCTCACTCTCTGATTTGAAGTCTCTAATCCTCACTTTCCGATCCTCACAGACTCATTCTAACATTCTGAACCTCACTGTCTGATTCCTAATGTCTGCTGCATGCTGTCTGATTCTCACTCTCTGATCCTCACTGACTTATCATCACTCTCTGACCCGCACCTTCTGACCCGCACTCTCTGACCCGCAATCTCTGACCCGCAATCTCTGACCCGCAATCTCTGACCCGCACTCTCTGACCCGCACTCTCTGACCCGCACTCTCTGACCCGCACTCTCTGACCCGCACTCTCAGACCCGCACTCTATCACCCTCACTCTCCGACCCTCACTCTCTGACCCTCACTCTCTGACCCGCACTCTCTGACACGCACTCTCTGACCCTCACTCTCTGACCCTCACTCTCTGACCCTCATTCTCTGACCCTCATTCTCTGACCCTCACTCTCTGACCCTCACTGACTGATCCTCACTGACTGATCCTCAGTTACTGTTTCTCACTCTAATCCTCACTCTCTGACCCTCGCTCTCTGACCCTCGCTCTCTGACCCTCGCTCTCTGACCCTCGCTGTCTGACCCTCACTGACTGACCCTCACTGACTGATCCTCAGTTACTGTTTCTCACACTAATCCTCACTCTCTGATCTTCACTCTCTGACCTTCTTCCACTATTCCTCACTGTCCGTACCTTACTGTTTGATTTTAACTTTCAGATTCTTACTCTCTGCTTCATGTTGATTGATGCTCACTCTCTGATCCTCAATCTTTGATCTTCATCGACTCATGCTTATTCTCCTCCTCACTGACTATCCTCAAATTCTGATGCTCGCTCTCTGATCCTTGCTCTCTGATGCTCGCTCTCTGATCCTAGCTCTCTGATCCTAGCTCTCTGATCCTAGCTCTCTGATCCTAGCTCTCTGATCCTAGCTCGCTGATCCTAGCTCTCTGATCCTCGCTCTCTGATCCTCGCTCTCTGATCCTCGCTCTCTGATCCTCGCTCTCTGATCCTCGCTCTCTGATCCTCGCTCTCTCATCGTCGCTCTCTGATCCTCGCTCTCTGATGCTCGATCTCTGATGCTCGCTCTCTGCCCTTCGCCCACTATTCCTCACTCTCTGTACCTTACTGTTTGATTTTCACTTTCAGATCCTTACTCTCTGCTTCACGTTGATTGATACTCACTCTCTGATCCTCAATCTTTGATCTTCATCGACTCATGCTTATTCTCCTCCTCACTGACTATACTCAAATTCTGATTCTCGCTCTCTGATCCTCGCTCTCTGATCCTCGCTCTCTGATCCTCGCTCTCTGATCCTCGCTCTCTGATGCTCGCTCTCTGATGCTCGCTCTCTGATGCTCGCTCTCTGATGCTCGCTCTCTGATGCTCGCTGTCTGATGCTCGCTCTCTGATGCTCGCTCTTTGATCCTCGCTCTCTGATCCTTACTCTCTGATCCTCGCTCTCTGATCTTCACTCTCTGACCTTCGTCCACTATTCCTCACTCTCTGTACCTTACTGTTTGATTTTCACTTTCAGATCCTTACTCTCTGCTTCACGTTGATTGATGCTCACTCTCTGATCCTCAATCTTTGATCTTCATCGACTCATGCTTATTCTCCTCCTCACTTACCATCCTTAAGTTCTGATGCGCGCTCTCTGATCCTTGCTCTCTGATGCTCGCTTTCTGATGCTCGCTTTCTGATGCTTGCTCTCTGATGCTTGCTCTCTGATGCTCGCTCTCTGATCCTCGCTCTGTGAGCCTCGCTCTCTGATCCTCGCTCTCTGATCCTCGCTTTCTGATCCACAGTTAACTCATTGTCAGTCACTGATCCTCACTCTCTGATTTGTATTCTCTGATCCTCACTTTTCGATCCTCACTGACTGATTCTAACATTCTGAACCTCACTGTCTGATTCCTAATCTCTGTTGCATGCTGTCTGATTCTCACTCTCTGATCCTCACTGACTTATCATCAATCTCTGACCCGCACTCTCTGACTCGCACTCTCTCACCCGCACTCTCTGACCCGCACTCTCTGACCCGCACTCTCTGACCCACACTCTCTGACCCGCACTCTCTGACTCGCACTCTCTGACCCGCACTCTCAGACACTCACTCTCAGACACTCACTCTCTGACCCTCACTCTCTGACCCTCACTCTCTGACCCTCACTCTCTGACCCTCACTCTCTGACGCTCACTGACTGATCCTCAGTTACTGTTTCTCACTCTGACCCTCGCTCTCTGATGCTCGCTCTCTGATGCTCGCTCTCTGATGCTCGCTCTCTGATCCTATCTCTCTGATCCTCGCTCTCTGATCCTCGCTCTCTGATCCTCGCTCTCTGATCCTCGCTCTCTGATCCTCGCTCTCTGATCCTCGCTCTCTGATGCGCGATCTCTGATGCTCGCTCTCTGCCCTTCGTCCAATATTCCTCACTCTATGTACCTTACTGTTTGATTTTCACTTTCAGATCCTTAATCTCTACTTCACGTTGATTGATGCTCACTCTCTGATCCTCGCTCTTTGATCTTCATCGACACATGCTTATTCTCCTCCTCACTGACTATACTCAAATTCTGATGCTCGCTCTCTGATCCTTGCTCTCTGATCCTCGCTCTCTTATGCTCACTCTCTGATGCTCGCTCTCTGATGCTCGCTCTCTGATACTCGCTCTCTGATACTCGCTCTCTGATGCTCGCTCTCTGATCCTCGCTCTCTGATGCTCGCTCTCTGATGCTCGCTCTCAGATGCTCGCTCTCTGATCCTCGCTCTCTGATGCTCACTCTCTGATCTTCACTCTCTTACCTTCGTCCACTATTCCTCACTCTCTGTACCTTACTGTTTGATTTTCACTTTCAGATCCTTACTCTCTGCTTCACGTTGTTTGATGCTCACTCTCTGATCCTCAATCTTTGATCTTCATCGACTCATGCTTATTCTCCTCCTCACTGACTATCCTTAAATTCTGATGCTCGCTCTCTGATCCTCACTCTCTGATGCTCGCTTTCTGAAGCTTGCTCTCTGATGCTCACTCTCTGGTTCTCGCTTTCTGATCCTCGCTTTCTGTTCCACAGTTACTCATTGTCAGTCAGTGATCCTCACTCTCTGATTTGTAGTCTCTGATCCTTACTTTCCGATCCTCACTGACTGATTCTAACATTCTGAACCTC
Source organism: Isurus oxyrinchus (assembly GCA_026770705.1). NCBI lineage: Eukaryota > Metazoa > Chordata > Chondrichthyes > Lamniformes > Lamnidae > Isurus > Isurus oxyrinchus. The sequence continues at coordinate 99,615,173 of JANJGN010000010.1, forward strand.
ACTGTCTGATTCCTAATCTCTGCTGCATGCTGTCTGATTCTCACTCTCTGATCCTCACTGACTTATCATCACTCTCTGACCGCACTCTCTGACCCGCACTGTCTTACCCGCACTCTCTGACCCGCATTCTCTGACCCGCACTTTCTGACCCGCAATCTCTGACCCGCACTCTCAGACACTCACTCTCTGACCCTCACTCTCTGACCCTCACTCTCTGACCCTCACTCTCTGACCCTCACTCTCTGACCCTCACTCTCTGACCCTCACTCTCTGACCCACACTCTCTGACCCTCACTCTCTGACCCTCACTGACTGATCCTCAGTTACTGTTTCTCACACTAATCCTCACTCTCTGATCTGCACTCTCTGACCTTCTTCCACTATTCCTCACTCTCCGTACCTCACTGTTTGATTTTAACTTTCAGATTCTTGCTCTCTGCTTCATGTTGATTGATGCACACTCTCTGATCCTCAATCTTTGATCTTCATCGACTCATGCTTATTCTCCTCCTCACTGACTATCCTCAAATTCTGATGCTCGCTCTCTGATCCTTGCTCTCTGATGCACGCTCTCTGATGCTCACTCTCTGATCCTAGCTCTCTGATCCTAGCTCTCTGATCTTAGCTCTCTGATCCTCGCTCTCTGATCCTCGCTTTCTGATCCACAGTTACTCATTGTCAGTCACTGATCCTCACTCTCTGATTTGTATTCTCTGATCCTCACTTTTCGATCCTCACTGACTGATTCTAACATTCTGAACCTCACTGTCTGATTCCTAATCTCTGCTGCATGCTGTCTGAGTCTCACTGTCTGATCCTCACTGACTTATCATCACTCTCTGACCCGCACTCTCTGACCCGCACTCTCTGACTCGCACTCTCTGACCCGCACTCTCTGACCCGCACTCTCTGACCCGCACTCTCTGACCCGCACTCTCTGAACAGCACTCTCTGACCCACACTCTCAGGTACTCAGTCTCAGACACTCACTCTCTGAACCTCACTCTCTGACCCTCACTCTCTGACCCTCACTCTCTGACCCTCACTCTCTGACCCTCACTCTCTGATGCTCACTGACTGATGCTCAGTTACTGTTTCTCACTCTGACCCTCGCTCTCTGATGCTCGCTCTCTGATGCTCGCTCTCTGATGCTCGCTCTCTGATCCTCGCTCTCTGATCCTCGCTCTCTGATCCTCGCTCTCTGATCCTCGCTCTCTGATCCTCGCTCTCTGATCCTCGCTCTCTGATGCTCGAACTCTGATGCTCATTCTCTGCCCTTCGTCCACTATTCCTCACTCTATGTACCTTACTGTTTGATTTTCACTTTCAGATCCTTAATCTCTACTTCACGTTGATTGATGCTCACTCTCTGATCCTCGCTCTTTGATCTTCATCGACACATGCTTATTCTCCTCCTCACTGACTATACTCAAATTCTGATGCTCGCTCTCTGATCCTTGCTCTCTGATCCTCGCTCTCTTATGCTCACTCTCTGATGCTCGCTCTCTGATACTCGCTCTCTGATGCTCGCTCTCTGATGCTCGCTCTCTGATGCTCACTCTCAGATGCTCGCTCTCTGATCCTCGCTCTCTGATGCTCACTCTCTGATCTTCACTCTCGTACCTTCGTCCACTATTCCTCACTCTCTGTACCTTACTGTTTGATTTTCACTTTCAGATCCTTACTCTCTGCTTCACGTTGTTTGATGCTCACTCTCTGATCCTCAATCTTTGATCTTCATTGACTCATGCTTATTCTCCTCCTCACTGACTATCCTTAAATTCTGATGCTCGCTCTCTGATCCTCACTCTCTGATGCTCGCTTTCTGAAGCTTGCTCTCTGATGCTCGCTCTGTGTGCCTCACTCTCTGGTTCTCGCTTTCTGATCCTCGCTTTCTGTTCCACAGTTACTCATTGTCAGTCAGTGATCCTCACTCTCTGATTTGTAGTCTCTGATCCTTACTTTCCGATCCTCACTGACTGATTCTAACATTCTGAACCTCACTGTCTGATTCCTAATCTCTGCTGCATGCTGTCTGACTCTCACTCTATGATCCTCACTGACTTATCATCACTCTCTGACCGCACTCTCTGACCTGCACTGTCTTACCCGCACTCACTGACCCGCATTCTCTGACCCGCACATTCTGACCCGCACTCTCTGACCCGCACTCTCTGACCCGCACTCTCAGACCCTCACTCTCTGACCCTCACTCTCTGACCCTCACTCTCTGACCCTCACTCTCTGACCCTCACTCTCTGACCCTCACTCTCTGACCCTCACTCTCTGACCCTCACTGACTGATCCTCACTCTCTGACCCTCACTCTCTGACCCTCACTCTCTGACCCTCACTCTCTGACCCTCACTCTCTGACCCTCACTCTCTGACTCTCACTCTCTGATCCTCAATCTTTGATCTTCATCGACTCATGCTTATTCTCCTCCTCACTGACTACACTCAAATTCTGATGCTCGCTCTCTGGTCCTCGCTCTCTGCTCCTCGCTCTCTGATCCTCGCTCTCTGATGCTCGCTCACTGATGCTCGCTCTCTGATGCTCGCTCTCTGATGCTCGCTCTCTGATGCTCGCTCTCTGATGCTCGCTCTCTGATGCTCGCTCTCTGATGCTCGCACTCTGATGCTGGCTCTCTGATGCTGGCTCTCTGATGCTCGCTCTCTGATGCTCGCTCTCTGATGCTCGCTCTCTGATGCTCGCTCTCTGATCCTCAATCTCTGATCCTTACTCTCTGATCCTCGCTCTCTGATCTTCACTCTCTTACTGTTTGATTTTCACTTTCAGATCCTTACTCTCTGCTTCACGTTGATTGATGCTCACTCTCTGATCCTCAATCTTTGATCTTCATCGACTCATGCTTATTCTCCTCCTCACTGACTATCCTTAAATTCTGATGCGCGCTCTCTGATCCTCGCTTTCTGATCCACAGTTACTCATTGTCAGTCACTGATCCTCACTCTCTGATTTGTATTCTCTGATGCTCACTTTTCGATCCTCACTGACTGATTCTAACATTCTGAACCTCACTGTCTGATTCCTAATCTCTGCTGCATGCTGTCTGATTCTCACTCTCTGATCCTCACTGACTTATCATCACTCTCTGACCCACACTCTCTGACACGCACTCTCTGACCCGCACGCTCTTACCCGCACTCTCTGACCCGCACTCTCTGACCCGCACTCTCTGACCCACACTCTCTGAACGGCACTCTCTGACCCGCACTCTCAGACACTCTCTCTCAGACACTCATTTTCAGACCCTCACTCTCTGACCCTCACTCTCTGACCCTCACTCTCTGACTTACTCTCTGACCCTCACTCTCTGACGCTCACTGACTGATCCTCAGTTACTGTTTCTCACTCTGACCCTCGCTCTCTGATGCTCCTTCTCTGATGCTCGCTCTCTGATGCTCGCTCTCTGATCCTAGCTCTCTGATCCTAGCTCTCTGATCCTCGCTCTCTGATCCTCGCTCTCTGATCCTCGCTCTCTGATCCTCGCTCTCTGATCCTCGCTCTCTGATGCTCGCTCTCTGCCCTTCGTCCACTATTCCTCACTCTATGTACCTTACTGTTTGATTTTCACTTTCAGATCCTTAATCTCGACTTCACGTTGATTGATGCTCACTCTCTGATCCTCAATCTTTGATCTTCATCGACTCATGCTTATTCTCCTCCTCACTGACTATACTCAAATTCTGATGCTCGCTCTCTGATCCTTGCTCTCTGATCCTCGCTCTCTTATGCTCACTCTCTGATGCTCGCTCTCTGATACTCGCTCTCTGATGCTCGCTCTCTGATGCTCGCTCTCTGATGCTCACTCTCTGATCTTCACTCTCTGACCTTCGTGCACTATTCCTCACTCTCTGTCCCTTACTGTTTGATTTTCGCTTTCAGATCCTTACTCTCTGCTTCACATTGTTTGATGCTCACTCTCTGATCCTCAATCTTTGATCTTCATCGACTCATGCTTATTCTCCTCCTCACTGACTATCCTTAAATTCTGATGCTCGCTCTCTGATCCTCGCTCTCTGATCCTCGCTCTCTGATGCTCGCTTTCTGATGCTTGCTCTCTGATGCTCGCTCTGTGAGCCTCACTCTCTGATCCTCGCTCTCTGATCCTCGCTTTCTGATCCACAGTTACTCATTGTCAGTCACTGATCCTCACTCTCTGATTTGTAGTCTCTGATCCTTACTTTCCGATCCTCACTGACTGATTCTAACATTCTGAACCTCACTGTCTGATTCCTAATCTCTTCTGCATGCTGTCTGATTCTCACTCTCTGATCCTCACTGACTTATCATCATTCTCTGACCCGCACTCTCTGACCCGCACTGTCTTACCCGCACTCTCTGACCCGCACTCTCTGACCCGCAATCTCTGACCCGCACTCTCTGACCCTCACTCTCTGACGCGCACTCTCTGACCCTCACTGACTGATCCTCAGTTACCGTTTCTCACACTAATCCTCACTCTCTGATCTGCACTCTCTGACCTTCTTCCACTGTTCCTCACTCTCCGTACCTTACTGTTTGATTTTAACTTTCCGATTCTTACTCTCTGCTTCATGTTGATTGATGCTCACTCTCTGATCCTCAATCTTTGATCTTCATCGACTCATGCTTATTCTCCTCCTCACTGACTATCCTCAAATTCTGATGCTCGCTCTCTGATCCTCGCTCTCTGATGCTCGCTCTCTGATGCTCACTCTCTGATCCTAGCTCTCTGATCCTAGCTCTCTGATCCTAGCTCTCTGATCCTCGCTCTCTGATCCTAGCTCTCTGATCCTCGCTCTCTGATCCTCGCTTTCTGACCCTCGCTCTCTGATGCTCGCTCTCTGATACTAGCTCTCTGATCCTCGCTCTCTGATCCTAGCTCTCTGATCCTCGCTCTCTGATCCTCCCTCTCTGATCCTCGCTCTCTGATCCTCACTCTCTGACTGTCACTCTTTGACCCTCACTCTCTGATGCTCACTCTCTTTCCCTCACTCTCTGACCCTCACTCTCTGACCCTCACTCTCTGACCCGCATTCTCGGACCCTCACTATCTGACCCGCACTCTCGGACCCTCACTATCTGACCCTCACTCTCTGACTCTCAATCTCTGACCCTCACTCTCTGACCCTCACTCTCTGAACCTCACTCTCTGACCCTCACTCTCTGAAGCTCACTCTCTGAAGCTCACTCTCTGAAGCTCACTCTCTGAAGCTCACTCTCTGAAGCTCACTCTCTGAACCTCATTTTCTGAACCTCACTCTCTGATCCTCACTGCCTTATTATCACTCTCTGTCCCTAACACTCTGACCCTCACTCTCTGACCCTCACTCTCTGACCCTCACTCTCTGACCCTCACTCTCTGACCCTCACTCACTGACCCGTGCTCTCTGACCCTCACTCTCTGAACCTCACTCTCTGAACATCACTGATTGATTCTCACTCTCTGATCCTTACTGACCAGTCCTCACTCTCTGATCCCCACTGTTTGACCCTTTTACCTGATCCTCACTGTCAGATCCTTAGTCTCTGCTTCTCATTGATGCGTCCTTGCTCTCGCATCCTCACTCTGATCTTCACCGACCCATTCTCATTGTCCTGCTCACTGACTGATGTTCAAATTCTAATCCTCACTCTCTGATATTCTCTGACACTCACTGGTTGAAACTCACTTTCTGAAACTCACTTTCTGATTCTCACCTTCTGACCCTCACCTTCTGACCCTCACCTTCTGACCCTCACCTTCTGCCCTCACCTTCTGCCCTCACCTTCTGACCCTCACCTTCTGACCCTCACTCTCTGACGCTCCCTCTATGACCCTCACTCTCTGTTCCTCACTCTCTGTTCCTCACTCTCTGTTCCACACTTTTTGATCCTCACTTTCAGATTCCTACTCTCTGCTTCACTTTGATTGATGTTCACTCTGTGATCCTCAATCTTTGATCTTCATCGACTCATCCTCATTCTCCTCCTCTCTGACTTATGCTCCAATTCTGATCCTCATTCTCTGACCCTCATTCTCTGACCCTCATTCTCTGACCCTCATTCTCTGACCCTCATTCTCTGACCCTCATTTAAGGACCCTCATTCACTTATCCTCCTTCTCTGACCCTCATTCCCTGAACCTCATTCCCTGAACCTCATTCCCTGAACCTCATTCCCTGAACCTCATTCCCTGAACCTCATTCTCTGAACGTCACTGACTGATCCTAAGTTACTGATTCTCTCTCTGATCCTCACTCTCTGATCTTCTCCCACTATTTTTCACTCTGTTCCTCACTTTCAGATCCCAACTCTCTGCTTCACGTTGGTTAATGCGCATTCTATGATCCTCAATATTTGATCTTCATCGACTCATGCTTATTCTCATCATCACTGACTATCCTCAAATTCTGATGCTCGCTCTCTGATCCTCGCTCTCTGATGCTCGCTCTCTGACCTTCATCCAAAATTCGTCACTCTCTGTACCTTACTATTTGATTTTCACTTTCAGATACTTATTCTCTGCTTCACGTTGATTGATGCTCACTCTCTGATCCTCAATCTTTTATCTTCATTGACTCATGCTTATTCTCCTCCTCACTGACTATCCTCAAATTCTGATGCTCGCGCTCTGATCCTCGCTCTCTGATCATCACTCTCCGATCCTCGCTCTCTGATCCTTGCTCTCTGATCCTCGCTCTCTGATGCTTGCTCTCTGATGCTCGCTCTCTGATGCTCGCTCTCTGATGCTCGCTCTCCGATCCTCGCTCTCTGACCTTCATCCACTATTCCTCACTCTGTGTTCCTTACTGTTTGATTTTCACTTTCAGATCCTTCCTCTCTGCTTCACGTTGATTGATGCTCACTCTCTGATCCTCAATCTTTGATCTTCATTCACTCATGCTCATTCTCCTCCTCACTGACTATCCTGAAATTCTGATGCTCGCTCTCTGATGCTCGCTCTCTGATGCTCGCTCTCTAATACTCGCTCCCTGATGCTCGCTCTCTGATGCTCACTCTCTGATGCTCGTTCTCTGATCCTCGCTCTCTGATCCTCGCTCTCTGATCCTCGCTCTCTGACCCGCACTCTCTGACCCGCACTCTCTGACCCTCACTCTCTGACCCGCACTCTCTGACCCGCACTCTCTGACCCGCACTCTCTGACCCGCACTCTCTGACCCTCATTTAAGGACCCTCATTTAAGGACCCTCATTCACTTATCCTCCTTCTTTGACCCTCATTCCCTGAACCTCATTCCCTGAACCTCATTCCCTGAACCTCATTCCCTGAACCTCATTCCCTGAACCTCAATATCTGAACGTCACTGACTGATCCTAAGTTACTGATTCTCTCTCTGATCCTCACTCTCTGATCTTCTCCCACTATTTTTCACTCTGTTCCTCACTTTCAGATCCCAACTCTCTGCTTCACGTTGGTTAATGCGCATTCTATGATCCTCAATATTTGATCTTCATCGACTCATACTTATTCTCCTCCTCACTGACTATCCTCAAATTCTGATGCTCGCTTTCTGATCCTCGCTCTCTGATCCTCGCTCTCTGATGCTCGCTCTCTGATCCTCGCTCTCTGATGCTCGCTCTCTGACCTTCGTCCAATATTCCTCACTCTCTGTACCTTACTATTTGATTTTCACTTTCAGATACTTAATCTCTGCTTCACGTTGATTGATGCTTACTCTCTGATCCTCAATCTTTTATCTTCATTGACTCATGCTTATTCTCCTCCTCACTGACTATCCTCAAATTCTGATGCTTGCTCTCTGATCCTCGCTCTCTGATCCTCGCTCTCTGATCCTCGCTCTCTGATCCTCGCTCTCTGATCCTTGGTCTCTGATCCTAGCTCTCTGATGCTCACTCTCTGATCTTCACTCTCTGACCTTCGTCCACTATTCCTCACTCTGTGTACCTTACTGTTTGATTTTCACTTTCAGATCCTTACTCTCTGCTTCATGTTGATTGATGCTCACTCTGTGATCCTCAATCTTTGATCTTCATCGACTAAGGCTTATTCTCCTCCTCACTGACTATCCTTAAATTCTGATGCTCGCTCTTTGATCCTCGCTCTCTGATCCTCCCTCTCTGATACTCGCTCTCTGATGCTCGCTCTCTGATGCTCACTCTCTGATCCTCGCTCTGTGAGCCTCGCTCTCTGATCCTCGCTCTCTGATCCTCGCTATCTGATCCTCGCTTTCTGATCCACAGTTACTCATTGTCATTCACTGATCCTCACTCTCTGATTTGAAGTCTCTAATCCTCACTTTCCGATCCTCACAGACTCATTCTAACATTCTGAACCTCACTGTCTGATTCCTAATGTCTGCTGCATGCTGTCTGATTCTCACTCTCTGATCCTCACTGACTTATCATCACTCTCTGACCCGCACCTTCTGACCCGCACTCTCTGACCCGCAATCTCTGACCCGCAATCTCTGACCCGCAATCTCTGACCCGCAATCTCTGACCCGCACTCTCTGACCCGCACTCTCTGACCCGCACTCTCTGACCCGCACTCTCTGACCCGCACTCTCAGACCCGCACTCTATCACCCTCACTCTCCGACCCTCACTCTCTGACCCTCACTCTCTGACCCGCACTCTCTGACACGCACTCTCTGACCCTCACTCTCTGACCCTCACTCTCTGACCCTCATTCTCTGACCCTCATTCTCTGACCCTCACTCTCTGACCCTCACTGACTGATCCTCACTGACTGATCCTCAGTTACTGTTTCTCACTCTAATCCTCACTCTCTGACCCTCGCTCTCTGACCCTCGCTCTCTGACCCTCGCTCTCTGACCCTCGCTGTCTGACCCTCACTGACTGACCCTCACTGACTGATCCTCAGTTACTGTTTCTCACACTAATCCTCACTCTCTGATCTTCACTCTCTGACCTTCTTCCACTATTCCTCACTGTCCGTACCTTACTGTTTGATTTTAACTTTCAGATTCTTACTCTCTGCTTCATGTTGATTGATGCTCACTCTCTGATCCTCAATCTTTGATCTTCATCGACTCATGCTTATTCTCCTCCTCACTGACTATCCTCAAATTCTGATGCTCGCTCTCTGATCCTTGCTCTCTGATGCTCGCTCTCTGATCCTAGCTCTCTGATCCTAGCTCTCTGATCCTAGCTCTCTGATCCTAGCTCTCTGATCCTAGCTCGCTGATCCTAGCTCTCTGATCCTCGCTCTCTGATCCTCGCTCTCTGATCCTCGCTCTCTGATCCTCGCTCTCTGATCCTCGCTCTCTGATCCTCGCTCTCTCATCGTCGCTCTCTGATCCTCGCTCTCTGATGCTCGATCTCTGATGCTCGCTCTCTGCCCTTCGCCCACTATTCCTCACTCTCTGTACCTTACTGTTTGATTTTCACTTTCAGATCCTTACTCTCTGCTTCACGTTGATTGATACTCACTCTCTGATCCTCAATCTTTGATCTTCATCGACTCATGCTTATTCTCCTCCTCACTGACTATACTCAAATTCTGATTCTCGCTCTCTGATCCTCGCTCTCTGATCCTCGCTCTCTGATCCTCGCTCTCTGATCCTCGCTCTCTGATGCTCGCTCTCTGATGCTCGCTCTCTGATGCTCGCTCTCTGATGCTCGCTCTCTGATGCTCGCTGTCTGATGCTCGCTCTCTGATGCTCGCTCTTTGATCCTCGCTCTCTGATCCTTACTCTCTGATCCTCGCTCTCTGATCTTCACTCTCTGACCTTCGTCCACTATTCCTCACTCTCTGTACCTTACTGTTTGATTTTCACTTTCAGATCCTTACTCTCTGCTTCACGTTGATTGATGCTCACTCTCTGATCCTCAATCTTTGATCTTCATCGACTCATGCTTATTCTCCTCCTCACTTACCATCTTTAAGTTCTGATGCGCGCTCTCTGATCCTTGCTCTCTGATGCTCGCTTTCTGATGCTCGCTTTCTGATGCTTGCTCTCTGATGCTTGCTCTCTGATGCTCGCTCTCTGATCCTCGCTCTGTGAGCCTCGCTCTCTGATCCTCGCTCTCTGATCCTCGCTTTCTGATCCACAGTTAACTCATTGTCAGTCACTGATCCTCACTCTCTGATTTGTATTCTCTGATCCTCACTTTTCGATCCTCACTGACTGATTCTAACATTCTGAACCTCACTGTCTGATTCCTAATCTCTGTTGCATGCTGTCTGATTCTCACTCTCTGATCCTCACTGACTTATCATCAATCTCTGACCCGCACTCTCTGACTCGCACTCTCTCACCCGCACTCTCTGACCCGCACTCTCTGACCCGCACTCTCTGACCCACACTCTCTGACCCGCACTCTCTGAACAGCACTCTCTGACCCGCACTCTCAGACACTCACTCTCAGACACTCACTCTCTGACCCTCACTCTCTGACCCTCACTCTCTGACCCTCACTCTCTGACCCTCACTCTCTGACGCTCACTGACTGATCCTCAGTTACTGTTTCTCACTCTGACCCTCGCTCTCTGATGCTCGCTCTCTGATGCTCGCTCTCTGATGCTCGCTCTCTGATCCTATCTCTCTGATCCTCGCTCTCTGATCCTCGCTCTCTGATCCTCGCTCTCTGATCCTCGCTCTCTGATCCTCGCTCTCTGATCCTCGCTCTCTGATGCGCGATCTCTGATGCTCGCTCTCTGCCCTTCGTCCAATATTCCTCACTCTATGTACCTTACTGTTTGATTTTCACTTTCAGATCCTTAATCTCTACTTCACGTTGATTGATGCTCACTCTCTGATCCTCGCTCTTTGATCTTCATCGACACATGCTTATTCTCCTCCTCACTGACTATACTCAAATTCTGATGCTCGCTCTCTGATCCTTGCTCTCTGATCCTCGCTCTCTTATGCTCACTCTCTGATGCTCGCTCTCTGATGCTCGCTCTCTGATACTCGCTCTCTGATACTCGCTCTCTGATGCTCGCTCTCTGATCCTCGCTCTCTGATGCTCGCTCTCTGATGCTCGCTCTCAGATGCTCGCTCTCTGATCCTCGCTCTCTGATGCTCACTCTCTGATCTTCACTCTCTTACCTTCGTCCACTATTCCTCACTCTCTGTACCTTACTGTTTGATTTTCACTTTCAGATCCTTACTCTCTGCTTCACGTTGTTTGATGCTCACTCTCTGATCCTCAATCTTTGATCTTCATCGACTCATGCTTATTCTCCTCCTCACTGACTATCCTTAAATTCTGATGCTCGCTCTCTGATCCTCACTCTCTGATGCTCGCTTTCTGAAGCTTGCTCTCTGATGCTCACTCTGTGAGCCTCACTCTCTGGTTCTCGCTTTCTGATCCTCGCTTTCTGTTCCACAGTTACTCATTGTCAGTCAGTGATCCTCACTCTCTGATTTGTAGTCTCTGATCCTTACTTTCCGATCCTCACTGACTGATTCTAACATTCTGAACCTCACTGTCTGATTCCTAATCTCTGCTGCATGCTGTCTGATTCTCACTCTCTGATCCTCACTGACTTATCATCACTCTCTGACCGCACTCTCTGACCCGCACTGTCTTACCCGCACTCTCTGACCCGCATTCTCTGACCCGCACTTTCTGACCCGCAATCTCTGACCCGCACTCTCAGACACTCACTCTCTGACCCTCACTCTCTGACCCTCACTCTCTGACCCTCACTCTCTGACCCTCACTCTCTGACCCTCACTCTCTGACCCTCACTCTCTGACCCTCACTCTCTGACCCTCACTGACTGATCCTCAGTTACTGTTTCTCACACTAATCCTCACTCTCTGATCTGCACTCTCTGACCTTCTTCCACTATTCCTCACTCTCCGTACCTCACTGTTTGATTTTAACTTTCAGATTCTTGCTCTCTGCTTCATGTTGATTGATGCACACTCTCTGATCCTCAATCTTTGATCTTCATCGACTCATGCTTATTCTCCTCCTCACTGACTATCCTCAAATTCTGATGCTCGCTCTCTGATCCTTGCTCTCTGATGCACGCTCTCTGATGCTCACTCTCTGATCCTAGCTCTCTGATCCTAGCTCTCTGATCTTAGCTCTCTGATCCTCGCTCTCTGATCCTCGCTTTCTGATCCACAGTTACTCATTGTCAGTCACTGATCCTCACTCTCTGATTTGTATTCTCTGATCCTCACTTTTCGATCCTCACTGACTGATTCTAACATTCTGAACCTCACTGTCTGATTCCTAATCTCTGCTGCATGCTGTCTGAGTCTCACTGTCTGATCCTCACTGACTTATCATCACTCTCTGACCCGCACTCTCTGACCCGCACTCTCTGACTCGCACTCTCTGACCCGCACTCTCTGACCCGCACTCTCTGACCCGCACTCTCTGACCCGCACTCTCTGAACAGCACTCTCTGACCCACACTCTCAGGTACTCAGTCTCAGACACTCACTCTCTGAACCTCACTCTCTGACCCTCACTCTCTGACCCTCACTCTCTGACCCTCACTCTCTGACCCTCACTCTCTGATGCTCACTGACTGATGCTCAGTTACTGTTTCTCACTCTGACCCTCGCTCTCTGATGCTCGCTCTCTGATGCTCGCTCTCTGATGCTCGCTCTCTGATCCTCGCTCTCTGATCCTCGCTCTCTGATCCTCGCTCTCTGATCCTCGCTCTCTGATCCTCGCTCTCTGATCCTCGCTCTCTGATGCTCGAACTCTGATGCTCGTTCTCTGCCCTTCGTCCACTATTCCTCACTCTATGTACCTTACTGTTTGATTTTCACTTTCAGATCCTTAATCTCTACTTCACGTTGATTGATGCTCACTCTCTGATCCTCGCTCTTTGATCTTCATCGACACATGCTTATTCTCCTCCTCACTGACTATACTCAAATTCTGATGCTCGCTCTCTGATCCTTGCTCTCTGATCCTCGCTCTCTTATGCTCACTCTCTGATGCTCGCTCTCTGATACTCGCTCTCTGATGCTCGCTCTCTGATGCTCGCTCTCTGATGCTCACTCTCAGATGCTCGCTCTCTGATCCTCGCTCTCTGATGCTCACTCTCTGATCTTCACTCTCGTACCTTCGTCCACTATTCCTCACTCTCTGTACCTTACTGTTTGATTTTCACTTTCAGATCCTTACTCTCTGCTTCACGTTGTTTGATGCTCACTCTCTGATCCTCAATCTTTGATCTTCATTGACTCATGCTTATTCTCCTCCTCACTGACTATCCTTAAATTCTGATGCTCGCTCTCTGATCCTCACTCTCTGATGCTCGCTTTCTGAAGCTTGCTCTCTGATGCTCGCTCTGTGTGCCTCACTCTCTGGTTCTCGCTTTCTGATCCTCGCTTTCTGTTCCACAGTTACTCATTGTCAGTCAGTGATCCTCACTCTCTGATTTGTAGTCTCTGATCCTTACTTTCCGATCCTCACTGACTGATTCTAACATTCTGAACCTCACTGTCTGATTCCTAATCTCTGCTGCATGCTGTCTGACTCTCACTCTATGATCCTCACTGACTTATCATCACTCTCTGACCGCACTCTCTGACCTGCACTGTCTTACCCGCACTCACTGACCCGCATTCTCTGACCCGCACATTCTGACCCGCACTCTCTGACCCGCACTCTCTGACCCGCACTCTCAGACCCTCACTCTCTGACCCTCACTCTCTGACCCTCACTCTCTGACCCTCACTCTCTGACCCTCACTCTCTGACCCTCACTCTCTGACCCTCACTCTCTGACCCTCACTGACTGATCCTCACTCTCTGACCCTCACTCTCTGACCCTCACTCTCTGACCCTCACTCTCTGACCCTCACTCTCTGACCCTCACTCTCTGACTCTCACTCTCTGATCCTCAATCTTTGATCTTCATCGACTCATGCTTATTCTCCTCCTCACTGACTACACTCAAATTCTGATGCTCGCTCTCTGGTCCTCGCTCTCTGCTCCTCGCTCTCTGATCCTCGCTCTCTGATGCTCGCTCACTGATGCTCGCTCTCTGATGCTCGCTCTCTGATGCTCGCTCTCTGATGCTCGCTCTCTGATGCTCGCTCTCTGATGCTCGCTCTCTGATGCTCGCACTCTGATGCTGGCTCTCTGATGCTGGCTCTCTGATGCTCGCTCTCTGATGCTCGCTCTCTGATGCTCGCTCTCTGATGCTCGCTCTCTGATCCTCAATCTCTGATCCTTACTCTCTGATCCTCGCTCTCTGATCTTCACTCTCTTACTGTTTGATTTTCACTTTCAGATCCTTACTCTCTGCTTCACGTTGATTGATGCTCACTCTCTGATCCTCAATCTTTGATCTTCATCGACTCATGCTTATTCTCCTCCTCACTGACTATCCTTAAATTCTGATGCGCGCTCTCTGATCCTCTCTCTCTTATCCTCGCTTTCTGATCCACAGTTACTCATTGTCAGTCACTGATCCTCACTCTCTGATTTGTATTCTCTGATGCTCACTTTTCGATCCTCACTGACTGATTCTAACATTCTGAACCTCACTGTCTGATTCCTAATCTCTGCTGCATGCTGTCTGATTCTCACTCTCTGATCCTCACTGACTTATCATCACTCTCTGACCCACACTCTCTGACACGCACTCTCTGACCCGCACGCTCTTACCCGCACTCTCTGACCCGCACTCTCTGACCCGCACTCTCTGACCCACACTCTCTGAACGGCACTCTCTGACCCGCACTCTCAGACACTCTCTCTCAGACACTCATTTTCAGACCCTCACTCTCTGACCCTCACTCTCTGACCCTCACTCTCTGACTTACTCTCTGACCCTCACTCTCTGACGCTCACTGACTGATCCTCAGTTACTGTTTCTCACTCTGACCCTCGCTCTCTGATGCTCCTTCTCTGATGCTCGCTCTCTGATGCTCGCTCTCTGATCCTAGCTCTCTGATCCTAGCTCTCTGATCCTCGCTCTCTGATCCTCGCTCTCTGATCCTCGCTCTCTGATCCTCGCTCTCTGATCCTCGCTCTCTGATCCTCGCTCTCTGATCCTCGCTCTCTGATGCTCGCTCTCTGCCCTTCGTCCACTATTCCTCACTCTATGTACCTTACTGTTTGATTTTCACTTTCAGATCCTTAATCTCGACTTCACGTTGATTGATGCTCACTCTCTGATCCTCAATCTTTGATCTTCATCGACTCATGCTTATTCTCCTCCTCACTGACTATACTCAAATTCTGATGCTCGCTCTCTGATCCTTGCTCTCTGATCCTCGCTCTCTTATGCTCACTCTCTGATGCTCGCTCTCTGATACTCGCTCTCTGATGCTCGCTCTCTGATGCTCGCTCTCTGATGCTCACTCTCTGATCTTCACTCTCTGACCTTCGTGCACTATTCCTCACTCTCTGTCCCTTACTGTTTGATTTTCGCTTTCAGATCCTTACTCTCTGCTTCACATTGTTTGATGCTCACTCTCTGATCCTCAATCTTTGATCTTCATCGACTCATGCTTATTCTCCTCCTCACTGACTATCCTTAAATTCTGATGCTCGCTCTCTGATCCTCGCTCTCTGATCCTCGCTCTCTGATGCTCGCTTTCTGATGCTTGCTCTCTGATGCTCGCTCTGTGAGCCTCACTCTCTGATCCTCGCTCTCTGATCCTCGCTTTCTGATCCACAGTTACTCATTGTCAGTCACTGATCCTCACTCTCTGATTTGTAGTCTCTGATCCTTACTTTCCGATCCTCACTGACTGATTCTAACATTCTGAACCTCACTGTCTGATTCCTAATCTCTTCTGCATGCTGTCTGATTCTCACTCTCTGATCCTCACTGACTTATCATCACTCTCTGACCCGCACTCTCTGACCCGCACTGTCTTACCCGCACTCTCTGACCCGCACTCTCTGACCCGCAATCTCTGACCCGCACTCTCTGACCCTCACTCTCTGACGCGCACTCTCTGACCCTCACTGACTGATCCTCAGTTACTGTTTCTCACACTAATCCTCACTCTCTGATCTGCACTCTCTGACCTTCTTCCACTGTTCCTCACTCTCCGTACCTTACTGTTTGATTTTAACTTTCCGATTCTTACTCTCTGCTTCATGTTGATTGATGCTCACTCTCTGATCCTCAATCTTTGATCTTCATCGACTCATGCTTATTCTCCTCCTCACTGACTATCCTCAAATTCTGATGCTCGCTCTCTGATCCTCGCTCTCTGATGCTCGCTCTCTGATGCTCACTCTCTGATCCTAGCTCTCTGATCCTAGCTCTCTGATCCTAGCTCTCTGATCCTCGCTCTCTGATCCTAGCTCTCTGATCCTCGCTCTCTGATCCTCGCTTTCTGACCCTCGCTCTCTGATGCTCGCTCTCTGATACTAGCTCTCTGATCCTCGCTCTCTGATCCTAGCTCTCTGATCCTCGCTCTCTGATCCTCCCTCTCTGATCCTCGCTCTCTGATCCTCACTCTCTGACTGTCACTCTTTGACCCTCACTCTCTGATGCTCACTCTCTTTCCCTCACTCTCTGACCCTCACTCTCTGACCCTCACTCTCTGACCCGCATTCTCGGACCCTCACTATCTGACCCGCACTCTCGGACCCTCACTATCTGACCCTCACTCTCTGACTCTCAATCTCTGACCCTCACTCTCTGACCCTCACTCTCTGAACCTCACTCTCTGACCCTCACTCTCTGAAGCTCACTCTCTGAAGCTCACTCTCTGAAGCTCACTCTCTGAAGCTCACTCTCTGAAGCTCACTCTCTGAACCTCATTTTCTGAACCTCACTCTCTGATCCTCACTGCCTTATTATCACTCTCTGTCCCTAACACTCTGACCCTCACTCTCTGACCCTCACTCTCTGACCCTCACTCTCTGACCCTCACTCTCTGACCCTCACTCACTGACCCGTGCTCTCTGACCCTCACTCTCTGAACCTCACTCTCTGAACATCACTGATTGATTCTCACTCTCTGATCCTTACTGACCAGTCCTCACTCTCTGATCCCCACTGTTTGACCCTTTTACCTGATCCTCACTGTCAGATCCTTAGTCTCTGCTTCTCATTGATGCGTCCTTGCTCTCGCATCCTCACTCTGATCTTCACCGACCCATTCTCATTGTCCTGCTCACTGACTGATGTTCAAATTCTAATCCTCACTCTCTGATATTCTCTGACACTCACTGGTTGAAACTCACTTTCTGAAACTCACTTTCTGATTCTCACCTTCTGACCCTCACCTTCTGACCCTCACCTTCTGACCCTCACCTTCTGCCCTCACCTTCTGCCCTCACCTTCTGACCCTCACCTTCTGACCCTCACTCTCTGACGCTCCCTCTATGACCCTCACTCTCTGTTCCTCACTCTCTGTTCCTCACTCTCTGTTCCACACTTTTTGATCCTCACTTTCAGATTCCTACTCTCTGCTTCACTTTGATTGATGTTCACTCTGTGATCCTCAATCTTTGATCTTCATCGACTCATCCTCATTCTCCTCCTCTCTGACTTATGCTCCAATTCTGATCCTCATTCTCTGACCCTCATTCTCTGACCCTCATTCTCTGACCCTCATTCTCTGACCCTCATTCTCTGACCCTCATTTAAGGACCCTCATTCACTTATCCTCCTTCTCTGACCCTCATTCCCTGAACCTCATTCCCTGAACCTCATTCCCTGAACCTCATTCCCTGAACCTCATTCCCTGAACCTCATTCTCTGAACGTCACTGACTGATCCTAAGTTACTGATTCTCTCTCTGATCCTCACTCTCTGATCTTCTCCCACTATTTTTCACTCTGTTCCTCACTTTCAGATCCCAACTCTCTGCTTCACGTTGGTTAATGCGCATTCTATGATCCTCAATATTTGATCTTCATCGACTCATGCTTATTCTCATCATCACTGACTATCCTCAAATTCTGATGCTCGCTCTCTGATCCTCGCTCTCTGATGCTCGCTCTCTGACCTTCGTCCAAAATTCGTCACTCTCTGTACCTTACTATTTGATTTTCACTTTCAGATACTTATTCTCTGCTTCACGTTGATTGATGCTCACTCTCTGATCCTCAATCTTTTATCTTCATTGACTCATGCTTATTCTCCTCCTCACTGACTATCCTCAAATTCTGATGCTCGCGCTCTGATCCTCGCTCTCTGATCATCACTCTCCGATCCTCGCTCTCTGATCCTTGCTCTCTGATCCTCGCTCTCTGATGCTTGCTCTCTGATGCTCGCTCTCTGATGCTCGCTCTCTGATGCTCGCTCTCCGATCCTCGCTCTCTGACCTTCATCCACTATTCCTCACTCTGTGTTCCTTACTGTTTGATTTTCACTTTCAGATCCTTCCTCTCTGCTTCACGTTGATTGATGCTCACTCTCTGATCCTCAATCTTTGATCTTCATTCACTCATGCTCATTCTCCTCCTCACTGACTATCCTGAAATTCTGATGCTCGCTCTCTGATGCTCGCTCTCTGATGCTCGCTCTCTAATACTCGCTCCCTGATGCTCGCTCTCTGATGCTCACTCTCTGATGCTCGTTCTCTGATCCTCGCTCTCTGATCCTCGCTCTCTGATCCTCGCTCTCTGACCCGCACTCTCTGACCCGCACTCTCTGACCCTCACTCTCTGACCCGCACTCTCTGACCCGCACTCTCTGACCCGCACTCTCTGACCCGCACTCTCTGACCCTCATTTAAGGACCCTCATTTAAGGACCCTCATTCACTTATCCTCCTTCTTTGACCCTCATTCCCTGAACCTCATTCCCTGAACCTCATTCCCTGAACCTCATTCCCTGAACCTCATTCCCTGAACCTCAATATCTGAACGTCACTGACTGATCCTAAGTTACTGATTCTCTCTCTGATCCTCACTCTCTGATCTTCTCCCACTATTTTTCACTCTGTTCCTCACTTTCAGATCCCAACTCTCTGCTTCACGTTGGTTAATGCGCATTCTATGATCCTCAATATTTGATCTTCATCGACTCATACTTATTCTCCTCCTCACTGACTATCCTCAAATTCTGATGCTCGCTTTCTGATCCTCGCTCTCTGATCCTCGCTCTCTGATGCTCGCTCTCTGATCCTCGCTCTCTGATGCTCGCTCTCTGACCTTCGTCCAATATTCCTCACTCTCTGTACCTTACTATTTGATTTTCACTTTCAGATACTTAATCTCTGCTTCACGTTGATTGATGCTTACTCTCTGATCCTCAATCTTTTATCTTCATTGACTCATGCTTATTCTCCTCCTCACTGACTATCCTCAAATTCTGATGCTTGCTCTCTGATCCTCGCTCTCTGATCCTCGCTCTCTGATCCTCGCTCTCTGATCCTCGCTCTCTGATCCTTGGTCTCTGATCCTAGCTCTCTGATGCTCACTCTCTGATCTTCACTCTCTGACCTTCGTCCACTATTCCTCACTCTGTGTACCTTACTGTTTGATTTTCACTTTCAGATCCTTACTCTCTGCTTCATGTTGATTGATGCTCACTCTGTGATCCTCAATCTTTGATCTTCATCGACTAAGGCTTATTCTCCTCCTCACTGACTATCCTTAAATTCTGATGCTCGCTCTTTGATCCTCGCTCTCTGATCCTCCCTCTCTGATACTCGCTCTCTGATGCTCGCTCTCTGATGCTCACTCTCTGATCCTCGCTCTGTGAGCCTCGCTCTCTGATCCTCGCTCTCTGATCCTCGCTATCTGATCCTCGCTTTCTGATCCACAGTTACTCATTGTCATTCACTGATCCTCACTCTCTGATTTGAAGTCTCTAATCCTCACTTTCCGATCCTCACAGACTCATTCTAACATTCTGAACCTCACTGTCTGATTCCTAATGTCTGCTGCATGCTGTCTGATTCTCACTCTCTGATCCTCACTGACTTATCATCACTCTCTGACCCGCACCTTCTGACCCGCACTCTCTGACCCGCAATCTCTGACCCGCAATCTCTGACCCGCAATCTCTGACCCGCACTCTCTGACCCGCACTCTCTGACCCGCACTCTCTGACCCGCACTCTCTGACCCGCACTCTCAGACCCGCACTCTATCACCCTCACTCTCCGACCCTCACTCTCTGACCCTCACTCTCTGACCCTCACTCTCTGACCCGCACTCTCTGACACGCACTCTCTGACCCTCACTCTCTGACCCTCACTCTCTGACCCTCATTCTCTGACCCTCATTCTCTGACCCTCACTCTCTGACCCTCACTGACTGATCCTCACTGACTGATCCTCAGTTACTGTTTCTCACTCTAATCCTCACTCTCTGACCCTCGCTCTCTGACCCTCGCTCTCTGACCCTCGCTCTCTGACCCTCGCTCTCTGACCCTCGCTGTC
Source organism: Isurus oxyrinchus (assembly GCA_026770705.1). Lineage (NCBI taxonomy): Eukaryota > Metazoa > Chordata > Chondrichthyes > Lamniformes > Lamnidae > Isurus > Isurus oxyrinchus. Next base: position 99,635,449 of record JANJGN010000010.1, read on the forward strand.
TGACCCTCACTGACTGACCCTCACTGACTGATCCTCAGTTACTGTTTCTCACACTAATCCTCACTCTCTGATCTTCACTCTCTGACCTTCTTCCACTATTCCTCACTGTCCGTACCTTACTGTTTGATTTTAACTTTCAGATTCTTACTCTCTGCTTCATGTTGATTGATGCTCACTCTCTGATCCTCAATCTTTGATCTTCATCGACTCATGCTTATTCTCCTCCTCACTGACTATCCTCAAATTCTGATGCTCGCTCTCTGATCCTTGCTCTCTGATGCTCGCTCTCTGATCCTAGCTCTCTGATCCTAGCTCTCTGATCCTAGCTCTCTGATCCTAGCTCTCTGATCCTAGCTCGCTGATCCTAGCTCTCTGATCCTCGCTCTCTGATCCTCGCTCTCTGATCCTCGCTCTCTGATCCTCGCTCTCTGATCCTCGCTCTCTGATCCTCGCTCTCTCATCGTCGCTCTCTGATCCTCGCTCTCTGATGCTCGATCTCTGATGCTCGCTCTCTGCCCTTCGCCCACTATTCCTCACTCTCTGTACCTTACTGTTTGATTTTCACTTTCAGATCCTTACTCTCTGCTTCACGTTGATTGATACTCACTCTCTGATCCTCAATCTTTGATCTTCATCGACTCATGCTTATTCTCCTCCTCACTGACTATACTCAAATTCTGATTCTCGCTCTCTGATCCTCGCTCTCTGATCCTCGCTCTCTGATCCTCGCTCTCTGATCCTCGCTCTCTGATGCTCGCTCTCTGATGCTCGCTCTCTGATGCTCGCTCTCTGATGCTCGCTCTCTGATGCTCGCTGTCTGATGCTCGCTCTCTGATGCTCGCTCTTTGATCCTCGCTCTCTGATCCTTACTCTCTGATCCTCGCTCTCTGATCTTCACTCTCTGACCTTCGTCCACTATTCCTCACTCTCTGTACCTTACTGTTTGATTTTCACTTTCAGATCCTTACTCTCTGCTTCACGTTGATTGATGCTCACTCTCTGATCCTCAATCTTTGATCTTCATCGACTCATGCTTATTCTCCTCCTCACTTACCATCCTTAAGTTCTGATGCGCGCTCTCTGATCCTTGCTCTCTGATGCTCGCTTTCTGATGCTCGCTTTCTGATGCTTGCTCTCTGATGCTTGCTCTCTGATGCTCGCTCTCTGATCCTCGCTCTGTGAGCCTCGCTCTCTGATCCTCGCTCTCTGATCCTCGCTTTCTGATCCACAGTTAACTCATTGTCAGTCACTGATCCTCACTCTCTGATTTGTATTCTCTGATCCTCACTTTTCGATCCTCACTGACTGATTCTAACATTCTGAACCTCACTGTCTGATTCCTAATCTCTGTTGCATGCTGTCTGATTCTCACTCTCTGATCCTCACTGACTTATCATCAATCTCTGACCCGCACTCTCTGACTCGCACTCTCTCACCCGCACTCTCTGACCCGCACTCTCTGACCCGCACTCTCTGACCCACACTCTCTGACCCGCACTCTCTGAACAGCACTCTCTGACCCGCACTCTCAGACACTCACTCTCAGACACTCACTCTCTGACCCTCACTCTCTGACCCTCACTCTCTGACCCTCACTCTTTGACCCTCACTCTCTGACGCTCACTGACTGATCCTCAGTTACTGTTTCTCACTCTGACCCTCGCTCTCTGATGCTCGCTCTCTGATGCTCGCTCTCTGATGCTCGCTCTCTGATCCTATCTCTCTGATCCTCGCTCTCTGATCCTCGCTCTCTGATCCTCGCTCTCTGATCCTCGCTCTCTGATCCTCGCTCTCTGATCCTCGCTCTCTGATGCGCGATCTCTGATGCTCGCTCTCTGCCCTTCGTCCAATATTCCTCACTCTATGTACCTTACTGTTTGATTTTCACTTTCAGATCCTTAATCTCTACTTCACGTTGATTGATGCTCACTCTCTGATCCTCGCTCTTTGATCTTCATCGACACATGCTTATTCTCCTCCTCACTGACTATACTCAAATTCTGATGCTCGCTCTCTGATCCTTGCTCTCTGATCCTCGCTCTCTTATGCTCACTCTCTGATGCTCGCTCTCTGATGCTCGCTCTCTGATACTCGCTCTCTGATACTCGCTCTCTGATGCTCGCTCTCTGATCCTCGCTCTCTGATGCTCGCTCTCTGATGCTCGCTCTCAGATGCTCGCTCTCTGATCCTCGCTCTCTGATGCTCACTCTCTGATCTTCACTCTCTTACCTTCGTCCACTATTCCTCACTCTCTGTACCTTACTGTTTGATTTTCACTTTCAGATCCTTACTCTCTGCTTCACGTTGTTTGATGCTCACTCTCTGATCCTCAATCTTTGATCTTCATCGACTCATGCTTATTCTCCTCCTCACTGACTATCCTTAAATTCTGATGCTCGCTCTCTGATCCTCACTCTCTGATGCTCGCTTTCTGAAGCTTGCTCTCTGATGCTCACTCTGTGAGCCTCACTCTCTGGTTCTCGCTTTCTGATCCTCGCTTTCTGTTCCACAGTTACTCATTGTCAGTCAGTGATCCTCACTCTCTGATTTGTAGTCTCTGATCCTTACTTTCCGATCCTCACTGACTGATTCTAACATTCTGAACCTCACTGTCTGATTCCTAATCTCTGCTGCATGCTGTCTGATTCTCACTCTCTGATCCTCACTGACTTATCATCACTCTCTGACCGCACTCTCTGACCCGCACTGTCTTACCCGCACTCTCTGACCCGCATTCTCTGACCCGCACTTTCTGACCCGCAATCTCTGACCCGCACTCTCAGACACTCACTCTCTGACCCTCACTCTCTGACCCTCACTCTCTGACCCTCACTCTCTGACCCTCACTCTCTGACCCTCACTCTCTGACCCTCACTCTCTGACCCTCACTCTCTGACCCTCACTGACTGATCCTCAGTTACTGTTTCTCACACTAATCCTCACTCTCTGATCTGCACTCTCTGACCTTCTTCCACTATTCCTCACTCTCCGTACCTCACTGTTTGATTTTAACTTTCAGATTCTTGCTCTCTGCTTCATGTTGATTGATGCACACTCTCTGATCCTCAATCTTTGATCTTCATCGACTCATGCTTATTCTCCTCCTCACTGACTATCCTCAAATTCTGATGCTCGCTCTCTGATCCTTGCTCTCTGATGCACGCTCTCTGATGCTCACTCTCTGATCCTAGCTCTCTGATCCTAGCTCTCTGATCTTAGCTCTCTGATCCTCGCTCTCTGATCCTCGCTTTCTGATCCACAGTTACTCATTGTCAGTCACTGATCCTCACTCTCTGATTTGTATTCTCTGATCCTCACTTTTCGATCCTCACTGACTGATTCTAACATTCTGAACCTCACTGTCTGATTCCTAATCTCTGCTGCATGCTGTCTGAGTCTCACTGTCTGATCCTCACTGACTTATCATCACTCTCTGACCCGCACTCTCTGACCCGCACTCTCTGACTCGCACTCTCTGACCCGCACTCTCTGACCCGCACTCTCTGACCCGCACTCTCTGACCCGCACTCTCTGAACAGCACTCTCTGACCCACACTCTCAGGTACTCAGTCTCAGACACTCACTCTCTGAACCTCACTCTCTGACCCTCACTCTCTGACCCTCACTCTCTGACCCTCACTCTCTGACCCTCACTCTCTGATGCTCACTGACTGATGCTCAGTTACTGTTTCTCACTCTGACCCTCGCTCTCTGATGCTCGCTCTCTGATGCTCGCTCTCTGATGCTCGCTCTCTGATCCTCGCTCTCTGATCCTCGCTCTCTGATCCTCGCTCTCTGATCCTCGCTCTCTGATCCTCGCTCTCTGATCCTCGCTCTCTGATGCTCGAACTCTGATGCTCGTTCTCTGCCCTTCGTCCACTATTCCTCACTCTATGTACCTTACTGTTTGATTTTCACTTTCAGATCCTTAATCTCTACTTCACGTTGATTGATGCTCACTCTCTGATCCTCGCTCTTTGATCTTCATCGACACATGCTTATTCTCCTCCTCACTGACTATACTCAAATTCTGATGCTCGCTCTCTGATCCTTGCTCTCTGATCCTCGCTCTCTTATGCTCACTCTCTGATGCTCGCTCTCTGATACTCGCTCTCTGATGCTCGCTCTCTGATGCTCGCTCTCTGATGCTCACTCTCAGATGCTCGCTCTCTGATCCTCGCTCTCTGATGCTCACTCTCTGATCTTCACTCTCGTACCTTCGTCCACTATTCCTCACTCTCTGTACCTTACTGTTTGATTTTCACTTTCAGATCCTTACTCTCTGCTTCACGTTGTTTGATGCTCACTCTCTGATCCTCAATCTTTGATCTTCATTGACTCATGCTTATTCTCCTCCTCACTGACTATCCTTAAATTCTGATGCTCGCTCTCTGATCCTCACTCTCTGATGCTCGCTTTCTGAAGCTTGCTCTCTGATGCTCGCTCTGTGTGCCTCACTCTCTGGTTCTCGCTTTCTGATCCTCGCTTTCTGTTCCACAGTTACTCATTGTCAGTCAGTGATCCTCACTCTCTGATTTGTAGTCTCTGATCCTTACTTTCCGATCCTCACTGACTGATTCTAACATTCTGAACCTCACTGTCTGATTCCTAATCTCTGCTGCATGCTGTCTGACTCTCACTCTATGATCCTCACTGACTTATCATCACTCTCTGACCGCACTCTCTGACCTGCACTGTCTTACCCGCACTCACTGACCCGCATTCTCTGACCCGCACATTCTGACCCGCACTCTCTGACCCGCACTCTCTGACCCGCACTCTCAGACCCTCACTCTCTGACCCTCACTCTCTGACCCTCACTCTCTGACCCTCACTCTCTGACCCTCACTCTCTGACCCTCACTCTCTGACCCTCACTCTCTGACCCTCACTGACTGATCCTCACTCTCTGACCCTCACTCTCTGACCCTCACTCTCTGACCCTCACTCTCTGACCCTCACTCTCTGACCCTCACTCTCTGACTCTCACTCTCTGATCCTCAATCTTTGATCTTCATCGACTCATGCTTATTCTCCTCCTCACTGACTACACTCAAATTCTGATGCTCGCTCTCTGGTCCTCGCTCTCTGCTCCTCGCTCTCTGATCCTCGCTCTCTGATGCTCGCTCACTGATGCTCGCTCTCTGATGCTCGCTCTCTGATGCTCGCTCTCTGATGCTCGCTCTCTGATGCTCGCTCTCTGATGCTCGCTCTCTGATGCTCGCACTCTGATGCTGGCTCTCTGATGCTGGCTCTCTGATGCTGGCTCTCTGATGCTCGCTCTCTGATGCTCGCTCTCTGATCCTCAATCTCTGATCCTTACTCTCTGATCCTCGCTCTCTGATCTTCACTCTCTTACTGTTTGATTTTCACTTTCAGATCCTTACTCTCTGCTTCACGTTGATTGATGCTCACTCTCTGATCCTCAATCTTTGATCTTCATCGACTCATGCTTATTCTCCTCCTCACTGACTATCCTTAAATTCTGATGTGCGCTCTCTGATCCTCTCTCTCTTATCCTCGCTTTCTGATCCACAGTTACTCATTGTCAGTCACTGATCCTCACTCTCTGATTTGTATTCTCTGATGCTCACTTTTCGATCCTCACTGACTGATTCTAACATTCTGAACCTCACTGTCTGATTCCTAATCTCTGCTGCATGCTGTCTGATTCTCACTCTCTGATCCTCACTGACTTATCATCACTCTCTGACCCACACTCTCTGACACGCACTCTCTGACCCGCACGCTCTTACCCGCACTCTCTGACCCGCACTCTCTGACCCGCACTCTCTGACCCACACTCTCTGAACGGCACTCTCTGACCCGCACTCTCAGACACTCTCTCTCAGACACTCATTTTCAGACCCTCACTCTCTGACCCTCACTCTCTGACCCTCACTCTCTGACTTACTCTCTGACCCTCACTCTCTGACGCTCACTGACTGATCCTCAGTTACTGTTTCTCACTCTGACCCTCGCTCTCTGATGCTCCTTCTCTGATGCTCGCTCTCTGATGCTCGCTCTCTGATCCTAGCTCTCTGATCCTAGCTCTCTGATCCTCGCTCTCTGATCCTCGCTCTCTGATCCTCGCTCTCTGATCCTCGCTCTCTGATCCTCGCTCTCTGATCCTCGCTCTCTGATGCTCGCTCTCTGCCCTTCGTCCACTATTCCTCACTCTATGTACCTTACTGTTTGATTTTCACTTTCAGATCCTTAATCTCGACTTCACGTTGATTGATGCTCACTCTCTGATCCTCAATCTTTGATCTTCATCGACTCATGCTTATTCTCCTCCTCACTGACTATACTCAAATTCTGATGCTCGCTCTCTGATCCTTGCTCTCTGATCCTCGCTCTCTTATGCTCACTCTCTGATGCTCGCTCTCTGATACTCGCTCTCTGATGCTCGCTCTCTGATGCTCGCTCTCTGATGCTCACTCTCTGATCTTCACTCTCTGACCTTCGTGCACTATTCCTCACTCTCTGTCCCTTACTGTTTGATGTTCGCTTTCAGATCCTTACTCTCTGCTTCACATTGTTTGATGCTCACTCTCTGATCCTCAATCTTTGATCTTCATCGACTCATGCTTATTCTCCTCCTCACTGACTATCCTTAAATTCTGATGCTCGCTCTCTGATCCTCGCTCTCTGATCCTCGCTCTCTGATGCTCGCTTTCTGATGCTTGCTCTCTGATGCTCGCTCTGTGAGCCTCACTCTCTGATCCTCGCTCTCTGATCCTCGCTTTCTGATCCACAGTTACTCATTGTCAGTCACTGATCCTCACTCTCTGATTTGTAGTCTCTGATCCTTACTTTCCGATCCTCACTGACTGATTCTAACATTCTGAACCTCACTGTCTGATTCCTAATCTCTTCTGCATGCTGTCTGATTCTCACTCTCTGATCCTCACTGACTTATCATCACTCTCTGACCCGCACTCTCTGACCCGCACTGTCTTACCCGCACTCTCTGACCCGCACTCTCTGACCCGCAATCTCTGACCCGCACTCTCTGACCCTCACTCTCTGACGCGCACTCTCTGACCCTCACTGACTGATCCTCAGTTACTGTTTCTCACACTAATCCTCACTCTCTGATCTGCACTCTCTGACCTTCTTCCACTGTTCCTCACTCTCCGTACCTTACTGTTTGATTTTAACTTTCCGATTCTTACTCTCTGCTTCATGTTGATTGATGCTCACTCTCTGATCCTCAATCTTTGATCTTCATCGACTCATGCTTATTCTCCTCCTCACTGACTATCCTCAAATTCTGATGCTCGCTCTCTGATCCTCGCTCTCTGATGCTCGCTCTCTGATGCTCACTCTCTGATCCTAGCTCTCTGATCCTAGCTCTCTGATCCTAGCTCTCTGATCCTCGCTCTCTGATCCTAGCTCTCTGATCCTCGCTCTCTGATCCTCGCTTTCTGACCCTCGCTCTCTGATGCTCGCTCTCTGATACTAGCTCTCTGATCCTCGCTCTCTGATCCTAGCTCTCTGATCCTCGCTCTCTGATCCTCCCTCTCTGATCCTCGCTCTCTGATCCTCACTCTCTGACTGTCACTCTTTGACCCTCACTCTCTGATGCTCACTCTCTTTCCCTCACTCTCTGACCCTCACTCTCTGACCCTCACTCTCTGACCCGCATTCTCGGACCCTCACTATCTGACCCGCACTCTCGGACCCTCACTATCTGACCCTCACTCTCTGACTCTCAATCTCTGACCCTCACTCTCTGACCCTCACTCTCTGAACCTCACTCTCTGACCCTCACTCTCTGAAGCTCACTCTCTGAAGCTCACTCTCTGAAGCTCACTCTCTGAAGCTCACTCTCTGAAGCTCACTCTCTGAACCTCATTTTCTGAACCTCACTCTCTGATCCTCACTGCCTTATTATCACTCTCTGTCCCTAACACTCTGACCCTCACTCTCTGACCCTCACTCTCTGACCCTCACTCTCTGACCCTCACTCTCTGACCCTCACTCACTGACCCGTGCTCTCTGACCCTCACTCTCTGAACCTCACTCTCTGAACATCACTGATTGATTCTCACTCTCTGATCCTTACTGACCAGTCCTCACTCTCTGATCCCCACTGTTTGACCCTTTTACCTGATCCTCACTGTCAGATCCTTAGTCTCTGCTTCTCATTGATGCGTCCTTGCTCTCGCATCCTCACTCTGATCTTCACCGACCCATTCTCATTGTCCTGCTCACTGACTGATGTTCAAATTCTAATCCTCACTCTCTGATATTCTCTGACACTCACTGGTTGAAACTCACTTTCTGAAACTCACTTTCTGATTCTCACCTTCTGACCCTCACCTTCTGACCCTCACCTTCTGACCCTCATCTTCTGCCCTCACCTTCTGCCCTCACCTTCTGACCCTCACCTTCTGACCCTCACTCTCTGACGCTCCCTCTATGACCCTCACTCTCTGTTCCTCACTCTCTGTTCCTCACTCTCTGTTCCACACTTTTTGATCCTCACTTTCAGATTCCTACTCTCTGCTTCACTTTGATTGATGTTCACTCTGTGATCCTCAATCTTTGATCTTCATCGACTCATCCTCATTCTCCTCCTCTCTGACTTATGCTCCAATTCTGATCCTCATTCTCTGACCCTCATTCTCTGACCCTCATTCTCTGACCCTCATTCTCTGACCCTCATTCTCTGACCCTCATTTAAGGACCCTCATTCACTTATCCTCCTTCTCTGACCCTCATTCCCTGAACCTCATTCCCTGAACCTCATTCCCTGAACCTCATTCCCTGAACCTCATTCCCTGAACCTCATTCTCTGAACGTCACTGACTGATCCTAAGTTACTGATTCTCTCTCTGATCCTCACTCTCTGATCTTCTCCCACTATTTTTCACTCTGTTCCTCACTTTCAGATCCCAACTCTCTGCTTCACGTTGGTTAATGCGCATTCTATGATCCTCAATATTTGATCTTCATCGACTCATGCTTATTCTCATCATCACTGACTATCCTCAAATTCTGATGCTCGCTCTCTGATCCTCGCTCTCTGATGCTCGCTCTCTGACCTTCGTCCAAAATTCGTCACTCTCTGTACCTTACTATTTGATTTTCACTTTCAGATACTTATTCTCTGCTTCACGTTGATTGATGCTCACTCTCTGATCCTCAATCTTTTATCTTCATTGACTCATGCTTATTCTCCTCCTCACTGACTATCCTCAAATTCTGATGCTCGCGCTCTGATCCTCGCTCTCTGATCATCACTCTCTGATCATCACTCTCCGATCCTCGCTCTCTGATCCTTGCTCTCTGATCCTCGCTCTCTGATGCTTGCTCTCTGATGCTCGCTCTCTGATGCTCGCTCTCTGATGCTCGCTCTCCGATCCTCGCTCGCTGACCTTCATCCACTATTCCTCACTCTGTGTTCCTTACTGTTTGATTTTCACTTTCAGATCCTTCCTCTCTGCTTCACGTTGATTGATGCTCACTCTCTGATCCTCAATCTTTGATCTTCATTCACTCATGCTCATTCTCCTCCTCACTGACTATCCTGAAATTCTGATGCTCGCTCTCTGATGCTCGCTCTCTGATGCTCGCTCTATAATACTCGCTCCCTGATGCTCGCTCTCTGATGCTCACTCTCTGATGCTCGTTCTCTGATCCTCGCTCTCTGATCCTCGCTCTCTGATCCTCGCTCTCTGACCCGCACTCTCTGACCCGCACTCTCTGACCCGCACTCTCTGACCCGCACTCTCTGACCCGCACTCTCTGACCCGCACTCTCTGACCCGCACTCTCTGACCCTCATTTAAGGACCCTCATTTAAGGACCCTCATTCACTTATCCTCCTTCTTTGACCCTCATTCCCTGAACCTCATTCCCTGAACCTCATTCCCTGAACCTCATTCCCTGAACCTCATTCCCTGAACCTCATTCCCTGAACCTCAATATCTGAACGTCACTGACTGATCCTAAGTTACTGATTTTCTCTCTGATCCTCACTCTCTGATCTTCTCCCACTATTTTTCACTCTGTTCCTCACTTTCAGATCCCAACTCTCTGCTTCACGTTGGTTAATGCGCATTCTATGATCCTCAATATTTGATCATCATCGACTCATACTTATTCTCCTCCTCACTGACTATCCTCAAATTCTGATGCTCGCTTTCTGATCCTCGCTCTCTGATCCTCGCTCTCTGATGCTCGCTCTCTGATCCTCGCTCTCTGATGCTCGCTCTCTGACCTTCGTCCAATATTCCTCACTCTCTGTACCTTACTATTTGATTTTCACTTTCAGATACTTAATCTCTGCTTCACGTTGATTGATGCTTACTCTCTGATCCTCAATCTTTTATTTTCATTGACTCATGCTTATTCTCCTCCTCACTGACTATCCTCAAATTCTGATGCTTGCTCTCTGATCCTCGCTCTCTGATCCTCGCTCTCTGATCCTCGCTCTCTGATCCTTGGTCTCTGATCCTAGCTCTCTGATGCTCACTCTCTGATCTTCACTCTCTGACCTTCGTCCACTATTCCTCACTCTGTGTACCTTACTGTTTGATTTTCACTTTCAGATCCTTACTCTCTGCTTCATGTTGATTGATGCTCACTCTGTGATCCTCAATCTTTGATCTTCATCGACTAAGGCTTATTCTCCTCCTCACTGACTATCCTTAAATTCTGATGCTCGCTCTTTGATCCTCGCTCTCTGATCCTCCCTCTCTGATACTCGCTCTCTGATGCTCGCTCTCTGATGCTCACTCTCTGATCCTCGCTCTGTGAGCCTCGCTCTCTGATCCTCGCTCTCTGATCCTCGCTATCTGATCCTCGCTTTCTGATCCACAGTTACTCATTGTCATTCACTGATCCTCACTCTCTGATTTGAAGTCTCTAATCCTCACTTTCCGATCCTCACAGACTCATTCTAACATTCTGAACCTCACTGTCTGATTCCTAATGTCTGCTGCATGCTGTCTGATTCTCACTCTCTGATCCTCACTGACTTATCATCACTCTCTGACCCGCACCTTCTGACCCGCACTCTCTGACCCGCAATCTCTGACCCGCAATCTCTGACCCGCACTCTCTGACCCGCACTCTCTGACCCGCACTCTCTGACCCGCACTCTCTGACCCGCACTCTCTGACCCGCACTCTATCACCCTCACTCTCCGACCCTCACTCTCTGACCCTCACTCTCTGACCCGAACTCTCTGACACGCACTCTCTGACCCTCACTCTCTGACCCTCACTCTCTGACCCTCATTCTCTGACCCTCACTCTCTGACCCTCACTGACTGATCCTCACTGACTGATCCTCAGTTACTGTTTCTCACTCTAATCCTCACTCTCTGACCCTCGCTCTCTGACCCTCGCTCTCTAACCCTCGCTCTCTGACCCTCGCTGTCTGACCCTCACTGACTGACCCTCACTGACTGATCCTCAGTTACTGTTTCTCACACTAATCCTCACTCTCTGATCTTCACTCTCTGACCTTCTTCCACTATTCCTCACTGTCCGTACCTTACTGTTTGATTTTAACTTTCAGATTCTTACTCTCTGCTTCATGTTGATTGATGCTCACTCTCTGATCCTCAATCTTTGATCTTCATCGACTCATGCTTATTCTCCTCCTCACTGACTATCCTCAAATTCTGATGCTCGCTCTCTGATCCTTGCTCTCTGATGCTCGCTCTCTGATGCTCGCTCTCTGATCCTAGCTCTCTGATCCTAGCTCTCTGATCCTAGCTCTCTGATCCTAGCTCGCTGATCCTAGCTCTCTGATCCTCGCTCTCTGATCCTCGCTCTCTGATCCTCGCTCTCTGATCCTCGCTCTCTGATCCTCGCTCTCTCATCGTCGCTCTCTGATCCTCGCTCTCTGATGCTCGATCTCTGATGCTCGCTCTCTGCCCTTCGCCCACTATTCCTCACTCTCTGTACCTTACTGTTTGATTTTCACTTTCAGATCCTTACTCTCTGCTTCACGTTGATTGATACTCACTCTCTGATCCTCAATCTTTGATCTTCATCGACTCATGCTTATTCTCCTCCTCACTGACTATACTCAAATTCTGATTCTCGCTCTCTGATCCTCGCTCTCTGATCCTCGCTCTCTGATCCTCGCTCTCTGATCCTCGCTCTCTGATGCTCGCTCTCTGATGCTCGCTCTCTGATGCTCGCTGTCTGATGCTCGCTCTCTGATGCTCGCTCTTTGATCCTCGCTCTCTGATCCTTACTCTCTGATCCTCGCTCTCTGATCTTCACTCTCTGACCTTCGTCCACTATTCCTCACTCTCTGTACCTTACTGTTTGATTTTCACTTTCAGATCCTTACTCTCTGCTTCACGTTGATTGATGCTCACTCTCTGATCCTCAATCTTTGATCTTCATCGACTCATGCTTATTCTCCTCCTCACTTACCATCCTTAAGTTCTGATGCGCGCTCTCTGATCCTCGCTCTCTGATGCTCGCTTTCTGATGCTCGCTTTCTGATGCTTGCTCTCTGATGCTTGCTCTCTGATGCTCGCTCTCTGATCCTCGCTCTGTGAGCCTCGCTCTCTGATCCTCGCTCTCTGATCCTCGCTCTCTGATCCTCGCTTTCTGATCCACAGTTAACTCATTGTCAGTCACTGATCCTCACTCTCTGATTTGTATTCTCTGATCCTCACTTTTCGATCCTCACTGACTGATTCTAACATTCTGAACCTCACTGTCTGATTCCTAATCTCTGTTGCATGCTGTCTGATTCTCACTCTCTGATCCTCACTGACTTATCATCAATCTCTGACCCGCACTCTCTGACTCGCACTCTCTCACCCGCACTCTCTGACCCGCACTCTCTGACCCGCACTCTCTGACCCGCACTCTCTGAACAGCACTCTCTGACCCGCACTCTCAGACACTCACTCTCAGACACTCACTCTCTGACCCTCACTCTCTGACCCTCACTCTCTGACCCTCACTCTCTGACCCTCACTCTCTGACGCTCACTGACTGATCCTCAGTTACTGTTTCTCACTCTGAAACTCGCTCTCTGATGCTCGCTCTCTGATGCTCGCTCTCTGATGCTCGCTCTCTGATCCTATCTCTCTGATCCTCGCTCTCTGATCCTCGCTCTCTGATCCTCGCTCTCTGATCCTCGCTCTCTGATCCTCGCTCTCTGTTCCTCGCTCTCTGATGCGCGATCTCTGATGCTCGCTCTCTGCCCTTCGTCCACTATTCCTCACTCTATGTACCTTACTGTTTGATTTTCACTTTCAGATCCTTAATCTCTACTTCACGTTGATTGATGCTCACTCTCTGATCCTCGCTCTTTGATCTTCATCGACACATGCTTATTCTCCTCCTCACTGACTATACTCAAATTCTGATGCTCGCTCTCTGATCCTTGCTCTCTGATCCTCGCTCTCTTATGCTCACTCTCTGATGCTCGCTCTCTGATACTCGCTCTCTGATACTCGCTCTCTGATGCTCGCTCTCTGATGCTCGCTCTCTGATGCTCGCTCTCTGATGCTCGCTCTCAGATGCTCGCTCTCTGATCCTCGCTCTCTGATGCTCACTCTCTGATCCTCACTCTCTGATGCTCGCTTTCTGAAGCTTGCTCTCTGATGCTCACTCTGTGAGCCTCACTCTCTGGTTCTCGCTTTCTGATCCTCGCTTTCTGTTCCACAGTTACTCATTGTCAGTCAGTGATCCTCACTCTCTGATTTGTAGTCTCTGATCCTTACTTTCCGATCCTCACTGACTGATTCTAACATTCTGAACCTCACTGTCTGATTCCTAATCTCTGCTGCATGCTGTCTGATTCTCACTCTCTGATCCTCACTGACTTATCATCACTCTCTGACCGCACTCTCTGACCCGCACTGTCTTACCCGCACTCTCTGACCCGCATTCTCTGACCCGCACTTTCTGACCCGAACTCTCTGACCCGCACTCTCTGACCCGCACTCTCTGACCCGCACTCTCTGACCCTCACTCTCTGACCCTCACTCTCTGACCCTCACTCTCTGACCCTCACTCTCTGACCCTCACTCTCTGACCCTCACTGACTGATCCTCAGTTACTGTTTCTCACACTAATCCTCACTCTCTGATCTGCACTCTCTGACCTTCTTCCACTAATCCTCACTCTCCGTACCTCACTGTTTGATTTTAACTTTCAGATTCTTGCTCTCTGCTTCATGTTGATTGATGCACACTCTCTGATCCTCAATCTTTGATCTTCATCGACTCATGCTTATTCTCCTCCTCACTGACTATCCTCAAATTCTGATGCTCGCTCTCTGATCCTTGCTCTCTGATGCTCGCTCTCTGATGCTCGCTCTCTGATCCTAGCTCTCTGATCCTAGCTCTCTGATCTTAGCTCTCTGATCCTCGCTCTCTGATCCTCGCTTTCTGATCCACAGTTACTCATTGTCAGTCACTGATCCTCACTCTCTGATTTGTATTCTCTGATCCTCACTTTTCGATCCTCACTGACTGATTCTAACATTCTGAACCTCACTGTCTGATTCCTAATCTCTGCTGCATGCTGTCTGAGTCTCACTGTCTGATCCTCACTGACTTATCATCACTCTCTGACCCGCACTCTCTGACCCGCACTCTCTGACTCGCACTCTCTGAACCTCACTCTCTGACCCTCACTCTCTGACCCTCACTCTCTGACCCTCACTCTCTGACCCTCACTCTCTGATGCTCACTGACTGATGCTCAGTTACTGTTTCTCACTCTGACCCTCGCTCTCTGATGCTCGCTCTCTGATGCTCGCTCTCTGATGCTCGCTCTCTGATCCTCGCTCTCTGATCCTCGCTCTCTGATCCTCGCTCTCTGATGCTCGAACTCTGATGCTCGTTCTCTGCCCTTCGTCCACTATTCCTCACTCTATGTACCTTACTGTTTGATTTTCACTTTCAGATCCTTAATCTCTACTTCACGCTGATTGATGCTCACTCTCTGATCCTCGCTCTTTGATCTTCATCGACACATGCTTATTCTCCTCCTCACTGACTATACTCAAATTCTGATGCTCGCTCTCTGATCCTTGCTCTCTGATCCTCGCTCTCTTATGCTCACTCTCTGATGCTCGCTCTCTGATACTCGCTCTCTGATGCTCGCTCTCTGATGCTCGCTCTCTGATGCTCACTCTCAGATGCTCGCTCTCTGATCCTCGCTCTCTGATGCTCACTCTCTGATCTTCACTCTCTTACCTTCGTCCACTATTCCTCACTCTCTGTACCTTACTGTTTGATTTTCACTTTCAGATCCTTACTCTCTGCTTCACGTTGTTTGATGCTCACTCTCTGATCCTCAATCTTTGATCTTCATCGACTCATGCTTATTCTCCTCCTCACTGACTATCCTTAAATTCTGATGCTCGCTCTCTGATCCTCACTCTCTGATGCTCGCTTTCTGAAGCTTGCTCTCTGATGCTCGCTCTGTGAGCCTCACTCTCTGGTTCTCGCTTTCTGATCCTCGCTTTCTGTTCCACAGTTACTCATTGTCAGTCAGTGATCCTCACTCTCTGATTTGTAGTCTCTGATCCTTACTTTCCGATCCTCACTGACTGATTCTAACATTCTGAACCTCACTGTCTGATTCCTAATCTCTGCTGCATGCTGTCTGATTCTCACTCTCTGATCCTCACTGACTTATCATCACTCTCTGACCGCACTCTCTGACCCGCACTGTCTTACCCGCACTCTCTGACCCGCATTCTCTGACCCGCACTTTCTGACCCGCACTCTCTGACCCGCACTCTCTGACCCGCACTCTCAGACCCTCACTCTCTGACCCTCACTCTCTGACCCTCACTCTCTGACCCTCACTCTCTGACCCTCACTCTCTGACCCTCACTCTCTGACCCTCACTGACTGATCCTCAGTTACTGTTTCTCACACTAATCCTCACTCTCTGATCTGCACTCTCTGACCTTCTTCCACTATTCCTCACTCTCCGTACCTCACTGTTTGATTTTAACTTTCAGATTCTTGCTCTCTGCTTCATGTTGATTGATGCACACTCTCTGATCCTCAATCTTTGATCTTCATCGACTCATGCTTATTCTCCTCCTCACTGACTATCCTCAAATTCTGATGCTCGCTCTCTGATCCTCGCTCTCTGATGCTCGCTCTCTGATGCTCGCTCTCTGATCCTAGCTCTCTGATCCTAGCTCTCTGATCTTAGCTCTCTGATCCTCGCTCTCTGATCCTCGCTTTCTGATCCACAGTTACTCATTGTCAGTCACTGATCCTCACTCTCTGATTTGTATTCTCTGATCCTCACTTTTCGATCCTCACTGACTGATTCTAACATTCTGAACCTCACTGTCTGATTCCTAATCTCTGCTGCATGCTGTCTGAGTCTCACTGTCTGATCCTCACTGACTTATCATCACTCTCTGACCCGCACTCTCTGACCCGCACTCTCTGACTCGCACTCTCTGACCCGCACTCTCTGACCCGCACTCTCTGACCCGCACTCTCTGACCCGCACTCTCTGAACAGCACTCTCTGACCCGCACTCTCAGGTACTCAGTCTCAGACACTCACTCTCTGACCCTCACTCTCTGAACCTCACTCTCTGACCCTCACTCTCTGACCCTCACTCTCTGACCCTCACTCTCTGACCCTCACTCTCTGATGCTCACTGACTGATGCTCAGTTACTGTTTCTCACTCTGACCCTCGCTCTCTGATGCTCGCTCTCTGATGCTCGCTCTCTGATCCTCGCTCTCTGATCCTCGCTCTCTGATCCTCGCTCTCTGATGCTCGCTCTCTGATCCTCGCTCTCTGATGCTCGAACTCTGATGCTCGTTCTCTGCCCTTCGTCCACTATTCCTCACTCTGTGTACCTTACTGTTTGATTTTCACTTTCAGATCCTTACTCTCTGCTTCACGTTGTTTGATGCTCACTCTCTGATCCTCAATCTTTGATCTTCATCGACTCATGCTTATTCTCCTCCTCACTGACTATCCTTAAATTCTGATGCTCGCTCTCTGATCCTCACTCTCTGATGCTCGCTTTCTGAAGCTTGCTCTCTGATGCTCGCTCTGTGAGCCTCACTCTCTGGTTCTCGCTTTCTGATCCTCGCTTTCTGTTCCACAGTTACTCATTGTAAATCAGTGATCCTCACTCTCTGATTTGTAGTCTCTGATCCTTACTTTCCGATCCTCACTGACTGATTCTAACATTCTGAACCTCACTGTCTGATTCCTAATCTCTGCTGCATGCTGTCTGATTCTCACTCTCTGATCCTCACTGACTTATCATCACTCTCTGACCCGCATTCTCTGACCCGCACTTTCTGACCCGCACTCTCTGACCCGCACTCTCAGACACTCACTCTCTGACCCTCACTCTCTGACCCTCACTCTCTGACC
Organism: Isurus oxyrinchus; assembly: GCA_026770705.1. Lineage (NCBI taxonomy): Eukaryota > Metazoa > Chordata > Chondrichthyes > Lamniformes > Lamnidae > Isurus > Isurus oxyrinchus. The sequence continues at coordinate 99,652,813 of JANJGN010000010.1, forward strand.
CTCACTCTCAGACCCTCACTCTCTGACCCTCACTCTCTGACCCTCACTCTCTGACCCTCACTGACTGATCCTCAGTTACTGTTTCTCACACTAATCCTCACTCTCTGATCTGCACTCTCTGACCTTCTTCCACTATTCCTCACTCTCCGTACCTCACTGTTTGATTTTAACTTTCAGATTCTTGCTCTCTGCTTCATGTTGATTGATGCACACTCTCTGATCCTCAATCTTTGATCTTCATCGACTCATGCTTATTCTCCTCCTCACTGACTATCCTCAAATTCTGATGCTCGCTCTCTGATCCTCGCTCTCTGATGCTCGCTCTCTGATGCTCGCTCTCTGATCCTAGCTCTCTGATCCTAGCTCTCTGATCTTAGCTCTCTGATCCTCGCTCTCTGATCCTCGCTTTCTGATCCACAGTTACTCATTGTCAGTCACTGATCCTCACTCTCTGATTTGTATTCTCTGATCCTCACTTTTCGATCCTCACTGACTGATTCTAACATTCTGAACCTCACTGTCTGATTCCTAATCTCTGCTGCATGCTGTCTGAGTCTCACTGTCTGATCCTCACTGACTTATCATCACTCTCTGACCCGCACTCTCTGACCCACACTCTCTGACTCGCACTCTCTGACCCGCACTCTCTGACCCGCACTCTCTGACCCGCACTCTCTGACCCGCACTCTCTGACCCGCACTCTCTGAACAGCACTCTCTGACCCGCACTCTCAGGTACTCAGTCTCAGACACTCACTCTCTGACCCTCACTCTCTGACCCTCACTCTCTGACCCTCACTCTCTGACCCTCACTCTCTGACCCTCACTCTCTGACCCTCACTCTCTGATGCTCACTGACTGATGCTCAGTTACTGTTTCTCACTCTGACCATCGCTCTCTGATGCTCGCTCTCTGATGCTCGCTCTCTGATGCTCGCTCTCTGATGCTCGCTCTCTGATCCTCGCTCTCTGATCCTCGCTCTCTGATCCTCGCTCTCTGATCCTCGCTCTCTGATCCTCGCTCTCTGTTCCTCGCTCTCTGATGCTTGAACTCTGATGCTCGTTCTCTGCCCTTCGTCCACTATTCCTCACTCTATGTACCTTACTGTTTGATTTTCACTTTCAGATCCTTAATCTCTACTTCACGTTGATTGATGCTCACTCTCTGATCCTCAATCTTTGATCTTCATCGACTCATGCTTATTCTCCTCCTCACTGACTACACTCAAATTCTGATGCTCGCTCTCTGATCCTTGCTCTCTGATCCTCGCTCTCTTATGCTCGCTCTCTGATGCTCGCTCTCTGATACTCACTCTCTGATGCTCGCTCTCTGATGCTCGCTCTCTGATCCTCGCTCTCTGATGCTCACTCTCTGATCTTCACTCTCTGACCTTCGTCCAGTATTCCTCACTCTCTGTACCTTACTGTTTGATTTTCACTTTCAGATCCTTACTCTCTGCTTCACGTTGTTTGATGCTCACTCTCTGATCCTCAATCTTTGATCTTCATCGACTCATGCTTATTCTCCTCCTCACTGACTATCCTTAAATTCTGATGCTCGCTCTCTGATCCTCGCTCTCTGATGCTCGCTTTCTGATGCTTGCTCTCTGATGCTCGCTCTGTGAGCCTCACTCTCTGATCCTCGCTTTCTGATCCTCGCTTTCTGATCCACAGTTACTCATTGTCAGTCACTGATCCTCACTCTCTGATTTGAAGTCTCTGATCCTTACTTTTCGATCCTCACTGACTGATTCTAACATTCTGAACCTCATTGTCTGATTCCTAATCTCTGCTGCATGCTGTCTGATTCTCACTCACTGATCCTCACTGACTTATCATCACTCTCTGACCCGCATTCTCTGACCCGCACTCTCTGAATAGCACTCTGTCCCGCACTCTCAGACACTCACTCTCTGACCCTCACTCTCTGACCCTCACTCTCTGACCGTCACTCTCTGACCCTCACTGACTGATCCTCAGTTACTGTTTTTCACTCTAATCCTCACTCTCTGACCCTCGCTCTCTGACCCTCGCTCTCTGACCCTTCTCTCTGACCCTCACTGACTGACCCTCACTGACTGACCCTCACTGACTGATCCTCAGTTACTGTTTCTCACACTAATCCTCACTCTCTGATCTTCACTCTCTGACCTTCTTCCACTATTCCTCACTCTCCGTACCTCACTGTTTGATTTTAACTTTCAGATTCTTGCTCTCTGCTTCATGTTGATTGATGCACACTCTCTGATCCTCAATCTTTGATCTTCATCGACTCATGCTTATTCTCCTCCTCACTGACTATCCTCAAATTCTGATGCTCGCTCTCTGATCCTCGCTCTCTGATGCTCGCTCTCTGATGCTCGCTCTCTGATCCTAGCTCTCTGATCCTAGCTCTCTGATCTTAGCTCTCTGATCCTCGCTCTCTGATCCTCGCTTTCTGATCCACAGTTACTCATTGTCAGTCACTGATCCTCACTCTCTGATTTGTATTCTCTGATCCTCACTTTTCGATCCTCACTGACTGATTCTAACATTCTGAACCTCACTGTCTGATTCCTAATCTCTGCTGCATGCTGTCTGAGTCTCACTGTCTGATCCTCACTGACTTATCATCACTCTCTGACCCGCACTCTCTGACCCGCACTCTCTGACTCGCACTCTCTGACCCGCACTCTCTGACCCGCACTCTCTGACCCGCACTCTCTGACCCGCACTCTCTGAACAGCACTCTCTGACCCGCACTCTCAGGTACTCAGTCTCAGACACTCACTCTCTGACCCTCACTCTCTGAACCTCACTCTCTGACCCTCACTCTCTGACCCTCACTCTCTGACCCTCACTCTCTGACCCTCACTCTCTGATGCTCACTGACTGATGCTCAGTTACTGTTTCTCACTCTGACCCTCGCTCTCTGATGCTCGCTCTCTGATGCTCGCTCTCTGATCCTCGCTCTCTGATCCTCGCTCTCTGATCCTCGCTCTCTGATGCTCGCTCTCTGATCCTCGCTCTCTGATGCTCGAACTCTGATGCTCGTTCTCTGCCCTTCGTCCACTATTCCTCACTCTGTGTACCTTACTGTTTGATTTTCACTTTCAGATCCTTACTCTCTGCTTCACGTTGTTTGATGCTCACTCTCTGATCCTCAATCTTTGATCTTCATCGACTCATGCTTATTCTCCTCCTCACTGACTATCCTTAAATTCTGATGCTCGCTCTCTGATCCTCACTCTCTGATGCTCGCTTTCTGAAGCTTGCTCTCTGATGCTCGCTCTGTGAGCCTCACTCTCTGGTTCTCGCTTTCTGATCCTCGCTTTCTGTTCCACAGTTACTCATTGTAAATCAGTGATCCTCACTCTCTGATTTGTAGTCTCTGATCCTTACTTTCCGATCCTCACTGACTGATTCTAACATTCTGAACCTCACTGTCTGATTCCTAATCTCTGCTGCATGCTGTCTGATTCTCACTCTCTGATCCTCACTGACTTATCATCACTCTCTGACCCGCATTCTCTGACCCGCACTTTCTGACCCGCACTCTCTGACCCGCACTCTCAGACACTCACTCTCTGACCCTCACTCTCTGACCCTCACTCTCTGACCCTCACTCTCAGACCCTCACTCTCTGACCCTCACTCTCTGACCCTCACTCTCTGACCCTCACTGACTGATCCTCAGTTACTGTTTCTCACACTAATCCTCACTCTCTGATCTGCACTCTCTGACCTTCTTCCACTATTCCTCACTCTCCGTACCTCACTGTTTGATTTTAACTTTCAGATTCTTGCTCTCTGCTTCATGTTGATTGATGCACACTCTCTGATCCTCAATCTTTGATCTTCATCGACTCATGCTTATTCTCCTCCTCACTGACTATCCTCAAATTCTGATGCTCGCTCTCTGATCCTCGCTCTCTGATGCTCGCTCTCTGATGCTCGCTCTCTGATCCTAGCTCTCTGATCCTAGCTCTCTGATCTTAGCTCTCTGATCCTCGCTCTCTGATCCTCGCTTTCTGATCCACAGTTACTCATTGTCAGTCACTGATCCTCACTCTCTGATTTGTATTCTCTGATCCTCACTTTTCGATCCTCACTGACTGATTCTAACATTCTGAACCTCACTGTCTGATTCCTAATCTCTGCTGCATGCTGTCTGAGTCTCACTGTCTGATCCTCACTGACTTATCATCACTCTCTGACCCGCACTCTCTGACCCACACTCTCTGACTCGCACTCTCTGACCCGCACTCTCTGACCCGCACTCTCTGACCCGCACTCTCTGACCCGCACTCTCTGACCCGCACTCTCTGAACAGCACTCTCTGACCCGCACTCTCAGGTACTCAGTCTCAGACACTCACTCTCTGACCCTCACTCTCTGACCCTCACTCTCTGACCCTCACTCTCTGACCCTCACTCTCTGACCCTCACTCTCTGACCCTCACTCTCTGATGCTCACTGACTGATGCTCAGTTACTGTTTCTCACTCTGACCATCGCTCTCTGATGCTCGCTCTCTGATGCTCGCTCTCTGATGCTCGCTCTCTGATGCTCGCTCTCTGATCCTCGCTCTCTGATCCTCGCTCTCTGATCCTCGCTCTCTGATCCTCGCTCTCTGATCCTCGCTCTCTGTTCCTCGCTCTCTGATGCTTGAACTCTGATGCTCGTTCTCTGCCCTTCGTCCACTATTCCTCACTCTATGTACCTTACTGTTTGATTTTCACTTTCAGATCCTTAATCTCTACTTCACGTTGATTGATGCTCACTCTCTGATCCTCAATCTTTGATCTTCATCGACTCATGCTTATTCTCCTCCTCACTGACTACACTCAAATTCTGATGCTCGCTCTCTGATCCTTGCTCTCTGATCCTCGCTCTCTTATGCTCGCTCTCTGATGCTCGCTCTCTGATACTCACTCTCTGATGCTCGCTCTCTGATGCTCGCTCTCTGATCCTCGCTCTCTGATGCTCACTCTCTGATCTTCACTCTCTGACCTTCGTCCAGTATTCCTCACTCTCTGTACCTTACTGTTTGATTTTCACTTTCAGATCCTTACTCTCTGCTTCACGTTGTTTGATGCTCACTCTCTGATCCTCAATCTTTGATCTTCATCGACTCATGCTTATTCTCCTCCTCACTGACTATCCTTAAATTCTGATGCTCGCTCTCTGATCCTCGCTCTCTGATGCTCGCTTTCTGATGCTTGCTCTCTGATGCTCGCTCTGTGAGCCTCACTCTCTGATCCTCGCTTTCTGATCCTCGCTTTCTGATCCACAGTTACTCATTGTCAGTCACTGATCCTCACTCTCTGATTTGAAGTCTCTGATCCTTACTTTTCGATCCTCACTGACTGATTCTAACATTCTGAACCTCATTGTCTGATTCCTAATCTCTGCTGCATGCTGTCTGATTCTCACTCACTGATCCTCACTGACTTATCATCACTCTCTGACCCGCATTCTCTGACCCGCACTCTCTGAATAGCACTCTGTCCCGCACTCTCAGACACTCACTCTCTGACCCTCACTCTCTGACCCTCACTCTCTGACCGTCACTCTCTGACCCTCACTGACTGATCCTCAGTTACTGTTTTTCACTCTAATCCTCACTCTCTGATCTTCACTCTCTGACCTTCTTCCACTATTCCTCACTCTCCGTACCTCACTGTTTGATTTTAACTTTCAGATTCTTGCTCTCTGCTTCATGTTGATTGATGCACACTCTCTGATCCTCAATCTTTGATCTTCATCGACTCATGCTTATTCTCCTCCTCACTGACTATCCTCAAATTCTGATGCTCGCTCTCTGATCCTCGCTCTCTGATGCTCGCTCTCTGATGCTCGCTCTCTGATCCTAGCTCTCTGATCCTAGCTCTCTGATCTTAGCTCTCTGATCCTCGCTCTCTGATCCTCGCTTTCTGATCCACAGTTACTCATTGTCAGTCACTGATCCTCACTCTCTGATTTGTATTCTCTGATCCTCACTTTTCGATCCTCACTGACTGATTCTAACATTCTGAACCTCACTGTCTGATTCCTAATCTCTGCTGCATGCTGTCTGAGTCTCACTGTCTGATCCTCACTGACTTATCATCACTCTCTGACCCGCACTCTCTGACCCGCACTCTCTGACTCGCACTCTCTGACCCGCACTCTCTGACCCGCACTCTCTGACCCGCACTCTCTGACCCGCACTCTCTGAACAGCACTCTCTGACCCGCACTCTCAGGTACTCAGTCTCAGACACTCACTCTCTGACCCTCACTCTCTGAACCTCACTCTCTGACCCTCACTCTCTGACCCTCACTCTCTGACCCTCACTCTCTGACCCTCACTCTCTGATGCTCACTGACTGATGCTCAGTTACTGTTTCTCACTCTGACCCTCGCTCTCTGATGCTCGCTCTCTGATGCTCGCTCTCTGATCCTCGCTCTCTGATCCTCGCTCTCTGATCCTCGCTCTCTGATGCTCGCTCTCTGATCCTCGCTCTCTGATGCTCGAACTCTGATGCTCGTTCTCTGCCCTTCGTCCACTATTCCTCACTCTGTGTACCTTACTGTTTGATTTTCACTTTCAGATCCTTACTCTCTGCTTCACGTTGTTTGATGCTCACTCTCTGATCCTCAATCTTTGATCTTCATCGACTCATGCTTATTCTCCTCCTCACTGACTATCCTTAAATTCTGATGCTCGCTCTCTGATCCTCACTCTCTGATGCTCGCTTTCTGAAGCTTGCTCTCTGATGCTCGCTCTGTGAGCCTCACTCTCTGGTTCTCGCTTTCTGATCCTCGCTTTCTGTTCCACAGTTACTCATTGTAAATCAGTGATCCTCACTCTCTGATTTGTAGTCTCTGATCCTTACTTTCCGATCCTCACTGACTGATTCTAACATTCTGAACCTCACTGTCTGATTCCTAATCTCTGCTGCATGCTGTCTGATTCTCACTCTCTGATCCTCACTGACTTATCATCACTCTCTGACCCGCATTCTCTGACCCGCACTTTCTGACCCGCACTCTCTGACCCGCACTCTCAGACACTCACTCTCTGACCCTCACTCTCTGACCCTCACTCTCTGACCCTCACTCTCAGACCCTCACTCTCTGACCCTCACTCTCTGACCCTCACTCTCTGACCCTCACTCTCTGACCCTCACTGACTGATCCTCAGTTACTGTTTCTCACACTAATCCTCACTCTCTGATCTGCACTCTCTGACCTTCTTCCACTATTCCTCACTCTCCGTACCTCACTGTTTGATTTTAACTTTCAGATTCTTGCTCTCTGCTTCATGTTGATTGATGCACACTCTCTGATCCTCAATCTTTGATCTTCATCGACTCATGCTTATTCTCCTCCTCACTGACTATCCTCAAATTCTGATGCTCGCTCTCTGATCCTCGCTCTCTGATGCTCGCTCTCTGATGCTCGCTCTCTGATCCTAGCTCTCTGATCCTAGCTCTCTGATCTTAGCTCTCTGATCCTCGCTCTCTGATCCTCGCTTTCTGATCCACAGTTACTCATTGTCAGTCACTGATCCTCACTCTCTGATTTGTATTCTCTGATCCTCACTTTTCGATCCTCACTGACTGATTCTAACATTCTGAACCTCACTGTCTGATTCCTAATCTCTGCTGCATGCTGTCTGAGTCTCACTGTCTGATCCTCACTGACTTATCATCACTCTCTGACCCGCACTCTCTGACCCACACTCTCTGACTCGCACTCTCTGACCCGCACTCTCTGACCCGCACTCTCTGACCCGCACTCTCTGACCCGCACTCTCTGACCCGCACTCTCTGAACAGCACTCTCTGACCCGCACTCTCAGGTACTCAGTCTCAGACACTCACTCTCTGACCCTCACTCTCTGACCCTCACTCTCTGACCCTCACTCTCTGACCCTCACTCTCTGACCCTCACTCTCTGACCCTCACTCTCTGATGCTCACTGACTGATGCTCAGTTACTGTTTCTCACTCTGACCATCGCTCTCTGATGCTCGCTCTCTGATGCTCGCTCTCTGATGCTCGCTCTCTGATGCTCGCTCTCTGATCCTCGCTCTCTGATCCTCGCTCTCTGATCCTCGCTCTCTGATCCTCGCTCTCTGATCCTCGCTCTCTGATCCTCGCTCTCTGTTCCTCGCTCTCTGATGCTTGAACTCTGATGCTCGTTCTCTGCCCTTCGTCCACTATTCCTCACTCTATGTACCTTACTGTTTGATTTTCACTTTCAGATCCTTAATCTCTACTTCACGTTGATTGATGCTCACTCTCTGATCCTCAATCTTTGATCTTCATCGACTCATGCTTATTCTCCTCCTCACTGACTACACTCAAATTCTGATGCTCGCTCTCTGATCCTTGCTCTCTGATCCTCGCTCTCTTATGCTCGCTCTCTGATGCTCGCTCTCTGATACTCACTCTCTGATGCTCGCTCTCTGATGCTCGCTCTCTGATCCTCGCTCTCTGATGCTCACTCTCTGATCTTCACTCTCTGACCTTCGTCCAGTATTCCTCACTCTCTGTACCTTACTGTTTGATTTTCACTTTCAGATCCTTACTCTCTGCTTCACGTTGTTTGATGCTCACTCTCTGATCCTCAATCTTTGATCTTCATCGACTCATGCTTATTCTCCTCCTCACTGACTATCCTTAAATTCTGATGCTCGCTCTCTGATCCTCGCTCTCTGATGCTCGCTTTCTGATGCTTGCTCTCTGATGCTCGCTCTGTGAGCCTCACTCTCTGATCCTCGCTTTCTGATCCTCGCTTTCTGATCCACAGTTACTCATTGTCAGTCACTGATCCTCACTCTCTGATTTGAAGTCTCTGATCCTTACTTTTCGATCCTCACTGACTGATTCTAACATTCTGAACCTCATTGTCTGATTCCTAATCTCTGCTGCATGCTGTCTGATTCTCACTCACTGATCCTCACTGACTTATCATCACTCTCTGACCCGCATTCTCTGACCCGCACTCTCTGAATAGCACTCTGTCCCGCACTCTCAGACACTCACTCTCTGACCCTCACTCTCTGACCCTCACTCTCTGACCGTCACTCTCTGACCCTCACTGACTGATCCTCAGTTACTGTTTTTCACTCTAATCCTCACTCTCTGACCCTCGCTCTCTGACCCTCGCTCTCTGACCCTTCTCTCTGACCCTCACTGACTGACCCTCACTGACTGACCCTCACTGACTGATCCTCAGTTACTGTTTCTCACACTAATCCTCACTCTCTGATCTTCACTCTCTGACCTTCTTCCACTATTCCTCACTCTCCGTACCTCACTGTTTGATTTTAACTTTCAGATTCTTGCTCTCTGCTTCATGTTGATTGATGCACACTCTCTGATCCTCAATCTTTGATCTTCATCGACTCATGCTTATTCTCCTCCTCACTGACTATCCTCAAATTCTGATGCTCGCTCTCTGATCCTCGCTCTCTGATGCTCGCTCTCTGATGCTCGCTCTCTGATGCTCGCTCTCTGATCCTAGCTCTCTGATCCTAGCTCTCTGATCTTAGCTCTCTGATCCTCGCTCTCTGATCCTCGCTTTCTGATCCACAGTTACTCATTGTCAGTCACTGATCCTCACTCTCTGATTTGTATTCTCTGATCCTCACTTTTCGATCCTCACTGACTGATTCTAACATTCTGAACCTCACTGTCTGATTCCTAATCTCTGCTGCATGCTGTCTGAGTCTCACTGTCTGATCCTCACTGACTTATCATCACTCTCTGACCCGCACTCTCTGACCCGCACTCTCTGACTCGCACTCTCTGACCCGCACTCTCTGACCCGCACTCTCTGACCCGCACTCTCTGACCCGCACTCTCTGAACAGCACTCTCTGACCCGCACTCTCAGGTACTCAGTCTCAGACACTCACTCTCTGACCCTCACTCTCTGAACCTCACTCTCTGACCCTCACTCTCTGACCCTCACTCTCTGACCCTCACTCTCTGACCCTCACTCTCTGATGCTCACTGACTGATGCTCAGTTACTGTTTCTCACTCTGACCCTCGCTCTCTGATGCTCGCTCTCTGATGCTCGCTCTCTGATCCTCGCTCTCTGATCCTCGCTCTCTGATCCTCGCTCTCTGATGCTCGCTCTCTGATCCTCGCTCTCTGATGCTCGAACTCTGATGCTCGTTCTCTGCCCTTCGTCCACTATTCCTCACTCTGTGTACCTTACTGTTTGATTTTCACTTTCAGATCCTTACTCTCTGCTTCACGTTGTTTGATGCTCACTCTCTGATCCTCAATCTTTGATCTTCATCGACTCATGCTTATTCTCCTCCTCACTGACTATCCTTAAATTCTGATGCTCGCTCTCTGATCCTCACTCTCTGATGCTCGCTTTCTGAAGCTTGCTCTCTGATGCTCGCTCTGTGAGCCTCACTCTCTGGTTCTCGCTTTCTGATCCTCGCTTTCTGTTCCACAGTTACTCATTGTAAATCAGTGATCCTCACTCTCTGATTTGTAGTCTCTGATCCTTACTTTCCGATCCTCACTGACTGATTCTAACATTCTGAACCTCACTGTCTGATTCCTAATCTCTGCTGCATGCTGTCTGATTCTCACTCTCTGATCCTCACTGACTTATCATCACTCTCTGACCCGCATTCTCTGACCCGCACTTTCTGACCCGCACTCTCTGACCCGCACTCTCAGACACTCACTCTCTGACCCTCACTCTCTGACCCTCACTCTCTGACCCTCACTCTCAGACCCTCACTCTCTGACCCTCACTCTCTGACCCTCACTCTCTGACCCTCACTGACTGATCCTCAGTTACTGTTTCTCACACTAATCCTCACTCTCTGATCTGCACTCTCTGACCTTCTTCCACTATTCCTCACTCTCCGTACCTCACTGTTTGATTTTAACTTTCAGATTCTTGCTCTCTGCTTCATGTTGATTGATGCACACTCTCTGATCCTCAATCTTTGATCTTCATCGACTCATGCTTATTCTCCTCCTCACTGACTATCCTCAAATTCTGATGCTCGCTCTCTGATCCTCGCTCTCTGATGCTCGCTCTCTGATGCTCGCTCTCTGATCCTAGCTCTCTGATCCTAGCTCTCTGATCTTAGCTCTCTGATCCTCGCTCTCTGATCCTCGCTTTCTGATCCACAGTTACTCATTGTCAGTCACTGATCCTCACTCTCTGATTTGTATTCTCTGATCCTCACTTTTCGATCCTCACTGACTGATTCTAACATTCTGAACCTCACTGTCTGATTCCTAATCTCTGCTGCATGCTGTCTGAGTCTCACTGTCTGATCCTCACTGACTTATCATCACTCTCTGACCCGCACTCTCTGACCCACACTCTCTGACTCGCACTCTCTGACCCGCACTCTCTGACCCGCACTCTCTGACCCGCACTCTCTGACCCGCACTCTCTGACCCGCACTCTCTGAACAGCACTCTCTGACCCGCACTCTCAGGTACTCAGTCTCAGACACTCACTCTCTGACCCTCACTCTCTGACCCTCACTCTCTGACCCTCACTCTCTGACCCTCACTCTCTGACCCTCACTCTCTGACCCTCACTCTCTGATGCTCACTGACTGATGCTCAGTTACTGTTTCTCACTCTGACCATCGCTCTCTGATGCTCGCTCTCTGATGCTCGCTCTCTGATGCTCGCTCTCTGATGCTCGCTCTCTGATCCTCGCTCTCTGATCCTCGCTCTCTGATCCTCGCTCTCTGATCCTCGCTCTCTGATCCTCGCTCTCTGTTCCTCGCTCTCTGATGCTTGAACTCTGATGCTCGTTCTCTGCCCTTCGTCCACTATTCCTCACTCTATGTACCTTACTGTTTGATTTTCACTTTCAGATCCTTAATCTCTACTTCACGTTGATTGATGCTCACTCTCTGATCCTCAATCTTTGATCTTCATCGACTCATGCTTATTCTCCTCCTCACTGACTACACTCAAATTCTGATGCTCGCTCTCTGATCCTTGCTCTCTGATCCTCGCTCTCTTATGCTCGCTCTCTGATGCTCGCTCTCTGATACTCACTCTCTGATGCTCGCTCTCTGATGCTCGCTCTCTGATCCTCGCTCTCTGACCCTCACTCTCTGACCCTCACTCTCTGACCCTCACTCTCTGACCCTCACTCTCTGACCCTCACTCACTGACCCGTGCTCTCTGAACCTCACTCTCTGAACCTCACTCTCTGAACATCACTGATTGATTCTCACTCTCTGATCCTTACTGACCAGTCCTCACTCTCTGATCCCCACTGTTTGACCCTTTTACCTGATCCTCACTGTCAGATCCTTAGTCTCTGCTTCTCATTGATGCGTCCTTGCTCTCGCATCCTCACTCTGATCTTCACCGACCCATTCTCATTGTCCTGCTCACTGACTGATGTTCAAATTCTAATCCTCACTCTCTGATACTCTCTGACACTCACTGATTGAAACTCACTTTCTGAAACTCACTTTCTGATTCTCACCTTCTGACCCTCACCTTCTGACCCTCACCTTCTGACCCTCACCTTCTGACCCTCACCTTCTGAACCTCAAATTCTGACCCTCACTCTCTGACGCTCCCTCTCTGACCCTCACTCTCTGTTCCTCACTCTCTGTTCCTCACTCTCTGTTCCACACTTTTTGATCCTCACTTTCAGATTCCTACTCTCTGCTTCACTTTGATTGATGTTCACTCTGCGATCCTCAATCTTTGATCTTCATCGACTCATCCTCATTCTCCTCCTCACTGAGTTATCCTCCAATTCTGATCCTCATTCTCTGACCCTCATTCTCTGACCCTCATTCTCTGACCCTCATTCTCTGACCCTCATTCTCTGACCCTCATTTAAGGACCCTCATTCACTTATCCTCCTTCTCTGACCCCCATTCCCTGAACCTCATTCCCTGAACCTCATTCCCTGAACCTCATTCCCTGAACCTCATTCCCTGAACCTCATTCCCTGAACCTCATTCCCTGAACCTCATTCTCTGAACGTCACTGACTGATCCTAAGTTACTGATTCTCGCTCTGATCCTCACTCTCTGATCTTCTCCCACTATTTTTCAGTCTGTTCCTCACTTTCAGATCCCAACTCTCTGCTTCACGTTGGTTAATGCGCATTCTATAATCCTCAATATTTGATCTTCATCGACTCATGCTTATTCTCCTCCTCACTGACTATCCTCAAATTCTGATGCTCGCTTTCTGATCCTCGCTCTCTGATGCTCACTCTCTGATGCTCGTTCTCTGATCATCCCTATCTGACCTTCGTCCAATATTCCTCACTCTCTGTACCTTACTGTTTGATTTTCACTTTCAGATCCTTATTCTCTGCTTCACGTTGATTGATGCTCACTCTCTGATCCTCAATTTTTTATCTTCATTGACTCATGCTTATTCTCCTCCTCACTGACTATCCTCAAATTCTGATGCTCGCGCTCTGATCCTCGCTCTCTGATCATCACTCTCCGATCCTCGCTCTCTGATCCTTGCTCTCTGATCCTCGCTCTCTGATGCTCACTCTCTGATCTTCACTCTCTGACCTTCGTCCACAACTCCTCACTCTCTGTACCTTACTGTTAGATTTTCACTTTCAGATCCCTACTCTCTGCTTCACTTTGATTAATGCTCATTCTCTGATCCTCAATCTTTGATCTTCATCGACTCATGCTTATTCTCCTCTTCACTGACTATCCTCAAATTCTGATGCTCGCTCTCTGATGCTCGCTCTCTGATGCTCGCTCTCTGATGCTCGTTCTCTGATCCTCGCTCTCTGATCCTCGCTCTCTGATCCTCGCTCTCTGACCCGCGCTCTCTGACCCGCACTCTCTGACCCGCGCTCTCTGACCCGCACTCTCTGACCCGCACTCTCTGACCCGCACTCTCTGACCCGCACTCTCAGACCCGCACTCTCTGACCCGCACTCTCTGACCCGCACTCTCTGACCCGCACTCTCTGACCCACACTCTCTGACCCGCACTCTCTGAACCTCACTCTCTGATCCTTTCTGACCAGTCCTCACTGTTTGACCATTATTACCTGATTCTCACTTTCAGATCCTTTTTCTCTGCTTCTCATTGATGCATCCTTGCTCTCGGATCCTCAATCTGATCTTCACCAACCAATTCTCATTGTCCTGCTCACTGACTGATCCTCAAATTCTAATCCTCACTCTCTGATACTCTCTGACACTCACTGACTGAAACTGACTATCTGAAACTCTCTCTCTGACCCTCGCTCTCTGACCCTCGCTCTCTGATCCTCGCTCTCTCATCCTCGCTCTCTGATCCTCGCTCTCTGATCCTCGCTCTCTGATCCTCGCTCTCTGATCTTCTCCCACTATTTCTCACTCTGTTCCTCACTTTCAGATCCCTACTCTCTGCTTCACATTGATTAATGCTCATTCTCTGATCCTCAATCTTTGATCTTCATCGACTCGTGCTTATTCTCCACCTCACTGACTATCCTCAAATTCTGATCCTCGGTCTCTGATGTTCGCTCTCTGATGCTCACTCTCTGATCCTCGCTCTCTGATGCTCGTTCTCTGATCCTCGCTCTCTGACCTTCGTACACTATTCCTCACTCTGTGTACCTTACTGTTTGATTTTCAGTTTCAGATCCTTACTCTCTGCTTCACGTTGATTGATGCTCACTCTCTGATCCTCAATCTTTGATCTTCATCGACTCATGCTCATTCTCCTCCTCACTGACTATCCTGAAATTCTGATGCTCGCTCTCTGATGCTCGCTCTCTGATGCTCGCTCTCTGATGCTCGCTCTCTGATCCTCGCGCTCTGATCCTCGCTCTCTGATGCTCGCTCTCTGATGCTCGCTCTCTGATGCTCGCTCTCTGATGCTCGCTCTCTGATGCTTGCTCTCTGATGCTCGCTCTCTGATCTTCGCTCTCTGATCCTTGCTCGCTGATCCTCGCTCTCTGATGCTCACTCTCTGATCCTCGCTCTCTGACATTCGTCCACTATTCCTCACTCTGTGTACCTTACTGTTTGATTTTCACTTTCAGATCCTTACTCTCTGCTTCACGTTGATTGATGCTCACTCTCTGCATCTCAATCTTTGATCTTCATCGACTCATGCATATTCTTCTCCTCACTGACTATCCTCAAGTTCTGATGCTCGCGCTCGGATGCTCGCTCTCGGATGCTCGCTCTCGGATGCTCGCTCTCGGACGCTCGCTCTCTGATGCTCGCTCTCTGATGCTCGCTCTCTGATGCTCGCTCTCTGATGCTCGTTCTAATGCTCGCTCTCTGATGCTCGCTCTCTGATCTTCGCTCTCTGATCCTTGCTCGCTGATCCTCGCTCTCTGATGCTCACTCTCTGATCCTCGCTCTCTGACCTTCGTCCACTATTCCTCACTCTGTGTACCTTACTGTTTGATTTTCACTTTCAGATCCTTACTCTCTGCTTCACGTTGATTGATGCTCACTCTCTGAATCTCAATCTTTGATCTTCATCGACTCATGCTTATTCTTCTCCTCACTGACTATCCTCAAGTTCTGATGCTCGCTCTCGGATGCTCGCTCTCTGATGCTCGCTCTCGGATGCTCGCTCTCTGATGCTCACTCTCTGATGCTCGCTCTCTGATGCTCGCTCTCTGATGCTTGCTCTAATGCTCGCTCTCTGATCCTCGCTCTCTGATTCTTGCTCTCTGATCCTCGCTCTCTGATCCTCGCTCTCTGATCCTCGCTCTCTAATCCTCGCTCCCTGACCCGCACTCTCTGACCCGCACTCTCTGACCTGCACTCTCTGACCCGCACTCTCTGACCCGCACTGTCTGACCCGCAATCTCTGACCCGCACTCTCTGGCCCGCACTCTCTGGCCCGTACTCTCTGACCCGCAATCTCTGATGCACACTCTCTGAACCTCACTCTCTGATCCTTACTGTCCAGTCCTCTCTGTTTGACCTTTATTACCTGATTCTCTCTTTCAGATCCTTTGTCTCTGCTTCTCATTGACGCATCCTTGCTCTCGGATCCTCACTCTGATTCTTCACCAACCAATTCTCATTGTCCTCCTCACTGACTGATCCTCAAATTCTGATCCTCACTCTCTGATACTCTCTGACCCTCGCTCTCTGATCCTTGCTCTCTGATCCTCGCTCTCTGATCCTCGCTCTCTGATCCTCGCTCTCTGATCTTCTCCCACTATTTCTCACTCTGTTCCTCACTTTCAGAACCCTACTCTCTGCTTCACATTGATTAATGCTCATTCTCTGATCCACAATCATTGATCTTCATCGACTCATGCTTATTCTCCTCCTCACTGACTATCCTCAAATTCTGATCCTCGCTCTCTGATGCTCGCTCTCTGATGCTCACTCTCTGATGCTCGTTCTCTGATCCTCCCTATCTGACCTTCGTCCACTATTCCTCACTCTGTGTACCTTACTGTTTGATTTTCACTTTCAGATCCTTACTCTCTGCTTCACGTTGATTGATGCTCACTCTCTGATCCTCAATCTTTGATCTTCATCGACTCATGCTTATTCTCCTCCTCACTGACTATCCTCAAATTCTGATGCTCGCTCTCGGATGCTCGCTCTCGGATGCTCGCTCTCGGATGCTCGCTCTCAGATGCTCGCTCTCTGATGCTCACTCTCTGATGCTCGCTCTCTGATGCTCGCTCTAATGCTCGCGCTCTGATTCTTGCTCACTGATCCTCGCTCTCTGATCCTCGCTCTCTGATCCTCACTCTCTAATCCTCGCTCTCTGACCCGCACTCTCTGACCCGCACTCTCTGACCCGCACTCTCTGACCCGCACTCTCTGACCAGCACTCTCTGACCCGCACTCTCTGAACCGCACTCTCTGACTCGCGCTCTCTGATCCTCGCTCTCTGATTCTCGCTCTCTGATCCTCGCTCTCTGATCCTCACTCTCTGATCTTCTCCCACTATTTCTCACTCTGTTCCTCACTTTCAGATCCCTACTCTCTGCTTCACATTGATTAATGCTCATTCTCTGATCCACAATCTTTGATCTTCATCGACTCATGCTTATTCTCCTCATCACTGACTATCCTCAAATGCTGATGCTCGCTCTCTGATGCTCGCTCTCTGATGCTCGCTCTCTGATGCTCGCTCTCTGATGCTCGTTCTCTGATCCTCGCTCTCTGACCATCGTCCACTATTCCTCACACTGTGTACCTTACTGTTTGATTTTCACTTTCAGATCCTTACTCTCTGCTTCACGTTGATTGATGCTCACTCTCTGATCCTCAATCTTTGATCTTCATCGACTCATGCTTATTCTTCTTCTCACTGACTATCCTCAAATTCTGATGCTCGCTCTCGGATGCTCGATCTCGGATGATCGCTCTCGGATGCTCACTCTCGGATGCTCACTCTCGGATGCTCGCTCTTGGATGCTCGCTCTCTGATCCTCGCTCTCTGATGCTCGCTCTCTGATGCTCTCTCTCTGATGCTCGCTGTCTGATGCTCGCTCTAATGCTCGCTCTCTGATCCTCGCTCTCTGATTCTTGCTCTCTGATTCTTGCTCTCTGATCCTCGCTCTCTAATCCTCGCTCCCTGACCCGCACTCTCTGACCCGCACTCTCTGACCCTCACTCTCTGACCCGCAGTCTCTGACCCGCACTCTCTGACCCGCAGTCTCTGACCCGCACTCTCTGACCCGCAGTCTCTGACCCGCACTCTCTGGCCCGCACTCTCTGGCCCGCACTCTCTGGCCCGTACTCTCTGACCCGTAATCTCTGATGCGCACTCTCTGAACCTCACTCTCTGATCCTTACTGTCCAGTCCTCACTGTTTGACCTTTATTGCCTGATTCTCACTTTCAGATCCTTTGTCTCTGCTTCTCATTGACGCATCCTTGCTCTCGGATCCTCACTCTGATTCTTCAAACCAATTCTCATTGTCCTCCTCACTGACTGATCCTCAAATTCTGATCCTCACTCTCTGATACTCTCTGACCGTCGCTCTCTGATCCTTGCTCTCTGATCCTCACTCTCTGATCCTCGCTCTCTGATCCTCGCTCTCTGATCTTCTCCCACTATTTCTCACTCTGTTCCTCACTTTCAGATCCCTACTCTCTGCTTCACATTGATTAATGCTCATTCTCTGATCCACAATCTTTGATCTTCATCGAGTCATGCTTATTCTCCTCCTCACTGAGTTATCCTCCAATTCTGATCCTCATTCTCTGACCCTCATTCTCTGACCCTCATTCTCTGACCCTCATTCTCTGACCCTCATTTAAGGACCCTCATTTAAGGACCCTCATTCACTTATCCTCCTTCTCTGACCCCCATTCCCTGAACCTCATTCCCTGAACCTCATTCCCTGAACCTCATTCCCTGAACCTCATTCCCTGAACCTCATTCCCTGAACCTCATTCTCTGAACGTCACTGACTGATCCTAAGTTACTGATTCTCGCTCTGATCCTCACTCTCTGATCTTCTCCCACTATTTTTCAGTCTGTTCCTCACTTTCAGATCCCAACTCTCTGCTTCACGTTGGTTAATGCGCATTCTATAATCCTCAATATTTGATCTTCATCGACTCATGCTTATTCTCCTCCTCACTGACTATCCTCAAATTCTGATGCTCGCTTTCTGATCCTCGCTCTCTGATGCTCACTCTCTGATGCTCGTTCTCTGATCATCCCTATCTGACCTTCGTCCAATATTCCTCACTCTCTGTACCTTACTGTTTGATTTTCACTTTCAGATCCTTATTCTCTGCTTCACGTTGATTGATGCTCACTCTCTGATCCTCAATTTTTTATCTTCATTGACTCATGCTTATTCTCCTCCTCACTGACTATCCTCAAATTCTGATGCTCGCGCTCTGATCCTCGCTCTCTGATCATCACTCTCCGATCCTCGCTCTCTGATCCTTGCTCTCTGATCCTCGCTCTCTGATGCTCACTCTCTGATCTTCACTCTCTGACCTTCGTCCACTACTCCTCACTCTCTGTACCTTACTGTTAGATTTTCACTTTCAGATCCCTACTCTCTGCTTCACTTTGATTAATGCTCATTCTCTGATCCTCAATCTTTGATCTTCATCGACTCATGCTTATTCTCCTCTTCACTGACTATCCTCAAATTCTGATGCTCGCTCTCTGATGCTCGCTCTCTGATGCTCGCTCTCTGATGCTCGCTCTCTGATGCTCGTTCTCTGATCCTCGCTCTCTGATCCTCGCTCTCTGATCCTCGCTCTCTGACCCGCGCTCTCTGACCCGCACTCTCTGACCCGCGCTCTCTGACCCGCACTCTCTGACCCGCACTCTCTGACCCGCACTCTCTGACCCGCACTCTCAGACCCGCACTCTCTGACCCGCACTCTCTGACCCGCACTCTCTGACCCGCACTCTCTGACCCTCACTCTCTGACCCGCACTCTCTGACCCGCACTCTCTGAACCTCACTCTCTGATCCTTTCTGACCAGTCCTCACTGTTTGACCATTATTACCTGATTCTCACTTTCAGATCCTTTTTCTCTGCTTCTCATTGATGCATCCTTGCTCTCGGATCCTCAATCTGATCTTCACCAACCAATTCTCATTGTCCTGCTCACTGACTGATCCTCAAATTCTAATCCTCACTCTCTGATACTCTCTGACACTCACTGACTGAAACTGACTATCTGAAACTCTCTCTCTGACCCTCGCTCTCTGACCCTCGCTCTCTGATCCTCGCTCTCTCATCCTCGCTCTCTGATCCTCGCTCTCTGATCTTCTCCCACTATTTCTCACTCTGTTCCTCACTTTCAGATCCCTACTCTCTGCTTCACATTGATTAATGCTCATTCTCTGATCCTCAATCTTTGATCTTCATCGACTCGTGCTTATTCTCCACCTCACTGACTATCCTCAAATTCTGATCCTCGGTCTCTGATGTTCGCTCTCTGATGCTCACTCTCTGATCCTCGCTCTCTGATGCTCGTTCTCTGATCCTCGCTCTCTGACCTTCGTACACTATTCCTCACTCTGTGTACCTTACTGTTTGATTTTCAGTTTCAGATCCTTACTCTCTGCTTCACGTTGATTGATGCTCACTCTCTGATCCTCAATCTTTGATCTTCATCGACTCATGCTCATTCTCCTCCTCACTGACTATCCTGAAATTCTGATGCTCGCTCTCTGATGCTCGCTCTCTGATGCTCGCTCTCTGATGCTCGCTCTCTGATCCTCGCGCTCTGATCCTCGCTCTCTGATGCTCGCTCTCTGATGCTCGCTCTCTGATGCTCGCTCTCTGATGCTTGCTCTCTGATGCTCGCTCTCTGATCTTCGCTCTCTGATCCTTGCTCGCTGATCCTCGCTCTCTGATGCTCACTCTCTGATCCTCGCTCTCTGACATTCGTCCACTATTCCTCACTCTGTGTACCTTACTGTTTGATTTTCACTTTCAGATCCTTACTCTCTGCTTCACGTTGATTGATGCTCACTCTCTGCATCTCAATCTTTGATCTTCATCGACTCATGCATATTCTTCTCCTCACTGACTATCCTCAAGTTCTGATGCTCGCGCTCGGATGCTCGCTCTCGGATGCTCGCTCTCGGATGCTCGCTCTCGGACGCTCGCTCTCTGATGCTCGCTCTCAGATGCTCGCTCTCTGATGCTCGCTCTCTGATGCTCGTTCTAATGCTCGCTCTCTGATGCTCGCTCTCTGATCTTCACTCTCTGATCCTTGCTCGCTGATCCTCGCTCTCTGATGCTCACTCTCTGATCCTCGCTCTCTGACCTTCGTCCACTATTCCTCACTCTGTGTACCTTACTGTTTGATTTTCACTTTCAGATCCTTACTCTCTGCTTCACGTTGATTGATGCTCACTCTCTGAATCTCAATCTTTGATCTTCATCGACTCATGCTTATTCTTCTCCTCACTGACTATCCTCAAGTTCTGATGCTCGCTCTCGGATGCTCGCTCTCTGATGCTCGCTCTCGGACGCTCGCTCTCTGATGCTCACTCTCTGATGCTCGCTCTCTGATGCTCGCTCTCTGATGCTTGCTCTAATGCTCGCTCTCTGATCCTCGCTCTCTGATTCTTGCTCTCTGATCCTCGCTCTCTGATCCTCGCTCTCTGATCCTCGCTCTCTAATCCTCGCTCCCTGACCCGCACTCTCTGACCCGCACTCTCTGACCCGCACTCTCTGACCCGCACTCTCTGACCAGCACTCTCTGACCCGCACTCTCTGAACCGCACTCTCTGACTCGCGCTCTCTGATTCTCGCTCTCTGATTCTCGCTCTCTGATCCTCGCTCTCTGATCCTCACTCTCTGATCTTCTCCCACTATTTCTCACTCTGTTCCTCACTTTCAGATCCCTACTCTCTGCTTCACATTGATTAATGCTCATTCTCTGATCCACAATCTTTGATCTTCATCGACT
The DNA here is from genome assembly GCA_026770705.1 of Isurus oxyrinchus. Taxonomy (NCBI): domain Eukaryota; kingdom Metazoa; phylum Chordata; class Chondrichthyes; order Lamniformes; family Lamnidae; genus Isurus; species Isurus oxyrinchus. The sequence continues at coordinate 99,674,161 of JANJGN010000010.1, forward strand.
CATGCTTATTCTCCTCATCACTGACTATCCTCAAATGCTGATGCTCGCTCTCTGATGCTCGCTCTCTGATGCTCGCTCTCTGATGCTCGCTCTCTGATGCTCGTTCTCTGATCCTCGCTCTCTGACCATCGTCCACTATTCCTCACACTGTGTACCTTACTGTTTGATTTTCACTTTCAGATCCTTACTCTCTGCTTCACGTTGATTGATGCTCACTCTCTGATCCTCAATCTTTGATCTTCATCGACTCATGCTTATTCTCCTTCTCACTGACTATCCTCAAATTCTGATGCTCGCTCTCGGATGCTCGATCTCGGATGATCGCTCTCGGATGCTCACTCTCGGATGCTCACTCTCGGATGCTCGCTCTTGGATGCTCGCTCTCTGATGCTCGCTCTCTGATGCTCGCTCTCTGATGCTCTCTCTCTGATGCTCGCTGTCTGATGCTCGCTCTAATGCTCGCTCTCTGATCCTCGCTCTCTGATTCTTGCTCTCTGATTCTTGCTCTCTGATCCTCGCTCTCTAATCCTCGCTCCCTGACCCGCACTCTCTGACCCGCACTCTCTGACCCTCACTCTCTGACCCGCAGTCTCTGACCCGCACTCTCTGACCCGCAGTCTCTGACCCGCACTCTCTGGCCCGCACTCTCTGGCCCGCACTCTCTGGCCCGTACTCTCTGACCCGTAATCTCTGATGCGCACTCTCTGAACCTCACTCTCTGATCCTTACTGTCCAGTCCTCACTGTTTGACCTTTATTGCCTGATTCTCACTTTCAGATCCTTTGTCTCTGCTTCTCATTGACGCATCCTTGCTCTCGGATCCTCACTCTGATTCTTCAAACCAATTCTCATTGTCCTCCTCACTGACTGATCCTCAAATTCTGATCCTCACTCTCTGATACTCTCTGACCGTCGCTCTCTGATCCTTGCTCTCTGATCCTCACTCTCTGATCCTCGCTCTCTGATCCTCGCTCTCTGATCTTCTCCCACTATTTCTCACTCTGTTCCTCACTTTCAGATCCCTACTCTCTGCTTCACATTGATTAATGCTCATTCTCTGATCCACAATCTTTGATCTTCATCGAGTCATGCTTATTCTCCTCCTCACTGACTATCCTCAAATTCTGATCCTCGCTCTCTGATGCTCGCTCTCTGATGCTCGCTCTCTGATGCTCGCTCTCTGATGCTCGCTCTCTGATGCTCACTCTCTGATGCTCGTTCTCTGATCCTTGCTCTCTGACCTTAGTCCACTATTCCTCACTCTGTGTACCTTACTGTTTGATTTTCACTTTCAGATCCTTACTCTCTGCTTCACGTTGATTGATGCTCACTCTCTGATCCTCAATCTTTGATCTTCATCGACTCATGCTTATTCTCCTCCTCACTGACTATCCTCAAATTCTGATGCTCGTTCTCGGATGCTCGCTGTCCGATGCTCGCTCTCGGATGCTTGCTCTCGGATGCTCGCTCTCTGATGCTCACTCTCTGATGCTCGCTCTCTGATGCTCGCTCTCTGATTCTCGCTCTCTGATCCTCGCTCTCTGATCCTCGCTCTCTGATCCTCGCTCTCTAATCCTCGCTCTCTAATCCTCGCTCTCTGACCCGCACTCTCTGACCCGCACTCTCTGACCTGCACTCTCTGACCCGCACTCTCTGACCAGCACTCTCTGACCCGCACTCTCTGACCCGCACTCTCTTATCCTCGCTCTCTGATTCTCGCTCTCTGATTCTCGCTCTCTGATCCTCGCTCTCTGATCCTCGCTCTCTGATCCTCGCTCTCTGATACTCTCTGACACTCACTGACTGAAACTGATGATCTGAAACTCTCTCTCTGACCCTCACTCTCTGACCCTCACTCTCTGACCCTCGCTCTCTGACCCTCGCTCTCTGATCCTCGCTCTCTGATCCTCGCTCTCTGATTCTCGCTCTCTGATCCTCGCTCTCTGATCTTCTCCCACTATTTCTCACTCTATTCCTCACTTTCAGATCCCTACTCTCTGCTTCACATTGATTAATGCTCATTCTCTGATCCTCAACCTTCGATCTTCATCGACTCATGCTTATTCTCCTCCTCACTGACTATCCTCAAATTCTGATCCTCGCTCTCTGATCCTCGCTCTCTGATGCTCGCTCTCTGATGCTCGCTCTCTGATGCTCGCTCTCTGATGCTCGCTCTCTGATGCTCGCTCTCTGATGCTCATTCTCTAATCCTCGCTCTCTGACCTTCGTCCACTATTCCTCACTCTGTGTACCTTACTGTTTGATTTTCACTTTCAGATCCTTACTCTCTGCTTCACATTGATTGATGCTCACTCTCTGATCCTCAATCTTTGATCTTCAATCACTCATGCTCATTCTCCTCCTCACTGACTATCCTTAAATTCTGATGCTCGCTCTCTGATCCTCGCTCTCTGATGCTCGCTTTCTGATGCTTGCTCTCTGATGCTCGCTCTCTGATCCTCGCTCTCTGATCCTCGCTCTCTGATCTTCTCCCACTATTTCTCACTCTGTTCCTCACTTTCAGATCCCTACTCTCTGCTTCACTTTGATTGATGCTCACTCTCTGATCCTCAATCTTTGATCTTCATCGACTCATGCTTATTCTACTCCTCTCTGAATATCCTCAAATTCTGATGCTCGCTCTCTGACCCTCGCTCTCTGACCCTCACGCTCTCATGCTTGCTCTCTGATCCTCGCTCACTGATACTCGCTCTCTGATCCTCACTCTCTGATCCTCGCTCTCTGATCCTCGCTCTCTGATCCTCGCTTTGTGATCTACAGTTACTCATTGTCAGTCACTCATCCTCACTCTCTGATTTGTAGTCTCTGATCCTGACTTTCCGATCATCAATGACTGATTCTAACATTCTGAACCTCACTGTCTGTTTCCTTATCGCTGCTGCATGCTGTCTCATTCTCACTCTCTGATTCTCACTGACTTATCATCACTCTCTGACCCTCACTCTCTGACCCTCACTATCTGACCCTCACTCTCTGACCCGCACTCTCTGACCCTCACTCTCTGACCCTCATTCTCTGACCCGTACTCTCTGAACCGCACTCTCTGACCCGCACTCTTGAGGCGCACTCTCTGACCCGCACTCTCTGACCCTCACTCTCTGACCCTCACTCTCTGACCCTCACTCTCTGACCCTCACTCTTTGATCCGCAGTCTCTGACCCGCATTCTCTGACCCGCACTCTCTGACCCGCACTCTCTGACCCGCACTCTCTGACCCTCACTCTCTGACCCTCACTCTCTGACCCTCACTCTCTGACCCTCACTCTCTGACCCTCAGTCTCTGACCTGCACTCTCTGACCCGCACTCTCTAACCCACACTCTCTGACCCGCACTCTCTGACCCGCACTCTCTGACCCGCACTCTCTGACCCTCACTCTCTGACCCTCACTCTCTGACACTCACTCTCTGACCCTCACCCTCTGACCCTCACTCTCTGACCCTCACTCTCTGACCCTCACTCTCTGACCCGCACTCTCTGACTGGCACTCTCTGACCCGCACTCTCTGACCCGCACTCTCTGACCCGTACTCTCTGACCCGCACTCTCTGACCCGCACTCTCTGAACCTCACTCTCTGATCCTTACTGACCAGTCCTCACTCTCTGATCCCCACCATTTGACCCTTATTACCTGATCCTCACTTTCAGATACTTTGTCTCTGCTTCTCATTGACGCATCCTTGCTCTCGGATCCTCACTCTGATCTTCACCAACCAATTCTCATTGTCCTGCTAACTGACTGATCCTCAAATTCTATTCCTCACTCTCTGATGCTCTCTGACACTCACTGACTGAAACTGACTATCTGAAACTCTCTCTCTGACCCTCACTCTCTGACCCTCACTCTCTGACCCTCACTCTCTGATCCTCGCTCTCTGATCCTAGCTCTCTGATCCTCGCTCTCTGATCCTCGCTCTCTGATCCTCGCTCTCTGATCTTCTCCCACTATTTCTCACTCTGTTCCTCACTTTCAGATCCCTACACTCTGCTTCACATTGATTAATGCTCATTCTCTGATCCACAATCTTTGATCTTCATCGACTCATGCTTATTCTCCTCTTCACCGACTATCCTCAAATTCTGATCCTCGCTCTCTGATGCTCGCTCTCTGATGCTCGCTCTCTGATTCTCGTTCTCTGATCCTCGCTCTCTGACCTTCGTCCACTATTCCTCACTCTGTGTACCTTACTGTTTGATTTTCACTTTCAGATCCTTACTCTCTGCTTCACGTTGATTGATGCTCACTCTCTGATCCTCAATCTTTGATCTTCATCGACTCATGCTTATTCTCCTTCTCACTGACTATCCTCAAATTCTGATGCTCGCTCTCGGATGCTCGATCTCGGATGATCGCTCTCGGATGCTCACTCTCGGATGCTCACTCTCGGATGCTCGCTCTTGGATGCTTGCTCTCTGATGCTCGCTCTCTGATGCTCGCTCTCTGATGCTCTCTCTCTGATGCTCGCTGTCTGATGCTCGCTCTAATGCTCGCTCTCTGATCCTCGCTCTCTGATTCTTGCTCTCTGATCCTCGCTCTCTAATCCTCGCTCCCTGACCCGCACTCTCTGACCCGCACTCTCTGACCCGCACTCTCTGACCAGCACTCTCTGACCCGCACTCTCTGACCCGCACTCTCTGACCCGCAGTCTCTGACCCGCACTCTCTGACCCGCACTCTCTGACCCGCAGTCTCTGACCCGCACTCTCTGGCCCACACTCTCTGGCCCGTACTCTCTGACCCGTAATCTCTGATGCGCACTCTCTGAACCTCACTCTCTGATCCTTACTGTCCAGTCCTCACTGTTTGACCTTTATTGCCTGATTCTCACTTTCAGATCCTTTGTCTCTGCTTCTCATTGACGCATCCTTGCTCTCGGATCCTCACTCTGATTCTTCAAACCAATTCTCTTTGTCCTCCTCACTGACTGATCCTCAAATTCTGATCCTCACTCTCTGATACTCTCTGACCGTCGCTCTCTGATCCTTGCTCTCTGATCCTCACTCTCTGATCCTCGCTCTCTGATCCTCGCTCTCTGATCTTCTCCCACTATTTCTCACTCTGTTCCTCACTTTCAGATCCCTACTCTCTGCTTCACATTGATTAATGCTCATTCTCTGATCCACAATCTTTGATCTTCATCGACTCATGCTTATTCTCCTCCTCACTGACTATCCTCAAATTCTGATCCTCGCTCTCTGATGCTCGCTCTCTGATGCTCGCTCTCTGATGCTCGCTCTCTGATGCTCGCTCTCTGATGCTCACTCTCTGATGCTCGTTCTCTGATCCTTGCTCTCTGACCTTAGTCCACTATTCCTCACTCTGTGTACCTTACTGATTGATTTTCACTTTCAGATCCTTACTCTCTGCTTCACGTTGATTGATGCTCACTCTCTGATCCTCAATCTTTGATCTTCATCGACTCATGCTTATTCTCCTCCTCACTGACTATCCTCAAATTCTGATGCTCGTTCTCCGATGCTCGCTGTCCAATGCTCGCTCTCGGATGCTTGCTCTCGGATGCTCGCTCTCTGATGCTCACTCTCTGATGCTCGCTCTCTGATGCTCGCTCTCTGATTCTCGCTCTCTGATCCTCGCTCTCTGATCCTCGCTCTCTGATCCTCGCTCTCTAATCCTCGCTCTCTAATCCTCGCTCTCTGACCCGCACTCTCTGACCCGCACTCTCTGACCTGCACTCTCTGACCCGCACTCTCTGACCAGCACTCTCTGACCCGCACTCTCTGACCCGCACTCTCTTATCCTCGCTCTCTGATTCTCGCTCTCTGATTCTCGCTCTCTGATTCTCGCTCTCTGATCCTCGCTCTCTGATCCTCGCTCTCTGATACTCTCTGACACTCACTGACTGAAACTGATGATCTGAAACTCTCTCTCTGACCCTCACTCTCTGACCCTCACTCTCTGACCCTCGCTCTCTGACCCTCGCTCTCTGATCCTCGCTCTCTGATCCTCGCTCTCTGATCCTCGCTCTCTGATCCTCGCTCTCTGATCCTCGCTCTCTGATCTTCTCCCACTATTTCTCACTCTGTTCCGCACTTTCAGATCCCTACTCTCTGCTTCACATTGATTAATGCTCATTCTCTGATCCTCAATCTTCGATCTTCATCGACTCATGCTTATTCTCCTCCTCACTGACTATCCTCAAATTCTGATCCTCGCTCTCTGATCCTCGCTCTCTGATGCTCGCTCTCTGATGCTCGCTCTCTGATGCTCGCTCTCTGATGCTCGCTCTCTGATGCTCGCTCTCTGAGGCTCGTTCTCTAATCCTCGCTCTCTGACCTTCGTCCACTATTCCTCACTCTGTGTACCTTACTGTTTGATTTTCACTTTCAGATCCTTACTCTCTGCTTCACATTGATTGATGCTCACTCTCTGATCCTCAATCTTTGATCTTCAATCACTCATGCTCATTCTCCTCCTCACTGACTATCCTTAAATTCTGATGCTCGCTCTCTGATCCTCGCTCTCTGATGCTCGCTTTCTGATGCTTGCTCTCTGATGCTCGCTCTCTGATGCTCGCTCTCTGATGCTCGCTCTCTGATGCTCGCTCTCTGATGCTCGCTCTCTGATGCTCGCTCTCTGATGCTCGCTCTCTGATCCTCGCTCTCTGATCCTCGCTGGCTGATCCTTGCTCGCTGATCCTCGCTCTCTGATGCTCACTCTCTGATCTTCACTCTCTGACCATCGTCCATTATTCCTCACTTTCTGTACCTTACTGTTTGATTTTAACTTTCAGATCCTTACTCTCTGCTTCACGTTGATTGATGCTCACTCTCTGATCCTCAATCTTTGATCTTCATCGACTCATGCTTATTCTACTCCTCTCTGAATATCCTCAAATTCTGATGCTCGCTCTCTGACCCTCGCTCTCTGACCCTCGCTCTCTGACCCTCGCGCTCTGATGCTTGCTCTCTGATCCTCGCTCACTGATACTCGCTCTCTGATCCTCGCTCTCTGATCCTCACTCTCTGATCCTCGCTCTCTGATCCTCGCTCTCTGATCCTCACTCTCTGATCCTCGCTCTCTGATCCTCGCTCTCTGATCCTCGCTTTGTGATCTACAGTTACTCATTGTCAGTCACTCATCCTCACTCTCTGATTTGTAGTCTCTGATCCTGACTTTCCGATCATCAATGACTGATTCTAACATTCTGAACCTCACTGTCTGTTTCCTTATCTCTGCTGCATGCTGTCTCATTCTCACTCTCTGATTCTCACTGACTTATCATCACTCTCTGACCCTCACTATCTGACACTCACTCTCTGACCCGCACTCTCTGACCCACACTCTCTGACCCGCACTCTCTGACCCTCACTCTCTGACCCTCATTCTCTGACCCGTACTCTCTGAACCGCACTCTCTGACCCGCACTCTTGAGGCGCACTCTCAGACCCTCACTCTCTGACCCTCACTCTCTGACCCTCACTCTCTGACCCTCACTCTTTGATCCGCACTCTCTGACCCGCACTCTCTGACCCGCACTCTCTGACCCGCACTCTCTGACCCGCACTCTCTGACCCGCACTCTCTGACCCTCACTCTCTGACCCTCACTCTCTGAAACTCACTCTCTGACCTGCACTCTCTGACCCGCACTCTCTAACCCACACTCTCTGACCCGCACTCTCTGACCCGCACTCTCTGACCCTCACTCTCTGACCCTCACTCTCTGACCCTCACTCTCTGACCCTCACTCTCTGACCCTCACCCTCTGACCCTCACTCTCTGACCCTCACTCTCTGACCCTCACTCTCTGACCCTCACTCTCTGACCCGCACTCTCTGACCCGCACTCTCTGACCCGTACTCTCTGACCCGCACTCTCTGACCCGCACTCTCTGAACCTCACTCTCTGATCCTTACTGACCAGTCCTCACTCTCTGATCCCCACCATTTGACCCTTATTACCTGATCCTCACTTTCAGATAATTTGTCTCTGCTTCTCATTGACGCATCCTTGCTCTCGGATCCCCACTCTGATCTTCACCAAACAATTCTCATTGTCCTGCTAACTGACTGATCCTCAAATTCTAATCCTCACTCTCTGATGCTCTCTGACACTCACTGACTGAAACTGACTACCTGAAACTCTCTCTCTGACACTCACTCTCTGACCCTCACTCTCTGACCCTCACTCTCTGATCCTCGCTCTCTGATCCTAGCTCTCTGATCCTCGCTCTCTGATCCTCGCTCTCTGATCCTCGCTCTCTGATCTTCTCCCACTATTTCTCACTCTGTTCCTCACTTTCAGATCCCTACACTCTGCTTCACATTGATTAATGCTCATTCTCTGATCCACAATCTTTGATCTTCATCGACTCATGCTTATTCTCCTCTTCACTGACTATCCTCAAATTCTGATCCTCGCTCTCTGATGCTCGCTCTCTGATGCTCGCTCTCTGATGCTCGTTCTCTGATCCTCGCTCTCTGACCTTCGTCCACTATTCCTCACTCTGTGTACCTTACTGTTTGATTTTCACTTTCAGATCCTTACTCTCTGCTTCACGTTGATTGATGCTCACTCTCTGATCCTCAATCTTTGATCTTCATCGACTCATGCTTATTCTCCTCCTCACTGACTATCCTCAAATTCTGATGCTCGCTCTCGGATGCTCGCTCTCGGATGCTCGCTCTCGGATGCTCACTCTCGGATGCTCGCTCTTGGATGCTCGCTCTTGGATGCTCGCTCTCTGATGCTCGCTCTCTGATGCTCGCTCTCTGATGCTCGCTCTCTGATGCTCTCTCTCTGATGCTCGCTCTCTGATCCTCGCTCTCTGATTCTTGCTCTCTGATTCTTGCTCTCTGATCCTCGCTCTCTGATCCTCGCTCTCTGATCCTCACTCTCTAATCCTCGCTCCCTGACCCGCACTCTCTGACCCGCACTCTCTGACCCGCACTCTCTGACCGCACTCTTTGACCCGCACTCTCTGACCCGCACTCTCTGACCCGCACTCTCTGGCCCGCACTCTCTGACCCGTACTCTCTGACCCGCAATCTCTGATGCGCACTCTCTGAACCTCACTCTCTGATCCTTACTGTCCAGTCCTCACTGTTTGACCTTTATTGCCTGATTCTCACTTTCAGATCCTTTGTCTCTGCTTCTCATTGACGCATCCTTGCTCTCGGATCCTCACTCTGATTCTTCACCAACCAATTCTCATTGTCCTCCTCACTGACTAATCCTCAAATTCTGATCCTCACTCTCTGATACTCTCTGACCCTTGCTCTCTGATCTTTGCTCTCTGATCCTCGCTCTCTGATCCTCGCTCTCTGATCCTCGCTCTCTGATCTTCTCCCACTATTTCTCACTCTGTTCCTCACTTTCAGATCCCTACTCTCTGCTTCACATTGATTAATGCTCATTCTCTGATCCACAATCTTTGATCTTCATCGACTCATGCTTATTCTCCTCCTCACTGACTATCCTCAAATTCTGATGCTCGTTCTCGGATGCTCGCTCTTGGATGCTCGCTCTCTGATGCTCACTCTCTGATGCTCGCTCTCTGATGCTTGCTCTCTGATTCTTGCTCTCTGATCCTCGCTCTCTGAACCTCGCTCTCTGATCCTCGCTCTCTAATCCTCACTCTCTGATCCTCGCTCTCTGACCCGCACTCTCTGCCCCGCACTCTCTTATCCTCGCTCTCTGATCCTCGCTCTCTGATTCTCGCTCTCTGATCCTCACTCTCTGATCCTCACTCTCTGATCTTCTCCCACTATTTCTAACTCTGTTCCTCACTTTCAGATCCCTACTCTCTGCTTCACATTGATTAATGCTCATTCTCTGATCCACAATCTTTGATCTTCATCGACTCATGCTTATTCTCCTCCTCACTGACTATCCTCAAATGCTGATGCTCGCTCTCTGATGCTCGCTCTCTGATGCTCGCTCTCTGAAGCTCGCTCTCTGATGCTCGTTCTCTGATCCTCGCTCTCTGACCTTCGTCCACTATTCCTCACTCTGTGTACCTTACTGTTTGATTTTCACTTTCAGATCCTTACTCTCTGCTTCACGTTGATTGATGCTCACTCTCTGATCCTCAATCTTTGATCTTCATCGACTCATGCTTATTCTCCTTCTCAATGACTATCCTCAAATTCTGATGCTCGCTCTCGGATGCTCGATCTCGGATGCTCGCTCTCGGATGCTCACTCTCGGATGCTCACTCTCGGATGCTCGCTCTTGGATGCTTGCTCTCTGATGCTCGCTCTCTGATGCTCGCTCTCTGATGCTCTCTCTCTGATGCTCGCTGTCTGATGCTCGCTCTAATGCTCGCTCTCTGATCCTCGCTCTCTGATCCTCGCTCTCTGATTCTTGCTCTCTGATTCTTGCTCTCTGATCCTCGCTCTCTGATCCTCGCTCTCTGATCCTCACTCTCTAATCCTCGCTCCCTGACCCGCACTCTCTGACCCGCACTCTCTGACCCGCACTCTCTGACCCGCACTCTCTGACCCGCAGTGTCTGACCCGCACTCTCTGACCCGCACTCTCTGGCCCGCACTCTCTGGCCCGTACTCTCTGACCCGTAATCTCTGATGCGCACTCTCTGAACCTCACTCTCTGATCCGTAATCTCTGATGCGCACTCTCTGAACCTCACTCTCTGATCCTTACTGTCCAGTCCTCACTGTTTGAACTTTATTGCCTGATTCTCACTTTCAGATCCTTTGTCTCTGCTTCTCATTGACGCATCCTTGCTCTCGGATCCTCACTCTGATTCTTCAAACCAATTCTCATTGTCCTCCTCACTGACTGATCCTCAAATTCTGATCCTCACTCTCTGATACTCTCTGACCGTCGCTCTCTGATCCTTGCTTTCTGATCCTCACTCTCTGATCCTCGCTCTCTGATCCTCGCTCTCTGATCTTCTCCCACTATTTCTCACTCTGTTCCTCACTTTCAGATCCCTACTCTCTGCTTCACATTGATTAATGCTCATTCTCTGATCCACAATCTTTGATCTTCATCGACTCATGCTTATTCTCCTCCTCACTGACTATCCTCAAATTCTGATCCTCGCTCTCTGATGCTCGCTCTCTGATGCTCACTCTCTGATGCTCGTTCTCTGATCCTTGCTCTCTGACCTTCGTCAACTATTCCTCACTCTGTGTACCTTACTGTTTGATTTTCACTTTCAGATCCTTACTCTCTGCTTCACGTTGATTGATGCTCACTCTCTGATCCTCAATCTTTGATCTTCATCGACTCATGCTTATTCTCCTCCTCACTGACTATCCTCAAATTCTGATGCTCGTTCTCGGATGCTCGCTGTCCGATGCTCGCTCTCGGATGCTCGCTCTCGGATGCTCGCTCTCTGATGCTCACTCTCTGATGCTCGCTCTCTGATGCTCGCTCTCTGATTCTCGCTCTCTGATCCTCGCTCTCTGATCCTCGCTCTCTGATCCTCGCTCTCTAATCCTCGCTCTCTAATCCTCGCTCTCTGACCCGCACTCTCTGACCCGCACTCTCTGACCTGCACTCTCTGACCCGCACTCTCTGACCAGCACTCTCTGACCCGCACTCTCTGACCCGCACTCTCTTATCCTCGCTCTCTGATTCTCGCTCTCTGATTCTCGCTCTCTGATCCTCGCTCTCTGATCCTCGCTCTCTGATACTCTCTGACACTCACTGACTGAAACTGATGATCTGAAACTCTCTCTCTGACCCTCACTCTCTGACCCTCACTCTCTGACCCTCGCTCTCTGATCCTCGCTCTCTGATCCTCGCTCTCTGATCCTCGCTCTCTGATTCTCGCTCTCTGATCCTCGCTCTCTGATCCTCGCTCTCTGATCCTCGCTCTCTGATCTTCTCCCACTATTTTTCACTCTGTTCCTCACTTTCAGATCCCTACTCTCTGCTTCACATTGATTAATGCTCATTCTCTGATCCTCAATCTTCGATCTTCATCGACTCATGCTTATTCTCCTCCTCACTGACTATCCTCAAATTCTGATCCTCGCTCTCTGATCCTCGCTCTCTGATCCTCGCTCTCTGATGCTCGCTCTCTGATGCTCGCTCTCTGATGCTCGCTCTCTGATGCTCGCTCTCTGATGCTCGCTCTCTGATGCTCGCTCTCTGATGCTCGTTCTCTAATCCTCGCTCTCTGACCTTCGTCCACTATTCCTCACTCTGTGTACCTTACTGTTTGATTTTCACTTTCAGATCCTTACTCTCTGCTTCACATTGATTGATGCTCACTCTCTGATCCTCAATCTTTGATCTTCAATCACTCATGCTCATTCTCCTCCTCACTGACTATCCTTAAATTCTGATGCTCGCTCTCTGATCCTCGCTCTCTGATGCTCGCTTTCTGATGCTTGCTCTCTGATGCTCGCTCTCTGATGCTCGCTCTCTGATGCTCGCTCTCTGATGCTCGCTCTCTGATGCTCGCTCTCTGATCCTCGCTCTCTGATCCTCGCTGGCTGATCCTTGCTCGCTGATCCTCGCTCTCTGATGCTCACTCTCTGATCTTCACTCTCCGACCATCGTCCATTATTCCTCACTTTCTGTACCTTACTGTTTGACTTTAACTTTCAGATCCTTAATCTCTGCTTCACGTTGATTGATGCTCACTCTCTGATCCTCAATCTTTGATCTTCATCGACTCATGCTTATTCTACTCCTCTCTGAATATCCTCAAATTCTGATGCTCGCTCTCTGACCCTCGCTCTCTGACCCTCGCTCTCTGACCCTCGCTCTCTGACCCTCGCGCTCTGATGCTTGCTCTCTGATCCTCGCTCACTGATACTCGCTCTCTGATCCTCGCTCTCTGATCCTCGCTCTCTGATCCTCGCTCTCTGATCCTCGCTCTCTGATCCTCGCTCTCTGATCCTCGCTCTCTGATCCTCGCTTTGTGATCTACAGTTACTCATTGTCAGTCACTCATCCTCACTCTCTGATTTGTAGTCTCTGATCCTGACTTTCCGATCATCAATGACTGATTCTAACATTCTGAACCTCACTGTCTGTTTCCTTATCTCTGCTGCATGCTGTCTCATTCTCACTCTCTGATTCTCACTGACTTATCATCACTCTCTGACCCTCACTCTCTGACCCTCACTATCTGACCCTCACTCTCTGACCCGCACTCTCTGACCCACACTCTCTGACCCGCACTCTCTGACCCTCACTCTCTGACCCTCACTCTCTGACCCGTACTCTCTGAACCGCACTCTCTGACCCGTACTCTTGAGGCGCACTTTCTGACCCACACTCTCTGACCCTCACTCTCTGACCCTCACTCTCTGACCCTCACTCTCTGACCCTCACTCTCTGACCCTCACTCTCTGAACCTCACTCTCTGAACCTCACTCTCTGACCTGCACTCTCTGACCCGCACTCTCTGACCCGCACTCTCTGACCCGCACTCTCTGACCCGCACTCTCTGACCCGCACTCTCTGACCCTCACTCTCTGACCCTCACTCTCTGACCCTCACTCTCTGACCCGCACTCTCTGACCCTCACTCTCTGACCCTCACTCTCTGACCCTCACTCTCTGAACCTCACTCTCTGACCCGCACTCTCTGACCCGCACTCTCTGACCCGCACTCTCTGACCCGCACTCTCTGACCCTCACTCTCTGACCCTCACTCTCTGACCCTCACTCTCTGACCCTCACTCTCTGACCCGCACTCTCTGACCCGCACTCTCTGACCCGCACTCTCTGACCCGCACTCTCTGACCCGTACTCTCTGACCCGCACTCTCTGACCCGCACTCTCTGAACCTCACTCTCTGATCCTTACTGACCAGTCCTCACTCTCTGATCCCCACCATTTGACCCTTATTACCTGATCCTCACTTTCAGATACTTTGTCTCTGCTTCTCATTGACGCATCCTTGCTCTCGGATCCTCACTCTGATCTTCACCAACCAATTCTCATTGTCCTGCTAAATGACTGATCCTCAAATTCTAATCCTCACTCTCTGATGCTCTCTGACACTCACTGACTGAAACTGACTACCTGAAACTCTCTCTCTGACCCTCACACTCTGACCCTCACTCTCTGACCCTCGCTCTCTGATCCTTGCTCTCTGATCCTCGCTCTCTGATCCTCGCTCTCTGATCCTCGCTCTCTGATCTTCTCCCACTATTTCTCACTCTGTTCCTCACTTTCAGATCCCTACTCTCTGCTTCACATTGATTAATGCTCATTCTCTGATCCACAATCTTTGATCTTCATCGACTCATGCTTATTCTCCTCCTCACTGACTATCCTCAAATTCTGATGCTCGTTCTCGGATGCTCGCTCTCGGATGCTCGCTCTCTGATGCTCACTCTCTGATGCTCGCTCTCTGATGCTTGCTCTCTGATTCTTGCTCTCTGATCCTCGCTCTCTGAACCTCGCTCTCTGATCCTCGCTCTCTAATCCTCGCTCTCTGAACCTCGCTCTCTGACCCGCACTCTCTGACCCGCACTCTCTTATCCTCGCTCTCTGATCCACGCTCTCTGATTCTCGCTCTCTGATCCTCGCTCTCTGATCCTCACTCTCTGATCTTCTCCCACTATTTCTCACTCTGTTCCTCACTTTCAGATCCCTACTCTCTGCTTCACATTGATTAATGCTCATTCTCTGATCCACAATCTTTGATCTTCATCGACTCATGCTTATTCTCCTCCTCACTGACTATCCTCAAATGCTGATGCTCGCTCTCTGATGCTCGCTCTCTGATGCTCGCTCTCTGATGCTCGCTCTCTGATGCTCGCTCTCTGATGCTCGCTCTCTGATGCTCGCTCTCTGATGCTCGTTCTCTGATCCTCGCTCTCTGACCTTCGTCCACTATTCCTCACTCTGTGTACCTTACTGTTTGATTTTCACTTTCAGATCGTTACTCTCTGCTTCACGTTGATTGATGCTCACTCTCTGATCCTCAATCTTTGATCTTCATCGACTCATGCTTATTCTCCTTCTCACTGACTATCCTTAAATTCTGATGCTCGCTCTCGGATGCTCGATCTCGGATGCTCGCTCTCGGATGCTCACTCTCGGATGCTCACTCTCGGATGCTCGCTCTCGGATGCTCGCTCTTGGATGCTCGCTCTCTGATGCTCGCTCTCTGATGCTCGCTCTCTGATGCTCTCTCTCTGATGCTCGCTGTCTGATGCTCGCTCTAATGCTCGCTCTCTGATCCTCGCTCTCTGATTCTTGTTCTCTGATCCTCGATCTCTGATCCTCGCTCTCTGATCCTCGCTCTCTGATCCTCACTCTCTAATCCTCGCTCCCTGACCCGCACTCTCTGACCCGCACTCTCTGACCCGCAGTCTCTGACCCGCACTCTCTGACCCGCACTCTCTGGCCCGCACTCTCTGGCCCGTACTCTCTGACCCGTAATCTCTGATGCGCACTCTCTGAACCTCACTCTCTGATCCTTACTGTCCAGTCCTCACTGTTTGACCTTTATTGCCTGATTCTCACTTTCAGATCCTTTGTCTCTGCTTCTCATTGACGCATCCTTGCTCTCGGATCCTCACTCTGATTCTTCAAACCAATTCTCATTGTCCTCCTCTCTGACTGATCCTCAAATTCTGATCCTCACTCTCTGATACTCTCTGACCGTCGCTCTCTGATCCCTGCTTTCTGATCCTCACTCTCTGATCCTCGCTCTCTGATCCTCGCTCTCTGATCTTCTCCCACTATTTCTCACTCTGTTCCTCACTTTCAGATCCCTACTCTCTGCTTCACATTGATTAATGCTCATTCTCTGATCCACAATCTTTGATCTTCATCGACTCATGCCTATTCTCCTCCTCACTGACTATCCTCAAATTCTGATCCTCGCTCTCTGATGCTCGCTCTCTGATGCTCGCTCTCTGATGCTCACTCTCTGATGCTCGTTCTCTGATCCTTGCTCTCTGACCTTAGTCCACTATTCCTCACTCTGTGTACCTTACTGTTTGATTTTCACTTTCAGATCCTTACTCTCTGCTTCACGTTGATTGATGCTCACTCTCTGATCCTCAATCTTTGATCTTCATCGACTCATGCTTATTCTCCTCCTCACTGACTATCCTCAAATTCTGATGCTCGTTCTCGGATGCTCGCTCTCGGATGCTCGCTCTCGGATGCTCGCTCTCGGATGCTCGCTCTCGGATGCTCGCTCTCTGATGCTCGCTCTCTGATGCTCGCTCTCTGATGCTCGCTCTCTGATGCTCGCTCTCTGATGCTCGCTCTAATGCTCACTCTCTGATCCTCGCTCTCTGACCTTCGTCCACTATTCCTCACTCTGTGTACCTTACTGTTTGATTTTCACTTTCAGATCCTTACTCTCTGCTTCACGTTGATTGATGCTCACTCTCTGATCCTCAATCTTTGATCTTCATCGACTCATGCTTATTCTCCTCCTCACTGACTATCCTCAAATTCTGATGCTCGTTCTCGGATGCTCGCTCTCGGATGCTCGCTCTCGGATGCTCGCTCTTGGATGTTCGCTCTCTGATGCTCGCTCCCTGATGCTCGCTCTCTGATGCTCTCTCTCTGATGCTCTCTCTCTGATGCTCGCTTTCTGATGCTCGCTCTCTGATCCTCGCTCTCTGATTCTTGCTCTCTGATTCTTGCTCTCTGATCCTCACTCTCTAATCCTCGCTCCCTGACCCGCACTCTCTGACCCGCACTCTCTGACCGCACTCTCTGACCCGCACTCTCTGACCCGCACTCTCTGGCCCGCACTCTCTGATCCATACTCTCTGACCCGCAATCTCTGATGCGCACTCTCTGAACCTCACTCTCTGATCCTTACTGTCCAGTCCTCACTGTTTGACCTTTATTGCCTGATTCTCACTTTCAGATCCTTTGTCTCTGCTTCTCATTGACGCATCCTTGCTCTCGGATCCTCACTCTGATTCTTCACCAACCAATTCTCATTGTCCTCCTCACTGACTGATCCTCAAATTCTGATCCTCACTCTCTGATACTCTCTGACCCTCGCTCTCTGATCCTTGCTCTCTGATCCTCGCTCTCTGATCCTCGCTCTCTGATCCTCGCTCTCTGATCTTCTCCCACTATTTCTCACTCTGTTCCTCACTTTCAGATCCCTACTCTCTGCTTCACATTGATTAATGCTCATTCTCTGATCCACAATCTTTGATCTTCATCGACTCATGCTTATTCTCCTCCTAACTGACTATCCTCAAATTCTGATGCTCATTCTCGGAAGCTCGCTCTCGGATGCTCGCTCTCGGATGCTCGCTCTCGGATGCTCGCTCTCTGATGCTCACTCTCTGATGCTCGCTCTCTGATGCTTGCTCTCTGATTCTTGCTCTCTGATCCTCGCTCTCTGAACCTCGCTCTCTGATCCTCGCTCTCTAATCCTCGCTCTCTGATCCTCGCTCTCTGACCCGCACTCTCTGACCTGCACTCTCTGACCCGCACTCTCTGACCTGCACTCTCTGACCCGCACTCTCTGACCAGCACTCTCTGACCCGCACTCTCTGACCCGCACTCTCTTATCCTCGCTCTCTGATTCTCGCTCTCTGATTCTCGCTCTCTGATCCTCGCTCTCTGATCCTCGCTCTCTGATCCTCGCTCTCTGATACTCTCTGACACTCACTGACTGAAACTGATGATCTGAAACTCTCTCTCTGACCCGCACTCTCTGACCCTCACTCTCTGACCCTCGCTCTCTGATCCTCGCTCTCTGATCCTCGCTCTCTGATTCTCGCTCTCTGATCCTCGCTCTCTGATCCTCGCTCTCTGATCCTCGCTCTCTGATCTTCTCCCACTATTTCTCACTCTGTTCCTCACTTTCAGATCCCTGCTCTCTGCTTCACATTGATTAATGCTCATTCTCTGATCCTCAATCTTCGATCTTCATCGACTCACGCTTATTCTCCTCCTCACTGACTATCCTCAAATTCTGATCCTCGCTCTCTGATGCTCGCTCTCTGATGCTCGCTCTCTGATGCTCGCTCTCTGATGCTCGCTCTCTGATGCTCGCTCTCTGATGCTCGCTCTCTGATGCTCGTTCTCTGATCCTCGCTCTCTGACCTTCGTCCACTATTCCTCACTCTGTGTACCTTACTGTTTGATTTTCACTTTCAGATCCTTACTCTCTGCTTCACATTGATTGATGCTCACTCTCTGATCCTCAATCTTTGATCTTCAATCACTCACGCTCATTCTCCTCCTCACTGACTATCCTTAAATTCTGATGCTCGCTCTCTAATCCTCGCTCTCTGATGCTCGCTCTCTGATGCTCGCTTTCTGATGCTTGCTCTCTGATGCTCGCACTCTGATGCTCGCTCTCTGATGCTCGCTCTCTGATGCTCGCTCTCTGATGCTCGCTCTCTGATGCTCGCTCTCTGATCCTCGCTCTCTGATCCTCGCTCGCTGATCCTTGCTCGCTGATCCTCGCTCTCTGATGCTCACTCTCTGATCTTCACTCTCTGACCATCGTCCATTATTCCTCATTTTCTGTACCTTACTGTTTGATTTTAACTTTCAGATCCTTACTCTCTGCTTCACGTTGATTGATGCTCACTCTCTGATCCTCAATCTTTGAACTTCATCAACTCATGCTTATTCTACTCCTCTCTGAATATCCTCAAATTCTGATGCTCGCTCTCTGACCCTCGCTCTCTGACCCTCGCTCTCTGACCCTCGCTCTCTGACCCTCGCGCTCTGATGCTTGCTCTCTGATCCTCGCTCACTGATCCTCGCTCTCTGATCCTCGCTCTCTGATCCTCGCTCTCTGATCCTCGCTCTCTGATCCTCGCTCTCTGATCCTCGCTCTCTGATCCTCGCTCTCTGATCCTCGCTCTCTGATCCTCGCTTTGTGATCTACAGTTACTCATTGTCAGTCACTCATCCTCACTCTCTGATTTGTAGTCTCTGATCCTGACTTTCCGATCATCAATGACTGATTCTAACATTCTGAACCTCACTGTCTGTTTCCTTATCTCTGCTGCATGCTGTATCATTCTCACTCTCTGATTCTCACTGACTTATCATCACTCTCTGACCCTCACTCTCTGACCCTCACTCTCTGACCCGCACTCTCTGACCCGCACTCTCTGACCCGCACTCTCTGACCCGCACTCTCTGACCCTCACTCTCTGACCCTCACTCTCTGATCCGCACTCTCTGAACCGCACTCTCTGACCCGCACTCTTGAGGTGCCCTCTCTGACGCGTGCTCTCTGACCCTCACTCTCTGACCCTCACTCTCTGACCCTCACTATTTGATCCGCACTCTCTGACCCGCACTCTCTGACCCGCACTCTCTGACCCTCACTCTCTGACCCTCACTCTCTGACCCTCACTCTCTGACCCTCACTCTCTGAACCTCACTCTCTGACCCGCACTCTCTGACCCGCACTCTCTGACCCGTACTCTCTGACCCGCACTCTCTGACCCGCACTCTCTGACCCTCACTATCTGACCCTCACTCTCTGACCCTCACTCTCTGACCCTCACCCTCTGACCCTCACCCTCTGACCCTCACCCTCTGACCCGCACTCTCTGACCCGCACTCTCTGACCCGCACTCTCTGACCCGCACTCTCTGACCCGCACTCTCTGACCCGCACTCTCTGAACCTCACTCTCTGATCCTTACTGACCAGTCCTCACTCTCTGATCCCCACCATTTGACCCTTATTACCTGATCCTCACTTTCAGATACTTTGTCTCTGCTTCTCATTGACGCATCCTTGCTCTCGGATCCTCACTCTGATCTTCACCAACCAATTCTCATTGTCCTGCTAACTGACTGATCCTCAAATTCTAATCATCACTCTCTGATGCTCTCTGACACTCACTGACTGAAACTGACTACCTGAAACTCTCTCTCTGACCCTCACTCTCTGACCCTCACTCTACGATCCTCGCTCTCTGATCCTCGCTCTCTGATCCTAGCTCTCTGATCTTCGCTCTCTGATCCTCGCTCTCTGATCCTCGCTCTCTGATCTTCTCCCACTATTTCTCACTCTGTTCCTCACTTTCAGATCCCTACTCTCTGCTTCACATTGATTAATGCTCATTCTCTGATCCACAATCTTTGATCTTCATCGACTCATGCTTATTCTCCTCCTCACTGACTATCCTCAAATTCTGATCCTCGCTCTCTGATGCTCGCTCTCTGATGCTCGCTCTCTGATGCTCGCTCTCTGATGCTCGTTCTCTGATCCTCGCTCTCTGACCTTCGTCCACTATTCCTCACTCTGTGTACCTTACTGTTTGATTTTCACTTTCAGATCCTTACTCTCTGCTTCACGTTGATTGATGCTAACTCTCTGATCCTCAATCTTTGATCTTCATTGACTCATGCTTATTCTCCTCCTCACTGACTATCCTCAAATTCTGATGCTCGCTCTCGGATGCTCGCTCTCGGATGCTCGTTCTCTGATGCTCACTCTCTGATGCTCGCTCTCTGATGCTCGCTCTCTGATGCTCGCTCTCTGATGCTCGCTCTCTGATGCTCTCTCTCTGATGCTCGCTGTCTGATTCTTGCTCTCTGATCCTCGCTCTCTGATCCTCGCTCTCTGATCTTCGCTCTCTAATCCTCGCTCCCTGACCCGCACTCTCTGACCCGCACTCTCTGACCCGCACTCTCTGAACCGCACTCTCTGACCCGCACTCTCTGGCCCGCACTCTCTGGCCCGCACTCGCTGGCCCGCATTCACTGGCCCGCACTCTCTGGCCCGCACTCTCTGGCCCGCACTCTCTGGCCTGCACTCTCTGACCCGCACTCTCTGATGCGCACTCTCTGAACCTTACTGTCCAGTCCTCACCTTTATTACCTGATTCTCACTTTCAGTTCCTTTGTCTCTGCTTCTCATTGACGCATCCTTGCTCTCGGATCCTCACTCTGATCTTCACCAACCAATTCTCATTGTCCTCCTCACTGACTGATCCTCAAATTCTGATCCTCACTCTCTGATACTCTCTGATCCTCGCTCTCTGATCCTCGCTCTCTGATCCTCGCTCTCTGATCTTCTCCCACTCTTTCTCACTCTGTTCCTCACTTTCAGATCCGTACTCTCTGCTTCACATTGATTAATGCTCATTCTCTGATCCACAATCTTTGATCTTCATTGACTCATGCTTATTCTCCTCCTCACTGACTATCCTCAAATTCTGATGCTCGCTCTCTGATGCTCGCTCTCTGATGCTCGCTCTCTGATGCTCGCTCTCTGATGCTCGTTCTCTGATCCTCGCTCTCTGACCTTCGTCCACCATTCCTCACTCTGTGTACCTTACTGTTTGATTTTCACTTTCAGATCCTTACTCTCTGCTTCACGTTGATTGATGCTCACTCTCTGATCCTCAATCTTTGATCTTCATAGACTCATACTTATTCTCCTCCTCAGTGACTATCCTCAAATTCTGATGCTCGCTCTCGGATGCTCGCTCTCGGATGCTCGCTCTCGGATGCTCGCTCTCAGATGCTCGCTCTCTGATGCTCGCTCTAATGCTCGCTCTCTGATCCTCGCTCTCTGATTCTTGCTCTCTGATCCTCGCTCTCTGATCCTCGCTCTCTGATCCTCGCTCTCTGATCCTCGCTCTCTAATCCTCGCTCTCTAATCCTCGCACTCTGACCCGCACTCCCTGACCTGCACATTCTGACCCGCACTCTCTGACCAGCACTCTCTGACCCACACTCTCTGACCCGCACTCTCTGACCCGCACTCTCTGACCCGCACTCTCTGACTCGCACTCTCTGACCCGCACTCTCTGACCCGCACTCTCTGACCCGCACTCTCTGGCCCTCATTTAAGGACCCTCATTTAGGGACCCTCATTCACTTATCCTCCTTCTCTGACCCTCATTCCCTGAACCTCATTCCCTGAACCTCATTCCCTGAACCTCATTCCCTGAACCTCATTCCCTGAACCTCATTCTCTGAACGTCACTGACTGATCCTAAGTTACTGATTCTCTCTGATCCTCACTCTCTGATCTTCTCCCACTATTTTTCACTCTGTTCCTCACTTTCAGATCCCAACTCTCTGCTTCACGTTGGTTAATGCGCATTCTCTGATCCTCAATATTTGATCTTCATCGACTCATGCTTATTCTCCTCCTCACTGACTATCCTCAAATTCTGATGCTCGCTTTCTGATCCTCGCTCTCTGATGCTCGCTCTCTGATCCTCGCTCTCTGATGCTCGCTCTCTGACCTTCGTCCAATATTCCTCACTCTCTGTACCTTACTATTTGATTTTCACTTTCAGATACTTAATCTCTGCTTCACGTTGATTGATGCTTACTCTCTGATCCTCAATTTTTATCTTCATTGACTCATGCTTATTCTCCTCCTCACTGACTGTCCACAAATTCTGATGCTTGCTCTCTGATCCTCGCTCTTTGATCATCACTCTCCGATCCTCGCTCTCTGATCCTTGCTCTCTGATCCTTGCTCTCTGATGCTCACTCTCTGATCTTCACTCTCTGCCCTTCATCCACTATTCCTCACTCTCTGTACCTTACTGTTAGATTTTCACTTTCAGATCCCTACTCTCTGCTTCACATTGATTAATGCTCATTCTCTGATCCTCAATCTTTGATCTTCATCGACTCATGCTTATTCTCCTCTTCACTGACTATCCTCAAATTCTGATCCCCGCTCTCTGATCCTCGCTCTCTGATGCTCGCTCTCTGATGCTCGCTCTCTGATGCTCGCTCTCTGATGCTGACTCTCTGATGCTCGCTCTCCGATCCTCGCTCTCTGACCTTCATCCACTATTCCGCACTCTGTGTTCCTTACTGTTTGATTTTCACTTTCAGATCCTGACTCTCTGCTTCACGTTGATTGATGCTCACTCTCTGATCCTCAATCTTTGATCTTCATTCACTCATGCTCATTCTCCTCCTCACTGACTATCCTGAAATTCTGATGCTCGCTCTCTGATGCTCGCTCTCTGATGCTCGCTCTCTGATGCTCGCTCTCTGATGCTCGCTCTCTGATCCTCGCTCTCTGATCCTCGCTCTCTGATGCTCGTTCTCTGATCCGCACTCTCTGACCCGCACTCTCTGACCCGCACTCTCTGACCCGCACTCTCTGACCCGCACTCTCTGACCCGCACTCTCTGACCCGCACTCTCAGACCAGCACTCTCTGACCCGCACTCTGACCCGCACTCTCTGACCCGCACTCTCTGAACCTCACTCTCTGATCCTTACTGCCCAGTCCTCACTGTTTGACCATTATTACCTGATTCTCACTTTCAGATCCTTTTTCTCTGCTTCTCATTATTGCATCCTTGCTCTCGGATCCTCAATCTGATCTTCACCAACCAATTCTCATTGTCCTGCTCACTGACTGATCCTCAAATTCTAATCCTCACTCTCTGATACTCTCTGACACTCACTGACTGAAACTGACTATCTGAAACTCTCTCTCTGACCCTCGCTCTCTGACCCTCGCTCTCTGATCCTCGCTCTCTCATCCTCGCTCTCTGATCCTCGCTCTCTGATCCTCGCTCTCTGATCCTCGCTCTCTGATCTTCGCTCTCTGATCCTTGCTCTCTCATCCTCGCTCTCTGATCCTCGCTCTCTGATCCTCGTTCTCTGATCCTCGCTCTCTGATCTTCTCCCACTATTTCTCACTCTGTTCCTCACTTTCAGATCCCTACTCTCTGCTTCACATTGATTAATGCTCATTCTCTGATCCACAATCTTTGATCTTCATCGACTCATGCTTATTCTCCTCCTCACTGACTATCCTCAAATTCTGATCCTCGCTCTCTGATGCTCGCTCTCTGATGCTCGCTCTCTGATGCTCGCTCTCTGATGCTCACCCTCTGATGCTCGTTCTCAGATCCTTGCTCTCTGACCTTAGTCCACTATTCCTCACTCTGTGTACCTTACTGTTTGATTTTCACTTTCAGATCCTTACTCTCTGTTTCACGTTGATTGATGCTCACTCTCTGATCCTCAATCTTTGATCTTCATCGACTCATGCTTATTCTCCTCCTCACTGACTATCCTCAAATTCAGATGCTCGTTCTCGGATGCTCGCTGTCCGATGCTCGCTCTCGGATGCTCGCTCTCGGATGCTCGCTCTCTGATGCTCACTCTCTGATGCTCGCTCTCTGATGCTCGCTCTCTGATTCCCGCTCTCTGATCCTCGCTCTCTGATCCTCGCTCTCTGATTCTCGCTCTCTAATCCTCGCTCTCCAATTCTCGCTCTCTGACCCGCACTCTCTGACCCGCACTCTCTGACCTGCACTCTCTGACCCGCACTCTCTGACCAGCACTCTCTGACCCGCACTCTCTGACCCGCACTCTCTTATCCTCGCTCTCTGATTCTCGCTCTCTGATTCTCGCTCTCTGATCCTCGCTCTCTGATCCTCGCTCTCTGATACTCTCTGACACTCACTGACTGAAACTGATGATCTGAAACTCTCTCTCTGACCCTCACTCTCTGAACCTCACTCTCTGACCCTCGCTCTCTGATCCTCGCTCTCTGATTCTCGCTCTCTGATCCTCGCTCTCTGATCCTCGCTCTCTGATCCTCGCTCTCTGATCCTCGCTCTCTGATCTTCTCCCACTATTTCTCACTCTGTTCCTCACTTTCAGATCCCTACTCTCTGCTTCACATTGATTAATGCTCATTCTCTGATCCTCAATCTTCGATCTTCATCGACTCGTGCTTATTCTCCTCCTCACTGACTATCCTCAAATTCTGATCCTCGCTCTCTGATCCTCGCTCTCTGATCCTCGCTCTCTGATGCTCGCTCTCTGATGCTCGCTCTCTGATGCTCGCTCTCTGATGCTCGCTCTCTGATGCTCGCTCTCTGATGCTCGCTCTCTGATGCTCGCTCTCTGATGCTCGCTCTCTGATGCTCGTTCTCTGTTCCTCGCTCTCTGACCTTCGTCCACTATTCCTCACTCTGTGTACCTTACTGTTTGATTTTCACTTTCAGATCCTTACTCTCTGCTTCACATTGATTGATGCTCACTCTCTGATCCTCAATCTTTGATCTTCAATCACTCATGCTCATTCTCCTCCTCACTGACTATCCTTAAATTCTGATGCTCGCTCTCTGATCCTCGCTCTCTGATGCTCGCTTTCTGATGCTTGCTCTCTGATGCTCGCTCTCTGATGCTCGCTCTCTGATGCTCGCTCTCTGATGCTCGCTCTCTGATGCTCGCTCTCTGATGCTCGCTCTCTGATGCTCGCTCTCTGATGCTCGCTCTCTGATCCTCGCTCTCCGATCCTCGCTGGCTGATCCTTGCTCGCTGATCCTCGCTCTCTGATGCTCACTCTCTGATCTTCACTCTCTGACCATCGTCCATTATTCCTCACTTTCTGTACCTTACTGTTTGATTTTAAATTTCAGATCCTTACTCTCTGCTTCACGTTGATTGATGCTCACTCTCTGATCCTCAATCTTTGATCTTCATCGACTCATGCTTATTCTACTCCTCTCTGAATATCCTCAAATTCTGATGCTCGCTCTCTGACCCTCGCTCTCTGACCCTCGCTCTCTGACCCTCGCGCTCTGATGCTTGCTCTCTGATCCTCGCTCACTGATACTCGCTCTCTGATCCTCGCTCTCTGATCCTCGCTCTCTGATCCTCGCTCTCTGATCCTCGCTCTCTGATCCTCGCTCTCTGATCCTCGCTCTCTGATCCTCGCTCTCTGATCCTCGCTCTCTGATCCTCGCTCTCTGATCCTCGCTTTGTGATCTACAGTTACTCATTGTCAGTCACTCATCCTCACTCTCTGATTTGTAGTCTCTGATCCTGACTTTCCGATCATCAATGACTGATTCTGACATTCTGAACCTCACTGTCTGTTTCCTTATCTCTGCTGCATGCTGTCTCATTCTCACTCTCTGATTCTCACTGACTTATCATCACTCTCTGACCCACACTATCTGACCCTCACTCTCTGACCCGCAGTCTCTGACCCACACTCTCTGACCCACACTCTCTGATCCTCACTCTCTGACCCTCACTCTCTGACCCGTACTCTCTGAACCGCACTCTCTGACCCGCACTCTTGAGGCGCACTCTCTGACCCGCACTCTCTGACCCTCACTCTCTGACCCTCACTCTCTGACCCTCACTCTCTGACCCTCACTCTCTGACCCTCACTCTTTGATCCGCACTCTCTGACACGCACTCTCTGACCCGCACTCTCTGACCCGCACTCTCTGACCCGCACTCTCTGACCCTCACTCTCTGACCATCACTCTCTGACCCTCACTCTCTGACCCTCACTCTCTGAACCTCACTCTCTGACCTGCACTCTCTGACCCGCACTCTCTGACCCGCACTCTCTGACCCGCACTCTCTGACCTGCACTCTCTGTCCTGCACTCTCGGACCCTCACTCTCTGACCCTCACCCTCTGACCCGCACTCGTTGACCCTCAATCTCTGACCCGTACTCTCTGAACCGCACTCTCTGACCCGCACTCTTGAGGCGCACTCTCTGACCCGCACTCTCTGACCCTCACTCTCTGACCCTCACTCTCTGACCCTCACTCTTTGATCCGCACTCTCTGACCCGCACTCTCTGACCCGCACTCTCTGACCCGCACTCTCTGACCCGCACTCTCTGACCCTCACTCTCTGACCCTCACTCTCTGACCCTCACTCTCTGACCTGCACTCTCTGACCCGCACTCTCTGACCCTCACTCTCTGACCCTCACCCTCTGACCCTCACTCTCTGACCCTCACTCTCTGACCCTCACTCTCTGACCCTCACTCTCTGACCCTCACTCTTTGATCCGCACTCTCTGACCCGCACTCTCTGACCCGCACTCGCTGACCCGCACTCTCTGACCCTCACTCTCTGACCCTCACTCTCTGACCCTCACTCTCTGACCCTCACTCTCTGAACCTCACTCTCTGACCCGCACTCTCTGACCCGCACTCTCTGACCCGCACTCTCTGACCCGCACTCTCTGACCTGCACTCTCTGACCTGCACTCTCTGACCCTCACTCTCTGACCCTCACCCTCTGACCCTCACTCTCTGACCCTCACTCTCTGACCCGTACTCTCTGAACCGCACTCTCTGACCCGCACTCTTGAGGCGCACTCTCTGACCCGCACTCTCTGACCCTCACTCTCTGACCTTCACTCTCTGACCCTCACTCTCTGACCCTCACTCTTTGATCCGCACTCTCTGACCCGCACTCTCTGACCCGCACTCTCTGACCCGCACTCTCTGACCCTCACTCTCTGACCCTCACTCTCTGAACCTCACTCTCTGACCTGCACACTCTGACCCGCACTCTCTGACCCGCACTCTCTGACCCGCACTCTCTGACCCTCACTCTCTGACCCTCACCCTCTGACCATCACTCTCTGACCCTCACTCTCTGACCCTCACTCTCTGACCCGCACTCTCTGACCCGCACTCTCTGACCCGCACTCTCTGACCCGCACTCTCTGACCCGCACACTCTGACCCGCACTCTCTGAACCGCACTCTCTGACCCGCACTCTCTGAACCTCACTCTCTGATCCTTACTGACCAGTCCTCACTCTCTGATCCCCACCATTTGACCCTTATTACCTGATCCTCACTTTCAGATACTTTGTCTCTGCTTCTCATTGACGCATCCTTGCTCTCGGATCCTCACTCTGATCTTCACCAACCAATTCTCATTGTCCTGCTAACTGACTGATCCTCAAATTCTAATCCTCACTCTCTGATGCTCTCTGACACTCACTGACTGAAACTGACTACCTGAAACTCTCTCTCTGACCCTCACTTTCTGACCCTCACTCTCTGATCCTCTCTCTCTGATCCTCGCTCTCTGATCCTAGCTCTCTGATCCTAGCTCTCTGATCCTCGCTCTCTGATCCTCGCTCTCTGATCTTCTCCCACTATTTCTCACTCTGTTCCTCACTTTCAGATCCCTACACTCTGCTTCACATTGATTAATGCTCATTCTCTGATCCACCATCTTTGATCTTCATCGACTCATGCTTATTCTCCTCTTCACTGACTATCCTCAAATTCTGATGCTCGCTCTCTGATGCTCGCTCTCTGAAGCTCGCTCTCTGATGCTCGTTCTCTGATCCTCGCTCTCTGACCTTCGTCCACTATTCCTCACTCTGTGTACCTTACTGTTTGATTTTCACTTTCAGATCCTTACTCTCTGCTTCACGTTGATTGATGCTCACTCTCTGATCCTCAATCTTTGATCTTCATCGACTCATGCTTATTCTCCTCCTCACTGACTATCCTCAAATTCTGATGCTCGCTCTCGGATGCTCACTCTCGGATGCTCGCTCTCGGATGCTCGCTCTCGGATGCTCGCTCTCGGATGCTCGCTCTCTGATGCTCACTCTCTGATGCTCGCTCTCTGATGCTCGCTCTCTGATGCTCGCTCTAATGCTCACTCTCTGATCCTCGCTCTCTGACCTTCGTCCACTATTCCTCACTCTGTGTACCTTACTGTTTGATTTTCACTTTCAGATCCATACTCTCTGCTTCACGTTGATTGATGCTCACTCTCTGATCCTCAATCTTTGATCTTCATCGACTCATGCTTATTCTCCTTCTCACTGACTATCCTCAAATTCTGATGCTCGCTCTCGGATGCTCGCTCTCGGATGCTCGCTCTCGGATGCTCACTCTCGGATGCTCGCTCTCGGATGTTCGCTCTCTGATGCTCGCTCTCTGATGCTCGCTCTCTGATGCTCGCTCTCTGATGCTCTCTCTCTGATGCTCTCTCTCTGATGCTCGCTGTCTGATGCTCGCTCTCTGATCCTCGCTCTCTGATTCTTGCTCTCTGATTCTTGCTCTCTGATCCTCGCTCTCTGATCCTCGCTCTCTGATCCTCACTCTCTAATCCTCGCTCCCTGACCCACACTCTCTGACCCGCACTCTCTGACCCTCAATTCTGACCCTCACTCTCTGACACGCACACTCTTTCCCTCACTCTCTGACCCTAACTCTCTGACCCTCACTCTCTGACCCTCACATCTGACCCTCACATCTGACCCTCACTCTCTGACCCGCACTCTCTGACCCGCACTCCCTGACCCGCACTCCCCGGCCCACACTCACTGACCCGCACTCTCTGACCCGCACTCTCTGACCCGCACTCTCTGACCCGCACTCTCTGACCCGCACTCTCTGACCCGCACTCTCTGACCCGCACTCTGTGAACCACACTCTCTGATCCTTACTGACCAGTCCTCACTGTTTGACCCTTATTACCTGATCCTCACTTTTAGATCCTTAGTCTCTGCTTCTCATTGACGCATCCTCACTCTCGGATCCTCACTCTCATCTTCACCAATCAATTCTCATTGTCCTGCTCACCGACTGATCCTCAAATTCTAATCCTCACTCTCTGATACTCTCTGACACTCACTGACTGAACCTCACTTTCTGAAACTCTCTCTCTGACCCTCGCTCTCTGACCCTCGCTCTCTGACCCTCGCTCTCTGACCCTCGCTCTCTGACCCTCACTGACTGAACCTCAGTTACTGTTTCTCAATCTAATCCTCACTCTCTGATCTTCACTCTCTGACCTTCTTCCACTATTCCTCACTCCCTGTACCTTACTGTTTGATTTTCACTTTCAGATCCTTACTCTCTTCTTCACGTTGATTGATGCTCACTCTCTGATCCTCAATCTTTGATCTTCATCGACTCATGCTTATTCTCCTCCTCACTGACTATCCTTAAATTCTGATGCTCACTCTCTGATCCTCGCTCTCTGATGCTCGCTCTCTGATGCTCGCTCTCTGATGCTCGCTCTCTGATGCAAGCTCTCTGATGCTCGCTCTCTGATCCTCGCTCTCTGATTCTCGCTCTCTGATCCTCACTATGAGATCCACAGTTAATCATTGTCAGTCATTCATCCTCACTCTCTGATTTGTAGTCTCTGATCCTCACTTTCCGATCATCAATGACTGATTCTAACATTCTGAGCCTCACTATCTGATTCCGAATCTCTCCTGCATGCTGTCTGATTCTCACTCTCTGATCCTCACTCTCTGTTCCTCCCTCTCTGACCCTCACTCTCTGTTCCTCACTCTCTGTTCCACACTTTTTGATCCTCACTTTCAGATTCCTACTCTCTGCTTCACGTTGATAGATGCTCACTCTGTGATCCTCAATCTTTGATCTTCATCGACTCATCCTCATTCTCCTCCTTGCTGACTTATCCTCCAATTCTGATCCTCACTCTCTGACCCTCATTCTCTGACCCTCATTCTCTGACCCTCATTCTCTGACCGTAATTCTCTGAACCTCATTTTAGGACCCTCATTCACTGATCCTCATTCACTGATCCTCATTCACTGATCCTCCTTCTCTGACCCTCATTCCCTGAACCTCATTCTCTGAACCTCATTCCCTGAACCTCATTCCCTGAACCTCATTCTCTGAAACTCATTCCCTGAACCTCATTCTCTAAACCTCATTCTCGGAACCTCACTGACTGATCCTCAGTTACGGATTCTCTATCTGATCCTCATTCTCTGATCTTTTCCCACTATTTCTCACTCTGTTCCTCACTTTCAGATCCCTACTCTCTGCTTCACATTGATTAATGCTCATTCTCTGTTCCTCAATATTTGATCTTCATATTCTCCTCCTCACTGACTTATCCTCATTCTCTGACCCTCATTCTCTGAACCTCACTGACTGATCCAAAGTTACTGATACTCACTCAGATCCAAACACTTGGAACCTAACTCTTGGATCCTAACTCTTGGATGCTAACCCTTGGATGCCAACCCTCGGATGCCAACCCTCGGATGCCAACCCTCAGATGCTAACCCTCGGATGCGAACCCTCGGATGCGAACCCTCGGATGCGAACCCTCGGATGCTCACTCTCGGATGCTCACTCTCGGAAGCTCACTCTCGGATGCTCACTCTCGGATGCTCACTCTCGGATGCTCACTCTCTGACCCTCGCTCTCTGACCCTCGCTCTCTGACCCTCACTCTCTGACCCTCACTCTCTGACCCTCACTCTCTGACCCTCAGTGACTGATACTCAGTTACTGTTTCTCGCTCAAATCCTCACTCTCTAACCCTCGCTCTCTGACCCTCGCTCTCTGACTCTCGGTCTCTGACCCTCGCTCTCTGACTCTCGCTCTCTGACCCTCGCTCTCTGACCCTCGCTCTCTGACCCTCGCTCTCTGACCCTCACTGACTGAACCTCAGTTACTGTTTCTCAATCTAATCGTCACTCTCTGATCTTCACTCTCTGACCTTCTTCCACTATTCCTCACTCTCTGTACCTTACTGTTTGATTTTCACTTTCAGATCCTTACTCTCTGCTTCACGTTGATTGATGCTCACTCTCTGATCCTCAATCTTTGATCTTCATCGACTCATGCTTATTCTCCTCCTCACTGACTATTCTCAAGTTCTGATGCTCGCTCTCTGATCCTCGCTTTCTGATCCTCGCTCTCTGATCCTCGCTCTCTGATCTTCGCTCTCTGATCTTCGCTCTCTGATCCTCGCTCTCTGATCCTCGCTCTCTGATCCTCGCTCTCTGATCCTCGCTCTCTGATACTCGCTCTCTGATACTCGTTCTCAGATCCTCGGTCTCTGATCCACAGTTACTCATTGTCAGTCAGTCATCCTCACTCTCTGATTTGTAGTCTCTGATCCTCACTTTCCGATCCTCACTGACTGATTCTAACATTTTGAACCTCACTGTCTGATTCCTAATCTCTGCTGCATGCTGTCTGATTCTCACTCTCTGATCCTGACTGTCTTATCATCACTCTCTGACCCTCACTCTCTGACCATACTCTCTGACCCTCACTCTCTGACTCTCGCTCTCTGACTCTCGCTCTCTGACCCTCGCTCTCTGACCCTCGCTCTCTGACACTCGCTCTCTGACCCTCGCTCTCTGAACCTCTCTCTCTGACCCTCGCTCTCTGACCCTCGCTCTCTGACCCTCACTGACTGAACCTCAGTTACTGTTTCTCAATCTAATCCTCACTCTCTGATCTTCACTCTCTGACCTTCTTCCACTATTCCTCACTCTCTGTACCTTACTGTTTGATTTTCACTTTCAGATCCTTACTCTCTGCTTCACGTTGATTGATGCTCACTCTCTGATCCTCAATCTTTGATCTTCATCGACTCATGCTTATTCTCCTCCTCACTGACTATTCTCAAGTTCTGATGCTCGCTCTCTGATCCTCGCTCTCTGATCCTCGCTCTCTGATCCTCGCTCTCTGATCTTCGCTCTCTGATCCTCGCTCTCTGATCCTCGCTCTCTGATCTTCGCTCTCTGATCTTCGCTCTCTGATCCTCGCTCTCTGATCCTCGCTCTCTGATCTTCTCCCACTATTTCTCACTCTGTTCCTCACTTTCAGATCCCTACTCTCTGCTTCACATTGATTAATGCTCATTCTCTGATCCACAATCTTTGATCTTCATCGACTCATGCTTATTCTCCTCCTCACTGACTATCCTCAAATTCTGATCCTCGCTCTCTGATGCTCGCTCTCTGATGCTCGCTCTCTGATGCTCACTCTCTGATGCTCGTTCTCTGATCCTCGCTCTCTGACCTTCGTCCACTATTCCTCACTCTGTGTACCTTACTGTTTGATTTTCACTTTCAGATCCTTACTCTCTGCTTCACGTTGATTGATGCTCACTCTCTGATCCTCAATCTTTGATCTTCATCGACTCATGCTTATTCTCCTCCTCACTGACTATCCTCAAATTCTGATGCTCGCTCTCGGATGCTCGCTCTCGGATGCTCGCTCTCGGATGCTCGCTCTCGGATGCTCGCTCTCGGATGCTCGCTCTC
Source organism: Isurus oxyrinchus (assembly GCA_026770705.1). NCBI lineage: Eukaryota > Metazoa > Chordata > Chondrichthyes > Lamniformes > Lamnidae > Isurus > Isurus oxyrinchus. The sequence goes on from JANJGN010000010.1 coordinate 99,706,881, forward strand.
GGATGCTCGCTCTCGGATGTTCGCTCTCGGATGCTCGCTCTCTGATGCTCGCTCTCTGATGCTCGCTCTAATGCTCGCTCTCTGTCCTCACTCTCTGATTCTCGCTCTCTGATCCTCGCTCTCTGATCCTCGCTATCTGATCCTCGCTCTCTAATCCTCGCTCTCTAATCCTCGCTCTCTGACCCGCACTCCCTGACCTGCACATTCTGACCCGCACTCTCTGACCAGCACTCTCTGACCCGCACTCTCTGAACCGCACTCTCTGACCCGCACTCTCTGACCCGCACTCTCTGTCCCGCACTCTCTGAGCTGCACTCTCTTGCCCGCAATCTCTGATGCGCACTCTCTGAACCTCACTCTCTGATCCTTACTGACCAGTCCTCACTGTTTGACCTTTATTACCTGATTCTCACTTTCAGATCCTTTGTCTCTGCTTCTCATTGACGCATCCTTGCTCTCGGATCCTCACTCTGATCTTCACCAACCAATTCTCATTGTCCTGCTCACTGACTGATCCTCAAATTCTGATCCTCACTCTCTGATACTCTCTGACACTCACTGAGTGAAAGTGACTATCTGAAACTCTCTCTCTGACCCTCACTCTCTGACCCTCACTCTCTGACCCTCGCTCTCTGACCCTCGCTCTCTGACCCTCGCTCTCTGATCCTCGCTCTCTGATTCTCGCTCTCTGATCTTCTCCCACTATTTCTCACTCTGTTTCTCACTTTCAGATCCCTACTCTCTGCTTCACATTGATAAATGCTCATTCTCTGATCCTCAATCTTTGATCTTCATCGACTCATGCTTATTCTCCTCTTCACTGACTATCCTCAAATTCTGATGCTCGGTCTCTGATCCTCGCTCTCTGATGCTCGCTCTCTGATGCTCGCTCTCTGATGCTCACTCTCTGATGCTCGGTCTCTGATGCTCGGTCTCTGATGCTCGGTCTCTGATCCTCGGTCTCTGATGCTCGGTCTCTGATGCTCGCCCTCTGATGCTCGCTCTCTGATGCTCGCTCTCTGATGCTCGCTTTCTGATGCTCGCTCTCTGATCCTCGCTCTCTGATTCTTGCTCTCTGATCCTCGCTCTCTGATCTTCTCCCACTATTTCTCACTCTGTTCCTCAGTTTCAGATCCCTACTCTCTGCTTCACATTGATTAATGCTCATTCTCTGATCCTCAATATTTGATCTTCATATTCTCCTCTTCTCTGACTTATCCTCATTCTCTGACCCTCATTCTCTGATCCTCATTCTCTGAACCTCACTGACTGATCCTAAGTTACTGATTCTCACTCAGATCCTAACTCTTGGATCCTAACTCTTGGATCCTAACTCTTGGATCCTAACCCTTGGATGCCAACCCTCGGATGCCAACCCTCGGATGCTAACCCTCGGATGCTAACCCTCGGATGCTAACCCTCGGATGCTCAATCTTGGATGCTCACTCTCGGATGCTCACTCTCGGATGCTCACTCTCGGATGCTCACTCTCGGATGCTCACTTTCTGACCCTAACTCTCTGACCCTCACTCTCTGACCCTCACTCTCTGACCCTCACTCTCTGACCCTCACTCTCTGACCCTCACTCTCTGACCCTCACTCTCTGACCCTCACTGACTGATCCTCACTGACTGATACTCAGTAACTGTTTCTCACTCTAATCTTCACTCTCTGACCATCGCTCTCTGACCCTCGCTCTCTGACTCTCGCTCTCTGACCCTCGCTCTCTGACCCGCACTGACTGATCCTCAGTTACTGTTTCTCTGTCTAATCCTCACTCTCTGATCTTCACTCTCTGACCTTCTTCCACTATTCCTCACTCTCTGTACCTTACTGTTTGATTTTCACTTTCAGATCCTTACTCTCTACTTCACGTTGATTGATGCTCACTCTCTGATCCTCAATCTTTGATCTTCATCGACCCATGCTTATTCTCCTCCTCACTGACTATCCTCAAATTCTGATGCTCGCTCTCTGATGCTCGCTCTCTGATGCTCGCTCTCTGATGCTCGCTCTCTGATGCTCGCTCTCTGATGCTCGCTCTCTGATGCTCGCTCTCTGATGCTCGCTCTCTGATCCTCGCTCTCTGATCCTCGCTCTCTGATCCTCGCTCTCTGATCCTCGCTCTCTGATCCTCGCTCTCTGATCCTCACTCTCTGATACTCGCTCTCAGATCCTCGGTCTCTGATCCACAGTTACTCATTGTCAGTCAGTCATCCTCACTCTCTGATTTGTAGTCTCTGATCCTCACTTTCCGATCCTCACTGACTGATTCTAACATTTTGAACCTCACTGTCTGATTCCTAATCTCTGCTGCATGCTGTCTGATTCTCACTCTCTGACCCTCACTCTCTGACCCACACTCTCTGACCCTCATTCTCTGACTCTCGCTCTCTGACTCTCGCTCTCTGACTGTCGCTCTCTGACCCTCGCTCTCTGACCCTCGCTCTCTGACACTCGCTCTCTGACACTCGCTCTCTGACCCTCGCTGTCTGACCCTCGCTCTCTGACCCTCGCTCTCTGAGCCTCGCTCTCTGAGCCTCACTGACTGAACCTCAGTTACTGTTTCTCAATCTAATCCTCACTCTCTGAACTTCACTCTCTGACCTTCTTCCACTATTCCTCACTCTCTGTACCTTACTGTTTGATTTTCACTTTCAGATCCTTACTCTCTGCTTGATTGATTGATTGATGCTCACTCTCTGATCCTCAATCTTTGATCTTCTTTGACTCATGCTTATTCTCCTCCTCACTGACTATTCTCAAGTTCTGATGCTCGCTCTCTGATGCTCGCTCTCTGATGCTCGCTCTCTGATGCTCGCTCTCTGATCCTCGCTCTCTGATCCTCGCTCTCTGATCCTCGCTCTCTGATCCTCGCTCTTTGATACTCGCTTTCTGATCCTCGCTCTCTGATCCTCGCTCTCTGATCCTCGCTCTCTGATCCTCGCTCTCTGATCTTCGCTGTCTGATCTTCGCTCTCTGATCCTCGCTCTCTGATCCTCGCTCTCTGATCCTCGCTCTCTGATCCTCGCTCTCTGATCTTCGCTCTCTGATACTCGCTCTCTGATACTCGCTCTCAGATCCTCGGTCTCTGATCCTCGCATTCTGATCCACAGTTACTCATTGTCAGTCAGTCATCCTCACTCTCTGATTTGTAGTCTCTCATCCTCACTTTCCGATCCTCACTGACTGATTCTAACATTCTGAGCCTCACTGTCTGATTCCTAATCTCTGCTGCATGCTGTCTGATTCTCACTCTCTGATCCTCACTGTCTTATCATCACTCCCTGACCCTCACTCTCTGACCCACACTCTCTGACCCTCACTCTCTGACCCTCACTCTCTGACCCTCACTCTCTGACCCTCACTGACTGATCCTCACTGACTGATACTCAGTAACTGTTTCTCACTCTAATCTTCACTCTCTGACCATCGCTCTCTGACCCTCGCTCTCTGACTCTCGCTCTCTGACCCTCGCTCTCTGACCCGCACTGACTGATCCTCAGTTACTGTTTCTCTGTCTAATCCTCACTCTCTGATCTTCACTCTCTGACCTTCTTCCACTATTCCTCACTCTCTGTACCTTACTGTTTGATTTTCACTTTCAGATCCTTACTCTCTACTTCACGTTGATTGATGCTCACTCTCTGATCCTCAATCTTTGATCTTCATCGACCCATGCTTATTCTCCTCCTCACTGACTATCCTCAAATTCTGATGCTCGCTCTCTGATGCTCGCTCTCTGATGCTCGCTCTCTGATGCTCGCTCTCTGATGCTCGCTCTCTGATGCTCGCTCTCTGATGCTCGCTCTCTGATGCTCGCTCTCTGATCCTCGCTCTCTGATCCTCGCTCTCTGATCCTCGCTCTCTGATCCTCGCTCTCTGATCCTCGCTCTCTGATCCTCGCTCTCTGATCCTCACTCTCTGATACTCGCTCTCAGATCCTCGGTCTCTGATCCACAGTTACTCATTGTCAGTCAGTCATCCTCACTCTCTGATTTGTAGTCTCTGATCCTCACTTTCCGATCCTCACTGACTGATTCTAACATTTTGAACCTCACTGTCTGATTCCTAATCTCTGCTGCATGCTGTCTGATTCTCACTCTCTGACCCACACTCTCTGACCCACACTCTCTGACCCTCATTCTCTGACTCTCGCTCTCTGACTCTCGCTCTCTGACTCTCGCTCTCTGACCCTCGCTCTCTGACACTCGCTCTCTGACACTCGCTCTCTGACCCTCGCTGTCTGACCCTCGCTCTCTGACCCTCGCTCTCTGAGCCTCGCTCTCTGAGCCTCACTGACTGAACCTCAGTTACTGTTTCTCAATCTAATCCTCACTCTCTGAACTTCACTCTCTGACCTTCTTCCACTATTCCTCACTCTCTGTACCTTACTGTTTGATTTTCACTTTCAGATCCTTACTCTCTGCTTGATTGATTGATTGATGCTCACTCTCTGATCCTCAATCTTTGATCTTCTTTGACTCATGCTTATTCTCCTCCTCACTGACTATTCTCAAGTTCTGATGCTCGCTCTCTGATGCTCGCTCTCTGATGCTCGCTCTCTGATGCTCGCTCTCTGATCCTCGCTCTCTGATCCTCGCTCTCTGATCCTCGCTCTTTGATACTCGCTTTCTGATCCTCGCTCTCTGATCCTCGCTCTCTGATCCTCGCTCTCTGATCCTCGCTCTCTGATCTTCGCTGTCTGATCTTCGCTCTCTGATCCTCGCTCTCTGATCCTCGCTCTCTGATCCTCGCTCTCTGATCCTCGCTCTCTGATCTTCGCTCTCTGATACTCGCTCTCTGATACTCGCTCTCAGATCCTCGGTCTCTGATCCTCGCATTCTGATCCACAGTTACTCATTGTCAGTCAGTCATCCTCACTCTCTGATTTGTAGTCTCTCATCCTCACTTTCCGATCCTCACTGACTGATTCTAACATTCTGAGCCTCACTGTCTGATTCCTAATCTCTGCTGCATGCTGTCTGATTCTCACTCTCTGATCCTCACTGTCTTATCATCACTCCCTGACCCTCACTCTCTGACCCACACTCTCTGACCCTCACTCTCTGACCCTCACTCTCTGACCCTCGCTCTCTGACCCGCACTCTCTGACACAGACTCTCTGACCGCAACTCTCTGACCCACACTCTCTGACCCGCACTCTCTGAACCTCACTCTCTGACCCTCACTCTCTGACCCTCACTGACTGATACTCAGTTACTGTTTCTAACTCAAATCCTCACTCTCGGACCCTTGCTCTCTAACCCTCGCTCTCTGACCCTCGCTCTCTGACTCTCGCTCTCTGACTCTCGCTCTCTGACTCTCGCTCTCTGACCCTCGCTCTCTGACCCTCGCTGTCTGACCCTCGCTCTCTGACCCTCGCTCTCTGACCCTCGCTCTCTGACCCTCGCTCTCTGACCCTCACTGACTGAACCTCAGTTACTGTTTCTCAATCTAATCCTCACTCTCTGATCTTCACTCTCTGACCTTCTTCCACTATTCCTCACTGTCTGTACCTTACTGTTTGATTTTCACTTTCAGATCCTTACTCTCTGCTTCACGTTGATTGATGCTCACTCTCTGATCCTCAATCATTGATCTTCATCGACTCACTGACTATTCTCAAATTCTGATCCTCGCTCTCTGATCTTCGCTCTCTGATCCTCGCTCTCTGATCCTCGAACTCTGATCCTCGCACACTGATCCTCGCTCTCTGATCCTCGCTTTCTGATCCACAGTTACTCATTGTCAGTCAGTCATCCTCACTCTCTGATTTGTAGTCTCTGATCCTCACTTTCCGATCCTCACTGACTGATTCTAACATTCTGAACCTCACTGTCTGATTCCTAATCTCTGCCGCATGCTGTCTGATTCTCACTCTCTGATCCTCACTGTCTTATCATCACTCTCTGACCCGCACTCTCTGACCCATACTCTCTGACCCTCACTCTCTGACCCGCACTCTCTGACCCGCACTCTCTGACCCGCACTCTCTGACACGCACTCTCTGACACAGACTCTCTGATCGCAACTCTCTAACCCACACTCTCTGACCCGCACTCTCTGACCCTCACTCTCTGACCCTCACTCTCTGACCCTCACTCTCTGTCCCTCACTCTCTGACCCGCACTCTCTGACCCGCACTCTCTGTCCCTCACTCTCTGACCCGCACTCTCTGACCCGCATTCTCTGACCCGCACTCTCTGACCCGCACTCTCTGACCCGCACTCTCTGACCCGCACTGTCTGACCCGCACTGTCTGACCCGCACTGTCTGACCCGCACTTTCTGACCCGCACTCTCTGACCCGCACTCTCTGACCCTCACTATCTGACCCGCACTCTCTGACCCGCACTCTCTGACCCGCACTCTCTGAGCCGCACTCTATGACCCTCACTCTCTGACCCGCACTCTCTGATCCTTACTGAGCAGTCCTCACTGTTTGACGCTTATTACCTGATCCTCACTTTCAGATCCTTAGTCTCTGCTTCTCATTGACGCATCCTCACTCTCGGATCCTCACTGTCCTCTTCACCAACCAATTCTCATTGTCCTGCTCACTGACTGATCCTCAAATACTAATCCTCACTCTCTGATACTTTCTGACACTCACTGACTGAAACTCACTTCTGAAACTCTCTCTCTGACCCTCACTCTCTGACCCTCACTCTCTGAACCTCGCTCTCTGAACCTTGCACTCTGATCTTCGCTCTCTGATTCTCGCTCTCTGATCCTCGCTCTCTGATCTTCTCCCACTATTTCACACTCTGTTCCTCACTTTCAGATCCCTACTCTCTGCTTCACCTTGATTAATGCTCATTCTCTGATCCACAATCTTTGATCTTCATCGACTCATGCTTATTCTCCTCCTCACTGACTATCCTCAAATTCTGATCCTCACTCTCTGATCCTCGCTCTCTGATCCTCGCTCTCTGATGCTGGCTCTCTGATGCTGGCTCTCTGAAGCTCGCTCTCTGAACCTCGCTCTCTGACCTTCGTCCACTATTCCTCACTCTCTGTACCTTACTGTTTGATTTCCACTTTCAGATCCTTACTCTCTCCTTCACGTTGATTAATACTCACTCTCTGATCCTCAATCTTTAATCTTCATTGACTCATGCTTATTCTCCTCCTTTCTGACTATCCTCAAATTTTGATGCTCGCTCTCTGAACCTTGCACTCTGATCTTCGCTCTCTGATTCTCGCTCTCTGATCCTCGCTCTCTGATCTTCTCCCACTATTTCGCACTCTGTTCCTCACTTTCAGATACCTACTCTTTGCTTCACGTTGATTAATGCTCATTCTCTGATCCACAATCTTTGATCTTCATCGACTCATGCTTATTCTCCTCCTCACTGACTATCCTCAAATTCTGATCCTCGCTCTCTTATCTTCGCTCTCTGATCCTCGCTCTCTGATGCTCGCTCTCTGAACCTCGCTCTCTGACCTTCGTCCACTATTCCTCACTTTCTGTACCTTACTGTTTGATTTTCAGTTTCAGATCCTCACTCTCTGCTTCACGTTGATTGATGCTCACTCTCTGATCCTCAATCTTTGATCTTCATTGACTCATGCTTATTCTCCTCCTTACTGACTATCCTCAAATTCTGATGCTTGCTCTCTGATGCTCGCTCTCTGATGCTCGCTCTCTGATGCTCGCTCTCTGATGCTCGCTCTCTGATGCTAGCTCTCTGATGCTCGCTCTCTGATGCTCGCTCTCTGATGCTCGCTCTCTGATCCTCGCTCTCTGATCCTCGCTCTCTGACGCTCACTCTCTGACGCTCACTCTCTGACGCTCACTCTCTGATGCTCACTCTCTGATGCTCACTCTCTGATGCTCACTCTCTGATCTTCACTCTCTGACCTTCGTCCACTCTTCCTCACTTTCTGTACCTTACTGTTTGATTTTCACTTTCAGATCCTTACTCTCTGCTTCACGTTGATTGATGCTCATTCTCTGATCCTCAATCTTTGATCTTCATCGACTCATGCTTATTCTCCTCCTTACTGACTATCCTCAAATTCTGATGCTCGTACTCTGACCCTCGCTCTCTGATCCTCGCTCTCTGATCCTCGCTCTCTGATCCTTGCTCTCTGATCCTTGCTCTCTGATCATCGCTCTCTGATCCTCGCTCTCTGATCCTTGCTCTCTGATCCTCGCTCTCTCATATTCGCTTTGTGATCCACAGTTACTCATTGTCAGTCACTCATCCTCACTCTCTGATTTGTAGTCTCTGATCCTCACTTTCTTATCATCAATGACTGATTCTAACATTCTGAACCTCACTGTCTGTTTCCTAATCTCTGCTGCATGCTGTCTGATTCTCAATCTCTGATACTCACTGACTTATCATCACTCTCTGACCCTCACTCTCTGACCCTCACTCTCTGACCCTCAATCTCTGACCCTCACTCTCTGACACGCACTCTCTTTCCCTCACTCTCTGACCCTCACTCTCTGACCCTCACTCTCTGACCCTCACATCTGACCCTCACTCTCTGACCCGCACTCTCTGACCCGCACTCCCTGACCCGCACTCCCTGACCCGCACTCTCTGACCCGCACTCTCTGACCCGTACTCTCTGACCCGCATTCTCTGACCCGCACTCTCTGACCCGCACTCTCTGACCCGCACTCTCTGACCCGCACTCTCTGACCCGCACTCTCTGACCCGCACTCTCTGACCCGCACTCTCTGACCCGCACTCTGTGAACCTCACTCTCTGATCCTTACTGACCAGTCCTCACTGTTTGACCCTTATTACCTGATCCTCACTTTTAGATCCTTAGTCTCTGCTTCTCATTGTCGCATCCTCGCTCTCGGATCCTCACTCTCATCTTCACCAATCAATTCTCATTGTCCTGCTCACTGACTGATCCTCAAATTCTGATCCTCACTCTCTGATACTCTCTGACACTCACTGACTGAACCTCACTTTCTGAAACTCTCTCTCTGACCCTCGCTCTCTGACATTCGCTCTCTGACCCTCGCTCTCTGACCCTCGCTCTCTGACCCTCGCTCTCTGACCCTCGCTCTCTGACCCTCGCTCTCTGACCCTCACTGACTGAACCTCAGTTACTGTTTCTCAATCTAATCCTCACTCTCTGATCTTCACTCTCTGACCTTCTTCCACTATTCCTCACTCCCTGTACCTTACTGTTTGATTTTCACTTTCAGATCCTTACTCTCTGCTTCACGTTGATTGATGCTCACTCTCTGATCCTCAATCTTTGATCTTCATCGACTCATGCTTATTCTCCTCCTCACTGATTATCCTTAAATTCTGATGCTCGCTCTCTGATCCTCGCTCTCTGATGCTCTCTCTCTGATGCTCGCTCTCTGATCCTCGCTCTCTGATCCTCGCTCTCTGATGCTCGCTCTCTGATGCTCCCTCTCTGATCCTCCCTCTCTGATCCTCGCTCTCTGATCCTCGCTCTCTGATTCTCGCTCTCTGATCCTCACTATGAGATCCACAGTTAATCATTGTCAGTCATTCATCCTCGCTCTCTGACTTGTAGTCTCTGATCCTCACTTTCCGATCATCAATGACTGATTCTAACATTCTGAGCCTCACTATCTGATTCTGAATCTCTCCTGCATGCTGTCTGATTCTCACTCTCTGATCCTCACTCTCTGTTCCTCCCTCTCTGACCCTCACTCTCTGTTCCTCACTCTCTGTTCCACACTTTTTGATCCTCACTTTCAGATTCCTACTCTCTGCTTCACGTTGATAGATGCTCACTCTGTGATCCTCAATCTTTGATCTTCATCGACTCATCCTCATTCTCCTCCTTGCTGACTTATCCTCCAATTCTGATCCTCACTCTCTGACCCTCATTCTCTGACCCTCATTCTCTGACCCTCATTCTCTGACCCTCATTCTCTGACCGTAATTCTCTGAACCTCATTTTAGGACCCTCATTCACTGATCCTCATTCACTGATCCTCATTCACTGATCCTCATTCACTGATCCTCCTTCTCTGACCCTCATTCCCTGAACCTCATTCTCTGAACCTCATTCCCTGAACCTCATTCCCTGAACCTCATTCTCTGAAACTCATTCCCTGAACCTCATTCTCTGAACCTCATTCTCTGAACCTCACTGACTGATCCTCAGTTACGGATTCTCTCTCTGATCCTCATTCTCTGATCTTTTCCCACTATTTCTCACTCTGTTCCTCACTTTCAGATCCCTACTCTCTGCTTCACATTGATTAATGCTCATTCTCTGTTCCTCAATATTTGATCTTCATATTCTCCTCCTCACTGACTTATTCTCATTCTCTGACCCTCATTCTCTGGCCCTCATTCTCTGAACCTCACTGACTGATCCAAAGTTACTGATTCTCACTCAGATCCAAACACTTGGAACCTAACTCTTGGATCCTAACTCTTGGATGCTAACCCTTGGATGCCAACCCTCGGATGCCAACCCTCGGATGCCAACCCTTGGATGCCAACCCTCGGATGCCAACCCTCGGATGCGAACCCTCGGATGCGAACCCTCGGATGCTAACCCTCGGATGCTAACCCTCGGATGCTAATCCTCGGATGCTCACTCTCGGATGCTCAATCTTGGATGCTCAATCTCGGATGCTCACTCTCGGATGCTCACTCTCGGATGCTCACTCTCGGATGCTCACTCTCGGATGCTCACTCTCTGACCCTCACTCTCTGACCCTCACTCTCTGACCTTCACTCTCTGACCCTCACCCTCTGACCCTCAATGACTGATACTCAGTTACTGTTTCTCGCTCAAATCCTCACTCTCTGACCCTCGCTCTCTGACCCTCGCTCTCTGACTCTCGCTCTCTGACCCTCGCTCTCTGACTCTCGCTCTCTGACCCTCGCTCTCTGACCCTCGCTCTCTGACCCTCACTGACTGAACCTCAGTTACTGTTTCTCAATCTAATCCTCACTCTCTGATCTTCACTCTCTGACCTTCTTCCACTATTCCTCACTCTCTGTACCTTACTGTTTGATTTTCACTTTCAGATCCTTACTCTCTGTTTCACGTTGATTGATGCTCACTCTCTGATCCTCAATCTTTGATCTTCATCGACTCATGCTTATTCTCCTCCTCACTGACTATTCTCAAGTTCTGATGCTCGCTCTCTGACCCTCGCTCTCTGATCCTCGCTCTCTGATCCTCGCTCTCTGATCCTCGCTCTCTGATCTTCGCTCTCTGATCCTCGCTCTCTGATCCTCGCTCTCTGATCCTCGCTCTCTGATCCTCGCTCTCTGATCCTCGTTCTCTGATCCTCGCTCACTGATACTCGCTCTCAGATCCTCGGTCTCTGATCCACAGTTACTCATTGTCAGTCAGTCATCCTCACTCTCTGATTTGTAGTCTCTGATCCTCACTTTCCGATCCTCACTGACTGATTCTAACATTTTGAACCTCACTGTCTGATTCCTAATCTCTGCTGCATGCTGTCTGATTCTCACTCTCTGATCCTCACTGTCTTATCATCACTCTCTGACCCTCACTCTCTGACCCACACTCTCTGACCTTCACTCTCTGACTCTCGCTCTCTGACTCTCGCTCTCTGACCCTCTCTCTCTGACCCTCGCTCTCTGACACTCGCTCTCTGACCCTCGCTGTCTGACCCTCGCTCTCTGACCCTCGCTCTCTGACCCTCGCTCTCTGAACCTCGCTCTCTGACCCTCACTGACTGAACCTCAGTTACTGTTTCTCAATCTAATCCTCACTCTCTGATCTTCACTCTCTGACCTTCTTCCACTATTCCTCACTCTCTGTACCTTACTGTTTGATTTTCACTTTCAGATCCTTACTCTCTGCTTCACGTTGATTGATGCTCACTCTCTGATCCTCAATCTTTGATCTTCATCGACTCATGCTTATTCTCCTCCTCACTGACTATTCTCAAGTTCTGATGCTCGCTCTCTGATCCTCGCTCTCTGATCCTCGCTCTCTGATCCTCGCTCTCTGATCCTCGCTCTCTGACCCTCGCTCTCTGACCCTCACTGACTGAACCTCAGTTACTGTTTCTCAATCTAATCCTCACTCTCTGATCTTCACTCTCTGACCTTCTTCCACTATTCCTCACTCTCTGTACCTTACTGTTTGATTTTCACTTCCAGATCCTTACTCTCTGCTTCACGTTGATTGATGCTCACTCTCTGATCCTCAATCTTTGATCTTCATCGACTCATGCTTATTCTCCTCCTCACTGACTATTCTCAAGTTCTGATGCTCGCTCTCTGATCCTCGCTCTCTGATCCTCGCTCTCTGATCCTCGCTCTCTGATCCTCGCTCTCTGATCTTCGCTCTCTGATCCTCGCTCTCTGATCCTCGCTCTCTGATCCTCGCTCTCTGATCTTCGCTCTCTGATCTTCGCTCTCTGATCTTCGCTCTCTGATCCTCGCTCTCTGATCCTCGCTCTCTGATCCTCGCTCTCTGATCCTCGCTCTCTGATCCTCGCTCTCTGATACTCGCTCTCTGATACTCGCTCTCTGATACTCGCTCTCAGATCCTCGGTCTCTGATCCACAGTTACTCATTGTCAGTCAGTCATCCTCACTCTCTGATTTGTAGTCTCTGATCCTCACTTTCCGATCCTCACTGACTGATTCTAACATTTTGAACCTCACTGTCTGATTCCTAATCTCTGCTGCATGCTGTCTGATTCTCACTCTCTGATCCTCACTGTCTTATCATCACTCTCTGACCCTCACTCTCTGACCCACACTCTCTGACCCTCACTCTCTGACTCTCGCTCTCTGACCCTCGCTCTCTGACCCTCGCTCTCTGACCCTCGCTCTCTGACACTCGCTCTCTGACCCTCGCTCTCTGACCCTCGCTCTCTGACCCTCGCTCTCTGTGTCTCGCTCTCTGACCCTCACTGACTGAACCTCAGTTACTGTTTCTCAATCTAATCCTCACTCTCTGATCTTCACTCTCTGACCTTCTTCCACTATTCCTCACTCTCTGTACCTTACTGTTTGATTTTCACTTTCAGATCCTTACTCTCTGCTTCACGTTGATTGATGCTCACTCTCTGATCCTCAATCTTTGATCTTCATCGACTCATGCTTATTCTCCTCCTCACTGACTATTCTCAAGTTCTGATGCTCGCTCTCTGATCCTCGCTCTCTGATCCTCGCTCTCTGATCCTCGCTCTCTGATCCTCGCGCTCTGATCCTCGCTCTCTGATCCTCGCTCTCTGATCTTCGCTCTCTGATCTTCGCTCTCTGATCCTCGCTCTCTGATCCTTGCTCTCTGATTCTCGCTCTCTGATCCTCGCTCTCTGATCCTCGCTCTCTGATACTCGCTCTCTGATACTCGCTCTCAGATCCTCGGTCTCTGATCCACAGTTACTCATTGTCAGTCACTAATCCTCACTCTCTGATTTGTAGTCTCTGATCCTCACTTTCCGATCCTCACTGACTGATTCTAATATTTTGAACCTCACTGTCTGATTCCTAATCTCTGCTGCATGCTGTCTGATTCTCACTCTCTGATCCTCACTGTCTTATCATCACTCTCTGACCCTCACTCTCTGACCCACACTCTCTGACCCTCACTCTCTGACCCGCACTCTCTGACCCGCACTCTCTGACACAGACTCTCTGACTGCAACCCTCTGACCCACACTCTCTGACCCTCAGTCTCTGACCCTCACTCTCTGACCCGCACTCTCTGACCTGCACTCGCTGACCCGCACTCTCTGACCCGCACTCTCTGACCCGCAATCTCTCACCCGCAATCTCTGACCCTCACTCTCTGACCCGCACTCTCTGACCCGCACTTTCTGACCTGCGCTCTCTGACCCGCACTCTCTGATCCTTACTGACCAGTCCTCACTTTTTGACCCTTATTACCTGATCCTCCCTTTCAGATCCTTAGTCTCTGCTTCTCATTGACGCATCCTCGCTCTCGGATCCTCACTGTCATCTTCACCAACCAATTCTCATTGTCCTGCTCACTGACTGATCCTCAAATACTAATCCTCACTCTCTGATACTTTCTGACACTCACTGACTGAAACTCACTTCTGAAACTTTCTCTCTGACCCTCACTCTCTGACCCTCACTCTCTGAACCTCGCTCTCTGAACCTCGCTCTCTGAACCTTGCACTCTGATCTTCGCTCTCTGATTCACGCTCTCTGATCCTGGCTCTCTGATCTTCTCCCACTATTTCGTGCTCTGTTCCTCACTTTCAGATCCCTACTCTCTGCTTCACCTTGTTTAATGCTCATTCTCTGATCCACAATCTTTGATCTTCATCGACTCATGCTTATTATCCTCCTCACTGACTATGCTCAAATTCTGATCCTCGCTCTCTCATCCTCGCTCTCTGATCCTCGCTCTCTGATGCTGGCTCTCTGATGCTGGCTCTCTGAAGCTTGCTCTCTGAACCTCGCTCTCTGACCTTCGTCCACTATTCCTCACTCTCTGTACCTTACTGTTTGATTTTCACTTTCAGATCCTTACTCTCTGCTTCACGTTGATTGATGCTCACTCTCTGATCCTCAATCTTTGATCTTCATTGACTCATGCTTATTCTCCTCCTTACTGACTATGCTCAAATTCTGATCCTCGCTCTCTGATGCTGGCTCTCTGATGCTGGCTCTCTGATGCTGGCTCTCTGATGCTGGCTCTCTGATGCTGGCTCTCTGAAGCTCGCTCTCTGAACCTCGCTCTCTGACCTTCGTCCACTATTCCTCACTCTCTGTACCTTACTGTTTGATTTTCACTTTCAGATCCTTACTCTCTGCTTCACGTTGATTGATGCTCACTCTCTGATCCTCAATCTTTGATCTTCATTGACTCATGCTTATTCTCCTCCTTACTGACTATGCTCAAATTCTGATCCTCGCTCTCTGATGCTCGCTCTCTGATGCTCGCTCTCTGATGCTCGCTCTCTGATGCTCGCTCTCTGATGCTCGCTCTCTGATGCTCGCTCTCTGATGCTCGCTCTCTGATCCTCGCTCTCTGATCCTCGCTCTCTGACCCTCGCTCTCTGACCCTCGCTCTCTGACCCGCACTTTCTGACCCGCACTTTCTGACCCGCACTCTCTGACCCGCACTCTCTGACCTGCACTCTCTGACCCTCACTCTCTGACCCGCTCTCTCTGACCCGCTCTCTCTGAACCTCACTCTCTGATCCTTACTGACCAGTCCTCACTGTTTGACCCTTATTACCTGATCCTCACTTTCAGATCCTTAGTCTCTGCTTCTCATTGACGCATCCTCACTCTCGGATCCTCACTCTCATCTTCACCAATCAATTCTCTTTGTCCTGCTCACTGACTGATCCTCAAATTCTAATCCTCACTCTCTGATACTCTCTGACACTCACTGACTGAAACTCACTTTCTGAAACTCTCTCTCTGACCCTCACTCTCTGAACCTCGCGCTCTGACCCTTGCTCTCTGAACCTTGCACTCTGATCTTCGCTCTCTGATTCTCGCTCTCTGATTCTCGCTCTCTGATCCTCGCTCTCTGATCTTCTCCCACTATTTCTCACTCTGTTCCTCACTTTCAGATCCATACTCTCTGCTTCACGTTGAATAATGCTCATTCTCTGATCCACAATCTTTGATCTTCATCGACTCATGCTTATTCTCCTCCTCACTGACTATCCTCAAAATCTGATCCTTGCTCTCTGATGCTCGCTCTCTGATGCTCGCTCTCTGATGCTCGCTCACTGATGCTCGCTCTCTGATGCTCGCTCTCTGATGCTCGCTCTCTGATGCTCGCTCTCAGATGCTCACTCTCAGATGCTCGCTCTCAGATGCTCGCTCTCTGATGCTCGCTCTCTGATGCTCGCTCTCTGATGCTCGCTCTCTGATCCTTGCTCTCTGAACTTCGTCCACTGTTCCTCACTCTCTGTACCTTACTGTTTGATTTTCACTTTCAGATCCTTACTCTCTGCTTCACGTTAATTGATGCTCACTCTCTGATCCTCAATCTTTGATCTTCATTGACTCATGCTTATTCTCCTCCTCACTGACTATCCTCAAATTTTGATGCTCGCTCTCTGATCCTTGCACTCTGATCCTTGCACTCTGATCCTTGCACTCTGATCCTTGCACTCTGATGCTCGCTCTCTGATGCTCGCTCTCTGATGCTCGCTCTCTGATGCTCGCTCTCTGATGCTCGCTCTCTGATGCTCGTTCTCTGATGCTCGATCTCTGATGCTCGCTCTCTGATCCTCGCTCTCTGATCCTCGCTCTCTGATTCTCGCTCTCTGATCCTCGCTCTCTGATGCTCACTCTCTGATGCTCACTCTCTGATGCTCACTCTCTGACCTTCGTCCACTCTTTCTCACTTTCTGTACCTTACTGTTTGATTTTCACTTTCAGATCCTTACTCTCTGCTTCACGTTGATTGATGCTCACTCTCTGATCCTCAATCTTTGATCTTGATCGACTCATGCTTATTCTCCTCCTCAATGACTATCCTCAAATTCTGATGCTCACTCTCTGATCCTCGCTCTCTGATCCTCGCTCTCTGATCCTCGCTCTCTGATCCTCGCTCTCTGATCCTCGCTCTCTGATCCTCGCTCTCTGATATTCGCTCTCTGATATTCG
Source organism: Isurus oxyrinchus (assembly GCA_026770705.1). NCBI lineage: Eukaryota > Metazoa > Chordata > Chondrichthyes > Lamniformes > Lamnidae > Isurus > Isurus oxyrinchus. The sequence continues at coordinate 99,723,444 of JANJGN010000010.1, forward strand.
CTTTGTGATCCACAGTTGCTCATTGTCAGTCACTCAACCTCACTCTCTGATTTCTAGTCTCTGTTCCTCACTTTCTTATCATCAATGACTGATTCTAACATTCTGAACCTCACTGTCTGTTTCCTAATATCTGCTGCATGCTGTCTGATTCTCAATCTCTGTTCCTCACTGACTTATCATCACTCTCTGACCCTCACTCTCTGACCCTCACTCTCTGACCCTCACTCTCTGACCCTCACTCTCTGACCCTCACTCTCTGACCCGCACTCTCTGACCCGCACTCTCTGACCCTTACTCTCTGACCCGCACTCACTGACCCGCACTCTCTGACCCACACTCTCTGACCCGCACTCTCTGACCCGCACTCTCTGACCCGCACTCTCTGACCCGCACTCTCTGACCCTCACTGTCTGACCCGCACTCTCTGACCCTCACTCTCTGACCCGCACTCTCTGAACCTCACTCTCTGATCCTTACCGACCAGTCCTCACTCTCCGAACCGCACTGTTTGACCCTTATTACCTGATCCTCACCTTCAGATCCTTAGTCTCTGCTTCTCATTGACGCATCCTCACTCTCAGATCCTCACTCTGATCTTCACCGACCCATTCTCATTGTCCTGCTCACTGACTGATCCTCAAATTCTAATCCTCACTCTCTGATACTCTCTGACACTCACTGACTGAAACTCACTTTCTGAAACTCTCTCTCTGACCCTCAATCTTTGACCCTCACTCTCTGACCCTCGCTCTCTATTCCTCACTCTCTGACCCTCACTCTGTGTTCCTCACTCTCTGTTCCACACTTTTTGATCCTCACTTTCAGTTTCCTACTCTCTGCTTCACGTTGATAGATGCTCACTCTGTGATCCTCAATCTTTGATCTTCATCAGCTCATCCTCATTCTCCTCCTTGCTGACTGATCCTCCAATTCTGACCCTCACTCTCTGACCCTCATTCTCTGACCCTCACTCTCTGACCCTCACTCTCTGACCCTCACTCTCTGACCCTCATTCTCTGACACTCATTCTCTGACACTCATTCTCTGAACGTTATTCTCTGAACCTCATTTTAGGAACCTCATTCACTGATCCTCATTCACTGATCCTCATTCTCTGACCCTCATTCCCTGAACCTCATTCCCTGAACCTCATTCCCTGAACCTCATTCCCTGAACCTCATTCTCTGAACCTCATTTTCTGAACCTCACTGACTGATCCTCAGTTACGGATACTCTCTCTGATCCTCACTCTCTGATCTTTTTCCATTATTTCTCACTCTGTTCCTCACTTTCAGATCCCTACTCTCTGCTTCACGTTGATTAATGCTCATTCTCTGATCCTCAATATTTGATGTTCATATTCTCCTCCTCACTGACTTATCCTCATTCTCTGACCCTCATTCTCTGGCCCTCATTCTCTGAACCTCACTGACTGATCCTAAGTTAATGATTCTCACTCAGATCCGAACTCTTGGATCCTAACTCTTGGATCCTAACTGTTGGATGCTAACCCTTGGATGACAACCCTCGGATGCCAACCCTTGGATGACAAACCTCGGATGCTAACCCTCGGATGCTAACCCTCGGATGCTAACCCTCGGATGCTAACCCTCGGATGCTAACCCTCGGATGCTAACCCTCGGATGCTCACTCTCGGATGCTCACTCTCGGATGCTCACTCTCGGATGCTCACTCTCGGATACTCACTCTCGGATGCTCACTCTCTGATCCTCTCTCTCTGACCCTCACTCTCTGACCCTCACTGACTGATCCTCACTGACTGATCCTCAGTCACTGTTTCTCACTCTAATCCTCACTCTCTGACCCTTGCTCTCTGACCCTTGCTCTCTGACCCTCGCTCTCTGACCCTCGCTCTCTGACCCTCGCTCTCTGACCCTCGCTCTCTGACCTTCGCTCTCTGACCCTCGCTCTCTGACACTCTCTCTGACCCTCGCTCTCTGACCCTCTTTCTCTGACCCTCGCTCTCTGACCCTCGCTCTCTGACCCTCGCTCTCTGACCCTCGCTCTCTGACCCTCGCTCTCTGACCCTTGCACTTTGACCCTCACTCTCTGACCCTCGCTCTCTGACCCTCGCTCTCTGGCATTCGCTGTCTGACCCTCGCTCTCTGATCCTCGCTCTCTGACCCTCACTGACTGATCCTCAGTTACTGTTTCTCACTCTAATCCTCATTCTCTGCTCTTCACTCTCTGACCTTCTTCCACTATTCCTCACTCTCTGTACCTTACTGTTTGATTTTCACTTTCAGATCCTTACTCAATGCTTCACGTTGATTGATGCTCACTCTCTGATCCTCAATCTTTCATCTTCATTGACTCATGCTTATTCTCCTCCTCACTGACTATCCTCAAATTCTGAGGCTCGCTCTCTGATCCTCTCTCTCTAATCCTCGCTCTCTGACCCTCACTCTCTGACCCTCACTCTCTGTTCCTCACTCTCTGTTCCTCACTCTCTGACCCTCACTTTCTGTTCCTCACTCTCTGTTCCACACTTTTTGATCCTCACTTTCTGATTCCTACTCTCTGCTTCACATTGATAGATGCTCACTCTGTGATCCTCAATCTTTGACCCTCATTCTCTAACCCTCATTCTCTGACCCTCATTCTCTGACCCTCATTCTCTGACCGTTATTCTCTGAACCTCATTTTCGGACCCTCATTCACTGATCCTCGTACACTGATCCTCCTTCTCTGACCCTCCTTCCCTGAAACTCATTCCCTGAACCTCATTCCCTGAACCTCATTCCCTGAACCTCATTCCCTGAACCTCATTCCCTGAACCTCATTCTCTGAACCTCATTCTCTGAACCTCACTGACTGATCCTCAGTTACGGATTCTCTCTCTGATCCTCATTCTCTGATCTTTTCCCACTATTTCTCACTCTGTTCCTCACTTTCAGATCCCTACTCTCTGCTTCACGTTGATTAATGCTCATTCTCTGATCCTCAATATCTGATCTTCATATTCTCCTCCTCACTGACTTATCCTCATTCTCTGACCCTCATTCTCTGGCCCTCATTCTCTGAACCTCACTGACTGATCCTAAGTTACTGATTCTCACTCAGATCCTAACACTTGGATCATAACTCTTGGATCCTAACTCTTGGATGCTAACCCTTGGATGCCAACCCTCGGATGCCAACCCTCGGATGCCAACCCTTGGATGCCAACCCTCAGATGCTAACCCTCGAATGCTAACCCTCGGATGCTAACCCTCGGATGCTAACCCTCGGATGCTAACCCTCGATGCTCACTCTCGGATGCTCACTCTCGGATACTCAATCTCTGACCCTCACTCTCTGACCCTCACTCTCTGACCCTCACTCTCTGACCCTCACTCTCTGACCCTCACTATCTGATCCTCACTCTCTGACCCTCACTGCCTGATCCTCACTGACTGATCCTCAGTTACTGTTTCTCACTCTAATCCACATCTCTGACCCTTGCTCTCTGACCCTCGCTCTCTGACCCTCGCTCTCTGACCCTCGCTCTCTGACCCTCGCTCTCTGACCCTCGCTCTCTGACCCTCGCTCTCTGACCCTCGCTCTCTGACCCTCACTCTCTGACCCTCACTCTCTGTCCCTCTCTTTCTGACCCTCCATGTCTGGTATTCACTCTCTGACCCTCACTTTCTGATGCACACTTTCCGACACTCATTCTCTGATCCTCACTGACTCTTCCGCAGTTACTGATTCTCATGCTCTCATTGTCATTCTCTGATTCTGACTTTCTTATTCTCACTGCCTGATTCTCACTCTCTGACCCTCATTCTCTGACCCTCATTTTCTGACCCTCATTCTCTGAACCTTACTGAATAATCCTCAGTTACAGATTCTCACTCTGATCCTCACTCTCTGACCCGCACTCTCTGATCCTCACTTTCTGATCCTCACTCTCTGATGCTTACTCACTGATCCTCACTCGCTGATCCTGAATCGCTGATCCTCACTTGCACATCCTCACTCGCAGATCCTCACTCGCAGATCCTCACTCTCTGATCCTCACTCTCTGATCCTCACTCTCTGATCCTCACTCTCTGATCCTCACTCGCTGATTCTCACTTTCGGACCCTCATTCTTTGATCCTTGCTGACTATTCCTCAGTCTATGATTCTCACTCTCTGATCCTCATTCTCTGAACCTCATTCTCGGACCTTCTCCCTCTCTTCCTCACTGTCTGATCCTCACTGTTTGACCCTTATTAGCTGATCCTCTCTTTCAGATCATTACTCTCAGCTTCTGATTGACTCATCCTCACTCTCTGATCCTCACTGTGATCTTCACCAACCCATCCTCACTGTTCTCCTCACTGACTGATCCTCAAATTCTGCTTCTCACTCTCTGATCCTCACTCTCTGATTCTCACTCTCTGATCCTCACTCTCTGATCCTCACGTTCGGACACTCATGCTCTGATCCTTACTGACTGTTCCTCTCACTCTCTGATTCTCATTCTCTGAACCTTGCTCATTGATCCTCAGTTACTGATTCTCACTCTCTGATCCTCAATCTTTGATCTTTTACTGATCCTCATTCTCCTCCTCACTGACTGATCCTCAAATTCTGATCCTCACTCGGTGACTCACACTCACTGATTCTGCCTCACTAATCCTCACTGAAAGACACTTACTCTGTGCTCCTCACTTTGTGTTCCTTACGATCTGACCCGCTCTGTTTGACCCTCACTTTCAGATCCCTACTCTTTGCTTTTCAAAGACTGATCCTCAGTCTCTGACTCACACTCACTGACTCACACTCACTATTCCTCAATCATTGCTCCTTACTCTGTTTCTCACTCGCTGATCCTCACCCTCTGATCCTCACCCTCTGATCCTCACCCTCTGATCCTCACCCTCTGATCCTCACCCTCTGATCCTCACCCTCTGATCCTCACCGACTGATTTTAATGTTCTGATCCTCACTGTCTGATTCCTAATCTCTGCTCCATGCTTTCTGGTCATTGCTGTTTGATGCTCACTCTCTGCTCCTCACTGACTTATCCTCACTCTCTGACCCTCATTTTCTGATCCTCGCTCTCTGATCCTGTCTCTCTGATCCTGTCTCTCTGATCCTGTCTCTCTGATCCTGTGTCTCTGATCCTGTGTCTCTGATCCTCGCTCTCTGATCCTCATTTTCTGATCCTTGCTTTCTGATCCTAGCTCTCTGATCCTAGCTCTCTGATCCTCGCTCTCTGATCCTCGCTCTCTGATCCTCGCTCTCTGATCCTCGCTCTCATCCTCGCTCTCTGTTCCTTGCTCTCTGATCCTCGCTCTCTGATCCTCGCTCTCTGATCCTCGCTCTCTGATCCTCACTCTCTGATCCTGGCTTTCTGATCCTCGCTTTCTGATCCTCGCTCTCTGATCCTCGCTCTCTGATCCTCGCTCTCTGATCCTGGCTTTCTGATCCTCGCTTTCTGATTCTCGCTTTCTGATCCTTGCTTTCTGATCTTCGCTTTCCGAACCTCACCGACTGTCCCTCAGTTACTGATTCTCCCTTTCTGATTCTCAATCTCTGATCCTCATTCTCTGACCCCCATTCTCTGAATTTCACTGTCTGATCCACAGTTATGGATCCTCACACTCTGATCCTCACACTCTGATCCTCACACTCTGATCCTCACTCTCTGATCCTCACTCTCTGATCCTCACTTTCTGACCTTTACCCACTATTCCTAATTCTCTGCTTCTCACTGTTTCATCCTCACTTTCAGATCCCTACGCTCTGCTGCACGTTGATTGATGCTCACTCTCTGATCCTGACGTGCTGTCCTTCTCCCACTATTCCTCACTCTCTGATCCTCACTCTATGATCCGTACTTTCAGAACCCTACTCTCTGCTTCACGTTGATTTATTCTCACTGTCTGATCCTCAATCTTTGATCTTCATCGATTCATCCTCACTCTCCTCCTCAGTGACTTATCCTCAAATTCTTATCCTCACTCTCTCATACTCACTCTCTGACCTTTATTCTCTGACTCACGCTCACTGACTCTCACTCACTAATCCTCACTGACTGATCCTTACTATCAGATCTTCTATTTCTGATCCTCACTGACTGATCCTCACACTCTCAACCTCACTGATTGATCCTCACTCTCTGATCCTCACTCTCTGATCCTCACTCTCTGATCCTCACTCTCTCATCCTCACTCTCTCATCCTCACTCTCTCATCCTCACTCTCTCATCCTCACTCTCTGATCCTCACTCTCTCATCCTCACTCTCTCATCCTCCCCCTGTCATCCTCACTCTCTGATCTATACTCTCTGATCTTCATCATTAAATGTTTGCTCTCTGTTCCTCACTCTATGACCCTCACTTTCTAAACCTCACACTGATCTTCACTGATGCTGTCTCTTACATCCTCGCTTTCTGATCCTCACTCTCTGATCCTCACTCTCTGATCCTCACTTTCGGACCCACAATCTCTGATCCTCACTGACTGTTCCTCAGTTACGGATTCTCACTCTCTGATCCTCACTCTCTGACCCTCATTCTCTGAATCTCACTGACTGTTCTTCAGTTACTGATTCTCACTCTCTGATCATCAATCTTTGATCTTTTACTCATCCTCATTCTCCTCCTCACTAACTGATCCTCTAATTCTGATCCTCACTCGCTGACTCACACTCACTGATTCTCCCTCATTAATCCTCACTGAAAGATCCTTACTCTCTGCTCCTCACTTTGTGTTCCTTACGATCTGATCCGCACTGTTTGACCCTCACTTTCAGATCCCTACTCTTTGCTTTTCAAAGACTGATCCTCAGTCTCTGACTCACACTCACTGACTCACACTCACTGATCCTCAATCATTGCTCCTTACTCTGTTTCTCACTCACTGATCCTCACTGAAAGGTCCTCACTGAAAGATCCTCACTCACTGATCCTCACTTTCTAATCCTCACTTTCTGATCCTCACTTTCTAATCGTCACTTTCTGATCCTCACTTTCTGAACCTTTTTCTCTGATTTCACTCTCTGATGCTCTCTGTCTGATTCTCAATCACTGACACTTCCTCTCTTACGCTTGCTCTCTGATCCTCACTAACTGATCCTCACCCTCTGATCCTCACCCTCTGATCCTCACCCTTCTGATCTTCACTAACTGATTCTCATGATCTTATCCTCGCTGTCTAATTCTTAATTGCTGCTCCATGCTGTCTGGTCATCGCTGTTTGATGCTCACTATGTGCTCCTCACTGACTTATCCTCACTCTCTGAACCTCACTGACTGTTCTTTAGCTACTGGTTCTCACTCTCTGATTCTCATTCTCTGAACCTCGCTCATTGATCCTCAGTTACAGATTCTCACTCTCTGATCCTCAATCTTTGATCTTTTACTCATCCTCATTCTCCTCCTCTCTGACTGATCCTCAAATTCTGATCCTCACCCGCTGACTCACACTCCCTGATTGTCGCTCACTAATCCTCACTGAAAAATCCTTACTCTCTGCTCCTCATTTTGTGTTCCTTACAATCTGATCCTCACTCACTGATCCTCACTCACTGATCCTCACACTGATCCTCACACTGATCCTCACTCACTGATCTGCACTCGCTGATCCGCACTCGCTGATCCGCACTCGCTGATCCGCACTCGCTGATCCTCACTCACTGATCCGCAGTCTCTGATCCTCACTCACTGATCCTCGCTCACTGATCCTCACTTTCTGATCCTCACTTTCTGATCCTCACTTTTTGATCCTCACTTTCTGATCCTCATTCTCTGATTTCACTCTCTGATGCTCTCTTTCTGATTATCAATCACTGACCCTTACTCTCTGACGCTAGCTCTCTGATCCTCACTAACTGATCCTCACTAACTGATCCTCACCCTCTGATCCTCACCCTCTGATCCTCACCCTCTGATCCTCACCCTCTGATCCTCACCCTCTGATCCTCACCCTCTGATCCTCACCCTCTGATCATCTCCCTCTGATCCTCACCGACTGATTTTAACAATCTGATCCTCACTGTCTGTTTCCTAATCTTTGCTCCATGCTGTCTGGTCAGTGCTGTTTGATGCTCACTATCTGCTCCTCACTGACGTATCCTCGCTCTCTGACCCTCAATTTCTGATCCTAGCTCTCTGATCCTAACTCTCTGATCCTAGCTATCTGATCCTCGCTCTCTGATCCTCGCTCTCTGATTCTCGCTCTCTGATCCTCGCTCTCTGATCCTCGCTCTCTGATCCTCGCTCTCTGATCCTCGCTCTCTGATCCTCATTAACTGATCCTCACCCTCTGATCCTCACCCTCTGATCCTCACCCTCTGAACCTCACCCTCTGATCCTCACCCTCTGATCCTCACCCTCTGATCCTCACCCTTCTGATCTTCACTAACTGATTCTCATGATCTTATCCTCGCTGTCTAATTCTTAATTGCTGCTCCATGCTGTCTGGTCATCGCTGTTTGATGCTCACTATGTGCTCCTCACTGACTTATCCTCACTCTCTGGCCCTCATTCTCTGAACCTCACTGACTGTTCTTCAGCTACTGGTTCTCACTCTCTGATTCTCATTCTCTGAACCTCGCTCATTGATCCTCAGTTACTGATTCTCACTCTCTGATCATCAATCTTTGATCTTTTACTCATCCTCATTCTCCTCCTCAGTGACTGATCCTCAAATTCTGATCCTCACTTGCTGACTCACACTCACTGATTCTCCCTCACTAATCCTCACTGAAAGATCCTTACTCTGTGCTCCTCACTTTGTGTTCCTTACGATCTGATCCGCACTATTTGACCATCACTTTCAGATTCCTACTCTTTGCTTTTCAAAGACTGATCCTCAGTCTCTGACTCACACTCACTGACTCACACTCACTAATCCTCAATCACTGCTCCTTACTCTGTTTCTCACTCACTGATCCTCACTCACTGATCCTCACACTGATCCTCACACTGATCCTCACTCACTGATCCGCACTCGCTGATCCGCACTCGCTGATCCGCACTCTCTGATCCTCACTTTCTGATCCTCACTCACTGATCCTCACTCACTGATCCTCACTTTCTGATCCTCACTTTCTGATCCTCACTTTCTGATCCTCATTCTCTGATTTCACTCTCTGATGCTCTCTGTCTGATTCTCAATCACTGACCCTTACTCTCTGACGCTTGCTCTCTGATCCTCACTAACTGATCCTCACCCTCAGATCCTCACCCTCTGATCCTCACCCTCTGATCCTCACCCTCTGATCCTCACCCTCTGAACCTCACCCTCTGATCCTCACCAACTGATCCTAACCCTCTGATACTCACGCTCTGATCCTCACCGACTGATTCTCACGATCAGATCCTCTTTGTCTAATTCCTAATCTCTGCTCCATGCTGGCTGGTCATCGCTGTTTGATGCTCACTATGTGCACCTCACTGACTTATCCTCACTCTCTGATCCTCATTCTCTGAACCTCACTGACAGTTCTTCAGCTACTGGTTCGCACTCTCTGATTCACATTCTCTGAACCTCGCTCATTGATCCTCAGTTACTGATTCTCACTCTCTGATCCTCACTTTCTGATCCTCACTTTCTGATCCTCACTTTCTGATCCTCACTTTCTGATCCTCACTTTCTGATCCTCATTCTCTGATTTCACTCTCTGATGCTCTCTGTCTGATTCTCAATCACTGACCCTTACTCTCTGATGCTTGCTCTCTGATCCTCACCCTCTGATCCTCACCCTCTGATCCTCACCCTCTGATCCTCAACCTCTGATACTCACCGACTGATTCTCACGATCAGATCCTCATTTTCTAATTCCTAATCTCTCCTCCATGCTCTCTGGTCATCGCTGTTTGATGCTCACTATGTGCTGATCACTGACTTATCCTCACTCTCTGACCCTCATTCTCTGAACCTCACTGATTGTTCTTCAGCTACTGGTTCTCACTCTCTGATTCTCATTCTCTGAACATCGCTCATTGATCCTCAGTTACTGATTCTCACTCTCTGATCCTCAATCTTGGATCTTTTACTCATCCTCATTCTCCTCCTCACTGACTGATCCTCAAATTCTGATCCTCACTCGCTGACTCACACTCACTGATTCTCCCTCACTAATCCTGACTGAAAGATCCTTACTCTGTGCTCCTCACTTTGTGTTCCTTACGATCTGATCCACAATGTTTGACCCTCTCTTTCAGATCCCTACTCATTGCTTTTCAAAGACTGATCCTCAGTCTCTGACTCACACTCACTGACTCACACTCACTGATCCTCAATCATTGCTTCTTACTCTGTTTCTCACTCACTGATCCTTACTCACTGATCCTTACTCACTGATCCTCACTCACTGATCCTCACTCACTGATCCTCACTCACTGATTCTCACTCACTGATCCTCACTCACTGATCCTCACTTTCTGTTCCTCACTTTCTAATCCTCTCTTTCTGATCCTCACTTTCTGATCCTCACTTTCTGTTCCTCACTTTCTGATCCTCACTTTCTGATCCTCATTCTCTGATTTCACTCTCTGATGCTCTCTCTCTGATTCTCAATCACTCACCCTTACTTTCTGATGCTTGCTCTCTGATCCTCACCCACTGATCCTCACCCACTGATCCTCACCCTGTGATCCTCACCCTCTGATCCTCACCCTCTCATCCTCACCCTCTGATCCTCACCCTCTGATCCTCACCCTCTGATCCTCACTCTCTGATCCTCACTCTCTGATCCTCACTCTCTGACCTTTACCCACTATTCCTAATTCTCTGCTTCTCACTGTTTCATCCTCACTTTCAGATCCCTACGCTCTGCTGCACGTTGATTGATGCTCACTCTCTGATCCTGACGTGCTGTCCTTCTCCCACTATTCCTCACTCTCTGATCCTCACTCTATGACCGCAATTTCAGAACCCTACTCTCTGCTTCACGTTGATTTATTCTCACTGTCTGATCCTCAATCTTTGATCTTCATCGATTCATCCTCACTCTCCTCCTCAGTGACTTATCCTCAAATTCTTATCCTCACTCTGTCATACTCACTCTCTGACCTTTATTCTCTGACTCACACTCACTGACTCTCACTCACTAATCCTCACTGACTGATCTCACTAACTGATCTCAACCTCACTGATTATTCCTCACTCTCTGATCCTCACTCTCTGATCCTCACTCTCTGATCCTCACTCTCTCATCCTCACTCTCTCATCCTCCCTCTGTCATCCTCACTCTCTGATCTATACTCTCTGATCTTCATCATTAAATGTTTGCTCTCTGTTCCTTACTCTATGACCCTCACTTTCTAAACCTCACACTGATCTTCACTGACTGATGCTCTCTCTTACATCCTCGCTTTCTGATCCTGTCACTTTCTGATCCTCACTTTCTGATCCTCATTCTCTGATTTCACTCTCTGATGCTCTCTGTCTGATTCTCAATCACTGACCCTTACTTTCTGATGCTTGCTCTCTGATCCTCACCCACTGATCCTCACCCTGTGTTCCTCACCCTTTGATTCTCACCCTCTGATCCTCACCCTCTGATCCTCACTAACTGATCCTCACCCTTTGATCCTCACTCTCTGATCCTCACCCTCTGATCCTCACTCTCTGATCCTCACTCTCTGATCCTCACTCTCTGATCCTCACTCACTGATCCTCACTAACTGATCCGCACTCACTGATCCTCACTCACTGATCCTTACTCACTGATCCTCACTTTCTGATCCTCACTCACTGATCCTCACCCTCTGATCCTCACCCTCTGATCCTCACTCAGTGATCCTCACCCTCTGATCCTCGCCCTCTGATCCTCACCCTCTGATCCTCACCCTCTGATCCTCACCCTCTGATCCTCACCCTCTGATCCTCGCCCTCTGATCCTCGCCCTCTGATCCTCGCCCTCTGATCCTCGCCCTCTGATCCTCACCCTCTGATCCTCACCCTCTGATCCTCATTCTCTGATCCTCATTCTCTGATCACCACCCTCTGATCCTCACCCTCTTTTCCTCACTGACTGATTTTAACTTTCGATCCTCACTGTCTGATTCCTAATCTCTGCACCATGCTGTCTGGTCATTGCTGTTTGATGCTCACTATCTGCTCCTCACTGACTTCACGTCACTCTCTGACCCTCATTTTCTGATCCTAGCTCTCTGATCCAGTCTATCTGATCCTGTCTCTCTGATCCTGTCTCTCTGATCCTCGCTCTCTGATCCTCGCTCTCTGATCCTGTCTCTCTGATCCTCGCTCTCTGATCCTCGCTCTCTGATCCTCGCTGTCTGATCCTCGCTGTCTGATCCTCGCTGTCTGATCCTCGCTCTCTGATCCTCGCTCTCTGATCCTCGCTCTCTGATCCTGGCTTTCTGATCCTGGCTTTCTGATCCTGGCTTTCTGATCCTTGCTTTCTGATCCTCGCTTTCCGACCCTCACCGACTGTCCCTCAGTTACTGATTCTCACTTTCTGATTCTAAATCTCTGATCCTCATTCTCTGACCCCCGTTCTCTGAATTTCACTGACTGATCCGCAGTTATGGATCCTCACACTCTGGTCCTCACTCTCTGATCCTCACTCTCTGATCCTCACTCTCTTTCCTTTACCCACTATTCCTAGTTCTCTGCTGCTCACTGTTTCATCCTCACTTTCAGATCCTTACGCTCTGCTGCACATTGATTGATGCTCATTCTCTGATCCTCACACGCTGTCCTTCTCCCACTATTCCTCACTCTCTGATCCTCACTCTATGATCCGCACTTTCAGATCCCTACTCTCTGCTTCACCTTGATTGATTCTCTCTGTCTGATCCTCAATCTTTGATCTTCATTGATTCAGCCTCACTCTCCTCCTCAGTGACTTATCCTCAAATTCTTATCCTCACTCTCTCATACTCACTCTCTAACCTTTATTCTCTGACTCACACTCACTGACTCTCACTCACTAATCTTCACTGACTGATCCTTACTGTCTGATCCTCTATTTCTGATCCTCACTGACTGATCCACACACTCTCAACCTTACTGATTGATCCTCATTCTCTGTTTCTCACTCACTGATCCTCACTCACTGATCCTCACTCACTGATCCTCACTCACTGATCCTCACTCACTGATCCTCACTTTCTGTTCCTCACTTTCTGTTCCTTACTTTCTGATCCTCACTTTCTGATCCTCACTTTCTGATCCTCATTCTCTGATTTCACTCTCTGATGCTCTCTGTCTGATTCTCAATCACTGACCCTTACTCTCTGACGCTTGCTCTCTGATCCTCACCCTCTGATCCACACCGTCTGATCCTCACACTCTGATCCTCACTAACTTATCCTCACCCTCTGATCCTCACCTTCTTATCCTCACTCTCTGATTCTCGCTCACTGATCCTCACTCACTGATCGTCACTCACTGATCGTCACTCACTGATCGTCACTCACTGATCCTCACTCACTGATCCGCATTCACTGATGCTCACTCACTGATCCTCACTTTCTGATCCTCACTTTCTGATCCTCACTTTCTGATCCTCATTCTCTGATTTCACTCTCTGATGCTCTCTGTCTGATTCTCAATCACAGACCCTCGCACTCTGATCCTCACCCTCTGATCCTCACCCTCTGATCCTCACCCTCTGATCCTCACGATCTGATCCTCACGCTCTGATCCTCACCGAATGATTTTACCGATCTGATCCTCACTGTCTGATTCCTAATCTTTGCTCCATGCTGTCTGGTCATTGCTGTTTGATGCTCACTATCTGCTCCTCACTGATGTATCCTCACTCTCTGAACCTCATTTTCTGACCCTCATTTTCTGATCTCGCTCTCTGATCCTCGCTCTCTGATCCTCGCTCTCTGATCTTCGCTCTCTGATCTTCGCTCTCTGATCCTCGCTCTCTGATCCTCGCTCTCTGATCCTGTCTCTCTGATCCTGTCTCTCTGATCCTGTCTCTCTGATCCTCGCTCTCTGATCCTCGCTCTCTGATCCTGGCTTTCTGATCCTGGCTTTCTGATCCTGGCTTTCTGATCCTGGCTTTCTGATCCTGGCTTTCTGATCCTGGCTTTCTGATCCTCGCTTTCTGATCCTTGCTTTCTGATCCTCGCTTTCCGACCCTAACCGACTGTCCCTCAGTTACTGATTCTCACTTTCTGATTCTCAATCTCTGATCCTCATTCTCTGACCCCCATTCTCTGAATTTCACTGACTGCTCCGCAGACATGGATCCTCACTCTCTGATCCTCACTCTCTGATCCTCACTCTCTGACCTTTACCCACTATTCCTAGTTCCCTGCTGCTCACTGTTTCATCCTCACTTTCAGATCCCTACGCTCTGCTGCACGTTGATTGATGCTCACTCTCTGATCTTCACAAGCTGTCCTTCTCCCACTATTCCTCACTCTCTGATCCTCACTCTATGATCCGCTCTTTCAGATCCCTGCTCTCTGCTTCACGTTGATTGATTCTCACTGTCTGATCCTCAATCTTTGATCTTCATCGATTCATCCTCACTCTCCTCCTCAGTGACTTATCCTCAAATTCTTATCCTCACTCTCTCATACTCACTCTCTGACCTTTATTCTCTGACCCACACTCACTGACTCTCACTCACTAATCTTCACTGACTGATCCTTACTCTCTGATCCTCTATTTCTGATCCTCACTGACTGATCCTCACACTCTCAACCTCACTGATTGATCCTCTCTCTCTCATCCTCACTCTCTCATCCTCACTCTCTGATCTGTACTCTCTGATCTTCACCATGAAATGTTTGCTCTCTGCTCCTCACTCTATGACCCTCACTTTCTAAACCTCACTCTGATCTTCACTGACTGATGCTCTCTCTTACATCCTCGCATTCTGATCCTCACTCTCTGATCCTCACTTTCGGACTCACATTCTCTGATCCTCACTGACTGTTCTTCAGTTACTGATTCTCACTCTCTGATCCTCAATCTTTGATCTTTTACTCATCCTCATTCTCCTCCTCACTAACTGATCCTCTAATTCTGATCCTCACTCGCTGACTCACACTCAATGATTCTCCCTCACTCATCCTCACTGAAAGATCCTTTCTCTCTGCTCCTCACTTTGTGTTCCTTACGATCTGATCCGCACTGTTTGACCCTCACTTTCAGATCCCTACTCTTTGCTTTTCAAAGACTGATCCTCAGTCTCTGACTCACACTCACTGACTCAAACTCACTAATCCTCAATCATTGCTCCTTACTCTGTTTCTCACACTCACGCATCCTCACTCACTGATCCTCACTCTCTGATCCTCACTCTCTGATCCTCATTCTCTGATCCTCACTCTCTGATCCTCACTTTCTGATCCTCACTTTCTGATCCTCACCCTCTGATTGTCACCAACTTATCGTCACCAACTGATCCTCACCCTCTGATCCTCACCCTCTGATCCTCACCCTCTGATCCTCACCCTCTGATCCTCACCAACTGATCCTCACCAACTGATCCTCACCAACTGAACCTAACCCTCTGATCCTCACCCTCTGATCCTCACCGACTGATTCTCACAATCAGATCCTCATTGTCTAATTCCTAATCTCTGGTCCATGCTGTCTGGTCGTCGCTGTTTGATGCTCACTATGTGCTCCTCACTGACTTATCCTAACTCTCTGACCCTCATTCTCTGGACCTCACTGACTGTTCTTCAGCGACTGGTTCTCACTCTCTGATTCTCATCCTCTGAACCTCGCTCCTTGATCCTCAGTTACTGATTCTCCCTCACTAATCCTCACTGAAAGATCCTTACTCTCTGCTCCTCACTTTGTGTTCCTTACAATCTGGTCCGCACTGTTTGACTGTCACTTTCAGATCCCTACTCTTTGCTTTTCAAAGACTGATCCACAGTCTCTGACTCACACTCACTGACTCACACTCACTAATCCTCAATCACTGCTCCTTACTCTGTTTCTCACTCACTGATCCTCACTCACTGATCCTCACTCACTGATCCTCACTCACTGATCCTCACTCACTGATCCTCACTTTCTGTTCCTCACTTTCTAATCCTCACTTTCTGATCCTCACTTTCTGATCCTCACTTTCTGATCCTCACTTTCTGATCCTCACTTTCTGATCCTCATTCTCTGATTTCACTCTCTGGTGCTCTCTGTCTGATTCTCAATCACTGACCCTTACTCTCTGACGCTTGCTCTCTGATCCTCTCCGTCTGATCCTCACACTCTGATCCTCACTAACTTATCCTCACCCTCTGATCCTCACCCTCTGATCCTCACCTTCTTATCCTCACTCTCTGATTCTCACTCACTGATCCGCACTCACTGATCCTCACTCACTGATCCTCACTCACTGATCGTCACTCGCTGATCCTCACTCGCTGATCCTCACTCGCTGATCCGCATTCACTGATGCTCACTCACTGATCCATACTTTCTGATCCTCACTTTCTGATCCTCATTCTCTGATTTCACTCTCTGATGCTCTCTGTCTGATTCTTAATCACTGACCCTTGCTCTCTGATCCTCACCCTCTGATCCTCACCCTCTGATCCTCACCCTCTGATCTTCACCCTCTGATCCTCACCCTCTGATCCTCACCCTCTGATCCTCACGCTCTGATCCTCACCGAATGATTTTAACGATCTGATCCTCACTGTCTGATTCCTAATCTTTGCTCCATGCTGTCTGGTCATTGCTGTTTGATGCTCACTATCTGCTCCTCACTGACTTCACGTCACTCTCTGACCCTCATTTTCTGATCCTAGCTCTCTGATCCAGTCTATCTGATCCTGTCTCTCTGATCCTGTCTCTCTGATCCTCGCTCTCTGATCTCGCTCTCTGATCCTGTCTCTCTGATCCTCGCTCTCTGATCCTCGCTCTCTGGTCCTCGCTGTCTGATCCTCGCTGTCTGATCCTCGCTCTCTGATCCTCGCTCTCTGATCCTCGCTCTCTGATCCTCGCTCTCTGATCCTGGCTTTCTGATCCTGGCTTTCTGATCCTGGCTTTCTGATCCTGGCTTTCTGATCCTTGCTTTCTGATCCTCGCTTTCCGACCCTCACCGACTGTCCCTCAGTTACTGATTCTCACTTTCTGATTCTAAATCTCTGATCCTCATTCTCTGACCCCCGTTCTCTGAATTTCACTGACTGATCCGCAGTTATGGATCCTCACACTCTGGTCCTCACTCTCTGATCCTCACTCTCTGATCCTCACTCTCTTTCCTTTACCCACTATTCCTAGTTCTCTGCTGCTCACTGTTTCATCCTCACTTTCAGATCCTTACGCTCTGCTGCACATTGATTGATGCTCATTCTCTGATCCTCACACGCTGTCCTTCTCCCACTATTCCTCACTCTCTGATTCTCACTCACTGATCCGCACTCACTGATCCTCACTCACTGATCCTCACTCACTGATCGTCACTCGCTGATCGTCACTCGCTGATCCTCACTCGCTGATCCGCATTCACTGATGCTCACTCACTGATCCATACTTTCTGATCCTCACTTTCTGATCCTCATTCTCTGATTTCACTCTCTGATGCTCTCTGTCTGATTCTTAATCACTGACCCTTGCTCTCTGATCCTCACCCTCTGATCCTCACCCTCTGATCCTCACCCTCTGATCCTCACCCTCTGATCCTCACCCTCTGATCCTCACCCTCTGATCCTCACGCTCTGATCCTCACCGAATGATTTTAACGATCTGATCCTCACTGTCTGATTCCTAATCTTTGCTCCATGCTGTCTGGTCATTGCTGTTTGATGCTCACTATCTGCTCCTCACTGATGTATCCTCACTCTCTGAACCTCATTTTCTGACCCTCATTTTCTGATCTCGCTCTCTGATCCTCGCTCTCTGATCCTCGCTCTCTGATCCTGTCTCTCTGATCCTCGCTCTCTGATCCTCGCTCTCTGATCCTCGCTCTCTGATCCTCGCTCTCTGATCCTGGCTTTCTGATCCTCGCTTTCTGATCCTGGCTTTCTGATCCTGGCTTTCTGATCCTGGCTTTCTGATCCTGGCTTTCTGATCATGGCTTTCTGATCCTTGCTTTCTGATCCTCGCTTTCTGATCCTTGCTTTCTGATCCTCGCTTTCCGACCCTAACCGACTGTCCCTCAGTTACTGATTCTCGCTTTCTGATTCTCAATCACTGATCCTCATTCTCTGACCCCCATTCTCTGAATTTCACTGACTGATCCGCAGTTATGGATCCTCACACTCTGATCCTCACACTCTGATCCTCACACTCTGATCCTCACTCTCTGATACTCACTCTCTGATCCTCACTCTCTGACCTTTACCCACTATTCCTAGTTCCCTGCTGCTCACTGTTTCATCCTCACTTTCAGATCCCTACGCTCTGCTGCACGTTGATTGATGCTCACTCTCTGATCCCCACAAGCTGTCTTTCTCCCACTATTCCTCACTCTCTGATCCTCACTCTATGATCCGCTCTTTCAGATCCCTGCTCTCTGCTTCACGTTGATTGATTCTCACTGTCTGATCCTCAATCTTTGATCTTCATCTATTCATCCTCACTCTCCTCTTCAGTGACTTATCCTCAAATTCTTATCCTCACTCTCTCATACTCACTCTCTGACCTTTATTCTCTGGCTCACACTCACTGACTCTCACTCACTAATCTTCACTGACTGATCCTCACTCTCTTATCCTCTATTTCGGATACTCACTGACTGATCCTCACACTCTCAACCTCACTGATTGATCCTCTCTCTCTCATCCTCACTCTCTCATCCTCACTCTCTGATCTGTACTCTCTGATCTTCACCATTAAATGTTTGCTCTCTGCTCCTCACTCTATGACCCTCACTTTCTAAACCTCACTCTGATCTTCACTGACTGATGCTCTTTCTTACATCCTCGCTTTCTGATCCTCACTCTCTGATCCTCACTTTCAGAGCCACATTCTCTGATCCTCACTGACTGTTCCACAGTTACGGATTCTCACTCTCTGATCCTCACTCTCTGACCCTCATTCTCTGAATCTCACTGACTGTTCTTCAGTTACTGATTCTCACTCTCTGATCCTCAATCTTTGATCTTTTACTCATCCTCATTCTCCTCCTCACTGACTGATCCTCTAATTCTGATCCTCACTCGCTGACTCACACTCAATGATTCTCCCTCACTCATCCTCACTGAAAGATCCTTTCTCTCTGCTCCTCACTTTGTGTTCCTTACGATCTGATCTGCACTGTTTGACCCTCACTTTCAGATCCCTACTCTTTGCTTTTCAAAGACTGATCCTCAGTCTCTGACTCACACTCACTGACTCACACTCACTAATCCTCAATCATTGCTCCTTACTCTGTTTCTCACACTCACTGATCCTCACTGAAAGATCCTCACTCTCTGATCCTCACTTTCTGATCCTCACTTTCTGATCCTTATTCTCTGATTTCACTCTCTGATGCTCTCTGTCTGATTCTCAATCACTGACCATTAATCTCTGAAGCTTGCTCTCTGATCCTCACTAACTGATCCTCACCCTCTGATCCTCACCCTCTGATCCTCACTGACTGATCCTCACTATCTGATCCTCA
This sequence comes from Isurus oxyrinchus, assembly GCA_026770705.1. Classification (NCBI taxonomy): domain Eukaryota; kingdom Metazoa; phylum Chordata; class Chondrichthyes; order Lamniformes; family Lamnidae; genus Isurus; species Isurus oxyrinchus. The sequence goes on from JANJGN010000010.1 coordinate 99,742,947, forward strand.
CTGTCTAATTCCTAATGTCTGCTCCATGCTGTCTGGTCATCGCTGTTTGATGCTCACCATCTGCTCCTCACTGACTTATCCTCACTCTCTGACCCTCATTGTCTGAACCTCACTGACTGTTCTTCAGCTATTGGTTCTCACACTCTGATTCTCATTCTCTAAATCTCGCTCATTGATCCTCAGTTACTGATTCTCACTCTCTGATCCTCAATCTTGGATCTTTTACTCATCTTCAGTCTCCTCCTCTCTGACTGATCCTCAAATTCTGATCCTCACTCGCTGACTCACACTCCCTGATTCTCCCTCACTAATCCTCACGGAAAAATCCTTAATCTCTGCTCCTCATTTTGGGTTCCTTACGATCTGATCCGCACATTTTGACCCTCACTTTCCGATCCCTACTCTTTGCTTTTCAAAGCCTGATTCTCAGTCTCTGACTCACACTCACTGACTCACACTCGCTAATCCTCAATCACTGCTCCTTACTCTGTTTCTCACTCACTGATCCTCACTCACTGATCCTCACTCACTGATCCTCACACTGATCCTCACTCACTGATCTGCACTCGCTGATCCGCACTCACTGATCCTCACTCAGTGATCCTCACTCACTGTTCCTCACTCACTGATCCTCACTTTCTGATCCTCACTTTCTGATCCTCACTTTCTGATCCTCACTTTCTGATCCTCACTTTCTGATCCTCATTCTCTGATTTCAGTTGCTGATGCTCTCTGTGTGATTCTCAATCACTGACCCTTAATCTCTGACGCTTGCTCTCTGATCCTCACTAACTGATCCTCATGCTCTGATCTTCACCCTCTGATCTTCACCCTCTGATCTTCACCCTCTGATCTTCACCCTCTGATCTTCACCCTCTGATCCTCACCCTCTGATCCTCACCCTCTGATCCTCACCCTCTGATCCTCTCCGACTGATTTCAACGATCTGATCCTCACTGTCTGATTCCTAATCTTTGCTCCATGCTGTCTGGTCATTGCTGTTTGATGCTCACTATCTGCTCCTCACTGACGTATCCTCACTCTCTGACCCTCATTTTCTGACCCTCATTTTCTGATCTCGCTCTCTGATCCTAGCTCTCTGATCTTAGCTCTCTGCTCCTCGCTCTCTGATTCTCGCTCTCTGATCCTCGCTCTCTGATCCTCGCTCTCTGATCCTCGCTCTCTGATCCTCGCTCTCTGATCCTCGCTCTCTGATCCTCGCTCTCTGATCCTCGCTCTCTGATATTCGCTCTCTGATCCTCGCTCTATGATCCTCGCTCTCTGATCCTCATTTTCTGACCCTCATTTTCTGATCCTCGCTCTCTGATCCTAGCTCTCTGATCCTAGCTCTCTGCTCCTCGCTCTCTGAGTCTCGCTCTCTGATTCTCGCTCTCTGTTCCTCGCTCTCTGATCCTCGCTCTCTGATCCTCGCTCTCTGATCCTCGCTCTCTGATCCTCGCTCTCTGATCCTCGGTCTCTGATCCTCTCTCTCTGATCCTCGCTCTCTGATCCTCGCTTTCTGATCCTCGCTTTCTGATCCTCGCTTTCCGACCCTCACTGACTGTCCCTCAGTTACTGATTCTCACTTTCTCATTCTCAAACACTGATCCTCATTCTCTGACCCCCATTCTCTGATGCTCACTGACTGATCCTCAGTTATGGATCCTCACACTCTGATCCTCACACTCTGATCCTCACTCACTGATTCTCACTCACTGATTCTTACTCACTGATCCTCACTCTCTGATCCTCACTTTCTGTTCCTCACTTTCTGATCCTCACTTTCTAATCCTCACTTTCTAATCCTCACTTTCTGATCCTCACTTTCTGATCCTCACTTTCTCATCCTCACTTTCTCATCCTCACTTTCTCATCCTCACTTTCTCATCCTCATTCTCTTATTTCACTCTCTGATGCTCTCTGTCAGATTCTCAATCACTGACCCTTACTCTCTGATGCTTGTTCTCTGACCCTCACTAACTGATCCTCACCCTCTCATCCTCACCCTCTGATCCTCACCCTCATTTCCTCATGCTCTGATCCTCACCCTCTGATCCTCACCCTCTGATCCTCACCCTCTGATCCTCACCCTCTTATCCTCACCCTCTGATCCTCACCCTCTGATCCTCACTAACTGATCCTCACTCAGTGATCCTCATTCACTGATCCTCATTCACTGATCCTCACTCCCTGATCCTCACTTTCTGATCCTCACTTTCTGATCCTCATTCTCTAATTTCCCTCTGTGATGCTCTCTGTCTGATTATCAATCACTGACCCTTACTCTGATGCTTGCTCTCTGATCCTCACTAACTGATCCTCACCCTCTGATCCTCAACCTCTGATTCTCACCCACTGATCCTCACCCTCTGATCTTCACCCTCTGATCCTCACCCTCTGATCCTCACCCTCTGATCCTCACACTCTGATCCTCACCATCTGATCCTCACCAACTGATCCTCACCCTCTGATCCTCACCCTCTGATCCTCACCCTCTGACCCTCCCGATCTGATCCTCATTCACTGATCCTCATTCACTGATCCTCATTCACTGATCCTCATTTCCTGATCCTCACTTCCTGATCCTCACTTTCTTATCCTCACTTTCTGATCCTCACTTTCTGATCCTCACCCTCTGATCCTCACTGACTGATTTGAACGATCTGATCCTCACTGTCTGATTCCTAATCTCTGCTCCATGCTGTCTGGTCATTGCTGTTTGATGCTCACTATCTGCTCCTCACTGACTTATCCTCACTCTCTGACCCTCATTTTCTGATCCTCGCTCTCTGATTCTGTCTCTCTGATCCTCGCTCTCTGACCCTCATTTAATGATCCTCGCGTTCTGATCCTAGCTCTCTGATCCTCGCTCTCTGATCCTCGCTCTCTGATCCTCGCTCTCTGATCCTCACTCTCTGATCCTCGCTTTCTGATCCTCGCTCTCTGATCCTCGCTCTCTGATCCTCGCTCTCTGAATCTCGCTCTCTGATCCTCGCGTTCTGATCCTCGCTCTCTGATCCTCGCTCTCTGATCCTCGCTCTCTGATCCTCGCTCTCTGATCCTCGCTCTCTGATCCTCACTCTCTGATCCTCACTCTCTGATCCTCGCTTTCTGATCCTTGTTTTCTGATCCTCGCTTTCCGACCCTCACCGACTGTCCCTCAGTTACTGATTCTCACTTTCTTATTCTCAATCTCTGACCCCCATTCTCTGATTTCACTGACTGATCCACAGTTATGGATGCTCACACTCTGATCCTCACACTCTGATCCTCACTCTCTGATCCTCACTCTCTGATCCTCACTCTCTGACCTTTACCCACTATTCCTAGTTCTCTGCTGCTCACTGTTTCATCCTCACTTTCAGATCCCTACGCTCTGCTGCACGTTGATTGATGCTCACTCTCTGATCATCACGCGCTGTCCTTCTCCCCCTATTCCTCACTCTCTGATCCTCACTCTATGGTCCGCACTTTCAGATCCCTGCTCTCTGCTTCACATTGATTGATTCTCACTGTCTGATCCTCAATCTTTGATCTTCATCGATTCATCCTCACTCTCCTCCTCAGTGACTTATCCTCAAATTCTTATCCTCACTCATACTCTCTGACCTTTACTCTCTGACTCACACTCACTGTCTCTCACTCACTAATCCTCACTGACTGATCCTTACTCTCTGATCCTCTATTTCTGATCCTAAATCTCTCATCTTCACTCTCTCATCCTCACTCTCTGATCTGTACTCTCTGATCTTCACCATTAAATGATTGCTCTCTGTTCCTCACTCTATGACCCTCACTCTGAACTTCACTGACTGATGCTCTCTCTTACATCCTCGCTTTCTGATCCTCACTCTCTGATCCTCAGTCTCTGATCCTCACTTTCGGACCCACATTCTCTGATCCTCACTGACTGTTCCTCAGTTACGGATTCTCACTCTCTGATCCTCACTCTCTGACCCACATTCTTTGAATCTCACTGACTGTTCTTCAGTTACTGATTCTCACTCTCTGATCCTCAATCTTTGATCTTTTACTCATCCTCATTCTCCTCCTCACTGACTGATCCTCACTCGCTGACTCACACTCACTGATTCTCCCTCATTAATCCTCACTGAAAGATCCTTACTCTCTGCTCCTCACTTTGTGTTCCTTACGATCTGATCCGCACTGTTTGACCCTCACTTTCAGATCCCTACTCTTTGCTTTTCAAAGACTGATCCTCAGTCTCTGGCTCACACTCACTGACTCAGACTCACTAATCCTCAATCATTGCTCCTTACCCTGTTTCTCACTCACTGATCCTCACTGAAAGATCCTCACTCACTGATCCTCACTCTCTGATCCTCACTTTCTGATCCTCACTTTCTGATCCTCACTTTCTGATCCTCACTTTCTGATCCTTATTCTCTGATTTCACTCTCTAATGTTCTCTGTCTGATCCTCACTCACTGATCCTCACACTGATCCTCACTCGCTGATCCGCACTCGCTGATCCGCACTCGCTGATCCGCACTTGCTGATCCGCACTCGCTGATCCGCACTCGCTGATCCTCACTCACTGATCCTCACTCACTGATCCTCAGTCACTGATCCTCACTTTCTGATCCTCATTCTCTGATTTCACTCTCTGATGCTCTCTGTCTGATTCTCAATCACTGACCCTTACTCTCTGACGCTTACTAACTGATCCTCACCCTCTGATCCTCACCCTCTGATCCTCACCCTCTGATCCTCACCCTCTGATCCTCACCGACTGATTTTAACGATCTGATCCTCACTGTATGATTCCTAATCTTTGCTCCATGCAGTCTGGTCATTGCTGTTTGATGCTCACTATTTGCTCCTCACTGACTTATACTCGCTCTCTGGCCCTCATTTTCTGACCCTCATTTTCTGATCCTCGCTCTCTGATCCTAGCTCTCTGATCCTCGCTCTCTGTTCCTCGCTCTCTGTTCCTCACTCTCTGTTCCTCACTCACTGTTCCTCACTCACTGATCCTCACTTTCTGATCCTCACTTTCTGATCCTCAGTTTCTGATCCTCACTTTCTGATCCTCACTTTCTGATCCTCATTCTCTGATTTCAGACGCTGATGCTCTCTGTGTGATTCTCAATCACTGACCCTTAATCTCTGACACTTGCTCTCTGATCCTCACTAACTGATCCTCACGCTCTGATCTTCACCCTCTGATCTTCACCCTCTGATCTTCATCCTCTGATCTTCATCCTCTGATCTTCATCCTCTGATCCTCACCCTCTGATCCTCACCCTCTGATCCTCACCCTCTGATCCTCACCCTCTGATCCTCTCCGACTGATTTCAACGATCTGATCCTCACTGTCTGATTCCTAATCTTTGCTCCATGCTGTCTGGTCATTGCTGTTTGATGCTCACTATCTGCTCCTCACTGACGTATCCTCACTCTCTGACCCTCATTTTCTGACCCTCATTTTCTGATCTCGCTCTCTGATCCTAGCTCTCTGATCTTAGCTCTCTGCTCCTCGCTCTCTGATTCTTGCTCTCTGATTCTCGCTCTCTGATCCTCGCTCTCTGATCCTCGCTCTATGATCCTCGCTCTCTGATCCTCGCTCTCTGATATTCGCTCTCTGATCCTCGCTCTATGATCCTCGCTCTCTGATCCTCGCTTTCTGATCCTCGCTTTCTGATCCTCGCTTTCCGACCCTCACTGACTGTCCCTCAGTTACTGATTCTCACTTTCTCATTCTCAATCACTGATCCTCATTCTCTGACCCCCATTCTCTGATGCTCACTGACTGATCCTCAGTTATGGATCCTCACACTCTGATCCTCACTCACTGATCCTCACTCACTGATCCTCACTCACTGATTCTTACTCACTGATCCTCACTCTCTGATCCTCACTTTCTGTTCCTCACTTTCTGTTCCTCACTTTCTAAACCTCACTTTCTGATCCTCACTTTCTGATCCTCACTTTCTGATCCTCACTTTCTGATCCTCACTTTCTCATCCTCACTTTCTCATCCTCACTTTCTCATCCTCACTTTCTTATCCTCATTCTCTTATTTCACTCTCTGATGCTCTCTGTCAGATTCTCAATCACTGACCCTTACTCTCTGATGCTTGTTCTCTGACCCTCACTAACTGATCCTCACCCTCTGATCCTCACCCTCTGATCCTCACGCTCTGATCCTCACCCTCTGATCCTCACCCTCTGATCCTCACCCTCTGATCCTCACCCTCTGATCCTCACCCTCTGATCCACACTTACTGATCCTCACTCAGTGATCCTCACTCACTGATCCTCATTCACTGATCCTCATTCACTGATCCTCACTCACTGATCCTCACTCCCTGATCCTCACTCCCTGATCCTCACTTTCTGATCCTCACTTTCTGATCCTCATTCTCTAATTTCCCTCTCTGATGCTCTCTGTCTGATTATCAATCACTGACCCTTACTCTGATGCTTGCTCTCTATTCCTCACTAACTGATCCTCACCCTCTGATCCTCAACCTCTGATCCTCACCCACTGATCCTCACCCTCTGATCCTCACCCTCTGATCCTCACCCTCTGATCCTCACCCTCTGATCCTCACCCTCTGATCCTCACACTCTGATCCTCACCCTCTGATCCTCACCCTCTGACCCTCCTGATCTGATCCTCATTCACTGATCCTCACTCACTGATCCTCATTCACTGATCCTCATTCACTGATCCTCACTTCCTGATCCTCACTTCCTGATCCTCACTTTCTGATCCTCACTTTCTGATCCTCACTTTCTGATCCTCACTTTCTGATCCTCACCCTCTGATCCTCACTGACTGATTTGAACGATCTGATCCTCACTGTCTGATTCCTAATCTCTGCTCCATGCTGTCTGGTCATTGCTGTTTGATGCTGACTATCTGCTCCTCACTGACTTATCCTCACTCTCTGACCCTCATTTTCTGATCCTCGCTCTCTGATTCTGTCTCTCTGATCCTCGCTCTCTGATCCTCGCTCTCTGATCCTCGCTCTCTGACCCTCATTTAATGATCCTCGCGTTCTGATCCTAGCTCTCTGATCCTCGCTCTCTGATCCTCGCTCTCTGATCCTCGCTCTCTGATCCTCGCTGTCTGATCCTCGCTCTCTGATCCTCGCTCTCTGATCCTCGCGTTCTGATCCTAGCTCTCTGATCCTCACTCTCTGATCCTCGCTCTCTGATCCTGGCTCTCTGATCCTCGCTTTCTGATCCTTGTTTTCTGATCCTCGCTTTCCGACCCTCTCCGACTGTCCCTCAGTTACTGATTCTCACTTTCTTATTCTCAATCTCTGACCCCCATCTCTGATTTCACTGTCTGATCCACAGTTATGGATGCTCACACTCTGATCCTCACTCTCTGATCCTCACTCTCTGACCTTTACCCACTATTCCTAGTTCTCTGCTGCTCACTGTTTCATCCTCACTTTCAGATCCCTACGCTCTGCTGCACGTTGATTGATGCTCACTCTCTGATCATCACGCGCTGTCCTTCTCCCCCTATTCCTCACTCTCTGATCCTCACTCTATGGTCCGCACTTTCAGATCCCTACTCTCTGCTTCACGTTGATTGATTCTCACTGTCTGATCCTCAATCTTTGATCTTCATCGATTCATCCTCACTCTCCTCCTCAGTGACTAATCCTCAAATTCTTATCCTCACTCATACTCACTCTCTGACCTTTACTCTCTGACTCACACTCACTGTCTCTCACTCACTAATCCTCACTGACTGATCCTTACTCTCTGATCCTCTATTTCTGATCCTAACTCTCTCATCCTCACTCTCTCATCCTCACTCTCTGATCTGTACTCTCTGATCTTCACCATTAAATGATTGCTCTCTGTTCCTCACTCTATGACCCTCACTCTGATCTTCACTGACTGATGCTCTCTCTTACATCCTCGCTTTCTGATCCTCACTCTCTGATCCTCAGTCTCTGATCCTCACTTTCGGACCCACATTCTCTGATCCTCACTGAATGTTCCTCAGTTACGGATTCTCACTCTCTGATCCTCACTCTCTGACCCACATTCTCTGAATCTCACTGACTGTTCTTCAGTTACTGATTCTCTCTCTCTGATCCTCAATCTTTGATCTTTTACTCATCCTCATTCTCCTCCTCACTGACTGATCCTCTAATTCTGATCCTAACTCGCTGACTCACACTCACTGATTCTCCCTCATTAATCCTCACTGAAAGATCCTTACTCTCTGCTCCTCACTTTGTGTTCCTTACGATCTGATCCGCACTGTTTGACCCTCACTTTCAGATCCCTACTCTTTGCTTTTCAAAGACTGATCCTCAGTCTCTGGCTCGCACTCACTGACTCACACTCACTAATTCTCAATCATTGCTCCTTACCCTGTTTTTCACTCACTGATCCTCAGTCACTGATCCTCACTCACTGATCCTCACTCTCTGATCCTCACTCTCTGATCCTCACTTTCTGATCCTCACTTTCTGATCCTCACTTTCTGATCCTCACTTTCTGATCCTTATTCTCTGATTTCACTCTCTGATGTTCTCTGTCTGATCCTCACTCACTGATCCTCACACTGATCCGCACTCGCTGATCCGCACTCGCTGATCCTCACTCACTGATCCTCACTCACTGATCCTCAGTCACTGATCCTCACTTTCTGATCCTCACTTTCTGATCCTCATTCTCTGATTTCACTCTCTGATGCTCTCTGTCTGATTCTCAATCACTGACCCTTACTCTCTGACGCTTACTAACTGATCCTCACCCTCTGATCTTCACCCTCTGATCCTCACCCTCTGATCCTCACCCTCTGATCCTCACCCTCTGATCCTCACCCTCTGATCCTCACCGACTGATTTTAACGATCTGATCCTCACTGTATGATTCCTAATCTTTGCTCCATGCAGTCTGGTCATTGCTGTTTGATGCTCACTATTTGCTCCTCACTGACTTATACTCGCTCTCTGACCCTCATTTTCTGACCCTCATTTTCTGATCCTCGCTCTCTGATCCTAGCTCTCTGATCCTCGCTCTCTGTTCCTCGCTCACTGTTCCTCACTCACTGATCCTCACTTTCTGATCCTCACTTTCTGATCCTCAGTTTCTGATCCTCACTTTCTGATCCTCATTCTCTGATTTCAGTCGCTGATGCTCTCTGTGTGATTCTCAATCACTGACCCTTAATCTCTGACACTTGCTCTCTGATCCTCACTAACTGATCCTCACGCTCTGATCTTCACCCTCTGATCTTCACCCTCTGATCTTCACCCTCTGATCTTCACCCTCTGATCTTCATCCTCTGATCTTCACCCTCTGGTCCTCACCCTCTGATCCTCACCCTCTGATCCTCACCCTCTGATCCTCACCCTCTGATCCTCACCCTCTGATCCTCACCCTCTGATCCTCTCCGACTGATTTCAACGATCTGATCCTCACTGTCTGATTCCTAATCTTTGCTCCATGCTGTCTGGTCATTGCTGTTTGATGCTCACTATCTGCTCCTCACTGACGTATCCTCACTCTCTGACCCTCATTTTCTGACCCTCATTTTCTGATCTCGCTCTCTGATCCTAGCTCTCTGATCTTAGCTCTCTGCTCCTCGCTCTCTGATTCTTGCTCTCTGATTCTCGCTCTCTGATCCTCGCTCTCTGATCCTCGCTCTATGATCCTCGCTCTATGATCCTCGCTCTCTGATCCTCGCTCTCTGATATTCGCTCTCTGATCCTCGCTCTATGATCCTTGCTCTCTGATCCTCGCTTTCTGATCCTCGCTTTCTGATCCTCGCTTTCCGACCCTCACTGACTGTCCCTCAGTTACTGATTCTCACTTTCTCATTCTCAATCACTGATCCTCATTCTCTGACCCCCATTCTCTGATGCTCACTGACTGATCCTCAGTTATGGATCCTCACACTCTGATCCTCACACTCTGATCCTCACTCACTGATCCTCACTCACTGATTCTTACTCACTGATCCTCACTCTCTGATCCTCACTTTCTGTTCCTCACTTTCTGATCCTCACTTTCTAATCCTCACTTTCTGATCCTCACTTTCTCATCCTCACTTTCTCATCCTCACTTTCTCATCCTCATTCTCTTATTTCACTCTCTGATGCTCTCTGTCAGATTCTCAATCACTGACACTTACTCTCTGATGCTTGTTCTCTGACCCTCACTAACTGATCCTCACCCTCTGATCCTCACCCTCTGATCCTCACCCTCTGATCCTCACCCTCTTATCCTCATGCTCTGATCCACACTAACTGATCCTCACTCAGTGATCCTCACTCACTGATCCTCATTCACTGATCCTCATTCACTGATCCTCACTCACTGATCCTCACTCCCTGATCCTCACTCCCTGATCCTCACTCCCTGACCCTCACTTTCTGATCCTCACTTTCTGATCCTCATTCTCTAATTTCCCTCTCTGATGCTCTCTGTCTGATTATCAATCACTGACCCTTACTCTGATGCTTGCTCTCTATTCCTCACTAACTGATCCTCACCCTCTGATCCTCAACCTCTGATCCTCACCCACTGATCCTCACCCTCTGATCCTCACCCTCTGATCCTCACCCTCTGATCCTCACACTCTGATCCTCACCCTCTGATCCTCACCCTCTGACCCTCCCGATCTGATCCTCATTCACTGATCCTCATTCACTGATCCTCACTCACTGATCCTCATTCACTGATCCTCATTCACTGATCCTCACTTCCTGATCCTCACTTTCTGATCCTCACTTTCTGATCCTCACTTTCTGATCCTCACTTTCTGATCCTCACCCTCTGATCCTCACTGACTGATTTGAACGATCTGATCCTCACTGTCTGATTCCTAATCTCTGCTCCATGCTGTCTGGTCTTTGCTGTTTGATGCTCACTATCTGCTCCTCACTGACTTATACTCACTCTCTGACCCTCATTTTCTGATCCTCGCTCTCTGATCCTAGCTCTCTGTTCCTCGCTCTCTGTTCCTCGCTCTCTGATCCTCGCTCTCTGATCCTCGCTCTCTGATCCTCGCTCTCTGATCCTCGCTCTCTGATCCTCGCTCTCTGATCCTCGCTCTCTGATCCTCGCTCTCTGATCCTCGCTTTCTGATCCTCGCTTTCTGATTCTCGCTTTCTGATCCTGGCTTTCTGATTCTCGCTTTCCAACCCTCACCGACTGTCCCTCAGTTACTGATTCTCAGTTTCTCATTCTCAATCTCTAATCCTCATTCTCTTACCCCCATTCTCTGAAGCTCACTGACTGATCCTCAGTTATGGATCCTCACACTCTGATTCTCACACTCTGATCCTCACTCTCTGATCCTCACTCTCTGACCTTTACCCACTATTCCTAGTTCTCTGCTGCTCACTGTTTCACCCTCGCTTTCAGATCCCTCTGCTCTGCTTCACGTTGATTGATGGTCACTCTCTGATCCTCACGCGCTGTCCTTCTCCCACTGTTCCTTACTCTCTGATCCTCACTCTATGATCCGCACTTTCAGATCCCTACTCTCTGCTTCACGTTGATTGATTCTCAATGTCTGATCCTCAATCTTTGATTTTCATCTATTCTTCCTCACTCTCCTCCTCAGTGACTTATCCTCAAATTCTTTTCCTCACTCTCTCATACTCACTCTCTGACCTTTACTCTCTGTCTCTCACTCACTGACTCTCACTCACTAATCCTCACTGACTGATCCTTACTCTCTGCTACTCACTGACTGATCCTGACTCTCTGATCCTCACTTGCAATTCTCACCCTCTGTTCCTCACTCTCTGGAACTCACTGTGTGATCCTTACTATCTGATCTCCACTGTTTGACTCTCACATTCAAATGCCTAGCCAGCTTCTCATTGCCTAATCCTCACTCTCTGTCTCACACTCACTCGCTCTCACTCACTAATCCTCACTGACTGATCCTTACTCTCTGCTCCTCATTCACCGATCCTCACTTTCTGATCCTCAATTTCTGATCCTCACTGACTGATCCTCACACTCTCAACATCACTGATTGATCCTCACTCTCTGATCCTCACTCTCTGATCCTCACTCTCATCCTCACTCTCTCATCCTCACTCTCTCATCCTCACTCTCTCATCCTCACTGTCTCATCCTCACTCTCTGTTCTGTACTGTCTGATCTTCACCATCAGATGTTTGCTCTCTGTTCCTCATTCTATGACCCTCACTTTCTAAACCTCACTCTGATCTTCACTGACTGATGCTCTCTTACATTCTCGCTTTCTGATCCTCATTCTCTGATGCTCAGTTATTCATTCTCAGTTACTCTATATCACTCTCTGATTCGTACTCTCTGATACTCAGTTTGATCCTAACTCTCTGATCCTCATTGACTGATTCTAACATTCTGGACCTCACTGTCTGATTCCTAATTTCTGCTCCATGCTGTCTGGGCATTGCTGTTGATGCTCACAATCTGCTCCTCACTGACTTATCCTCACTCTCTGACCCTCATTCTCTGAGCCTCACTCTCTGAGCCTTACTGATGCATCCTCACACTCTGATCCCTACTGTTTGACCCTTAATACCTGATCCTCACTCTTAGATTCTCAGTTTCTGATCCTTACTCTCTGCTTCTCACAGACTCATCCTCACTCTCTGATCCTCACTCTGATCTTCACCGACCCATTCTCATTGTCCTCCTCACTGAATGATCCTCAAATTCTGCTTCTCACTTTCTGATCCTGACTCTCTGATCCTGACTCTCTGATCCTGACTCTCTGATCCTGACTCTCTGATCCTGACTCTCTGATCCTCACTCTCTGATCCTCACTCTCTGATGCTCACTCTCTGATGATCACTTTTGGACACTCATTCTCTGATCCTCGCTCTCTGTTCTTCAGTTACAGATTCTCACTCTCTGCCCCTCATTCTGTGAAACTCACTGAATTTTCCTCAGTAATTGATTCTCACTCTCTCATCATCAGTCTCTGACCTTCGTTCTCTGAAACTCACTCACTGCTCTTCATTTACTGGTTCTCACTCTCTGATTCTCACTCTCTGATTCTCCCTCCCTGGTCCTATCTCTCTGACCCTCATTCTCTTAACCTCACTGATTGATCCTCATTTACTGATTCTCACTCTGATCCTCACTCTCTGATCCTCACCGACTGATTCTAATGATCTGATCCTCACTGTCTGATTCCTAATCTCTGCTCCATGCTGTCTGGTCATCGCTGTTTGATGCTCACTATCTGCTCCTCACTGACTTATCCTCACTCTCTGACCTTCATTCTCTGAGCCTCCCTCTCTGAGCCTTACTGACGCATCCTCACACTCTGATCCCTACTGTTTGACCCTTAATACCTGATCCTCACTCTTTGATCCTCAGTTTCTGATCCTTATTCTGCTTCTCATAGACTCATCCTCACTCTCTGATCCTCACTCTGATCTTCACCGACCCATCCTCACTGTCCTCCTCACTGACTGATCCTCAAATTCTGCTTCTCACTTTCTGATCCTGACTCTCTGATCCTGACTCTCTGATCCTGACTCTCTGATCCTGACTCTCTGATCCTGACTCTCTGATCCTCACTCTGTGATCCTCACTCTGTGATCCTCACTCTGTGATCCTCACTCTCTGATCATGACTCTCTGATCATGACTCTCTGATCCTGACTCTCTGATCCTGACTCTCTGATCCTGTCTCTCTGATCCTCACTCTCTGATCCTCACTCTCTGATCCTCACTCTCTGATCCTCACTCTCTGATCCTCACTTTCTGATCCTCACTTTCTGATCCTCACTTTCTGATCCTCACTTTCCGATCCTCATTCTCTGATTTCAATCTCTGATGCTCTCTGTCTGATTCTCAATCAATGACCCTAACTCTCTGAGGCTTGCTCTCTGATCCTCACCCTCTGATCCTCACCCTCTGATCCGCGCCCTCTGATCCTCGCCCTCTGATCCTCGCCCTCTGATCCTCGCCCTCTGATCCTCGCCCTCTGATCCTCGCCCTCTGATCCTCGCCCTCTGATCCTCACCCTCTGATCCTCACCCTCTGATCCTCACCAACTGATTCGAACGATCTGATCCTCACTGTCGAATTCCTAATCTCTGCTCCAAGCTGTCTGGTCATCGCTGTTTGATGCTCACTATCTGCTCCTCACTGACTTATCCTCACTCTCTGACCCTCATTCTCTGAGCCTCACTCTCTGAGCCTTACTGACGCATCCTCACACTCTGATCCCTACTGTTTGACCCTTAAATACCTGATCCTCACTCTTTGATCTTCAGTTTCTGATCCTTAAACTCTGCTTCTCATAAACTCATCCTCACTCTCTGATCCTCACTCTGATCTTCACTGACCCATCCTCACTGTCCTCCTCACTGATTGATCCTCAAATTCTGCTTCTCACTTTCTGATCCTTACTCTGTGATCCTGACTCTCTGATCCTCACTCTCTGATCCTCACTCTCTGATCCTCACTCTCTGATCCTCACTTTTGGACCCTCATTCTCTGATCTTCACTGAATGTTCCTCAGTTATTGATTCTCACTCTCTCATCATCAGTCTCTGACCTTCATTCACTGAACCTCACTCACTGAACTTCAGTTAGTGGTTCTCATTCTCTGATTCTCACTTTCTGATTCTCCCTCCCTGGTCCTATCACTCTGACCCTCATTCTCTTAACCTCAGTGATTGATCCTCAGTTTCTCATTCTCACTCCGATCCTCACTCTCCGATCCTCACTCTCCGATCCTCACTCTCTGATCCTCACTCTCTGATCCTCACTCTCTGATCCTCACTCTCTGATCCTCACTTTTGGACCCTTATTCTCTGTTCCCCACTGACTGTTCATCAGTTACGGATTCTCACTCTCTGATCCCCACTCTCTGAACCTCATTCTCTGAACCTCACTGACTGTTCTTTTCTACTGGTTCTCACTCTCTGATTCTCATTCTCTGAACATCGCTCATTGATCCTCAGTTACTGATTATCACTCTCTGATCCTCAATCTTTGATCTTTTACTCATCCTCATTCTCCTCCTCACTGAGAGATCCTCAAATTCTGATCCTCTCTCGCTGACTCACATTCACTGATTCTCCCTCACTAATCCTGACTGAAAGATCCTTACTCTCTGCTCCTCACTTTGTGTTCCTTACGATCTGATCCACACTGTTTGACCATCACTTTCAGATCTCTACTCTTTGCTTTTCAAAGACTGATCCTCAGTCTCTGACTCACACTCACTGACTTACAATCACTAACGCTCAATCACTGCTCCTTACTCTGTTTCTCACTCACTGATCCTCACTGAAAGATCCTCACTCACTGATCCTCACTCACTGATCCTCACTCACTGATCCTCACTCTCTGATCCTCACTTTCTGATCCTCACTTTCTGATCCTCACTTTCTGATCCTCATTCTCTGATTTCAATCTCTGATGCTCTCTGTCTGATTCTCAATCACTGTCCCTTAATCTCTGACGCTTGTTTTCTGATACTCACCCTCTGATCCTCAACCTCTGATCCTCAACCTCTGATCCTCACCCTCTGATCCTCACCCTCTGATCCTCCCTCTCTGATCCTCACTGACTGATTCTAATGATCTGATTCTCACTGTCTAATTCCTAACCTCTGCTCCATGCTGTCTGGTCATCGCTGTTTGATGCTCACTATGTGCTCCTCACTGACTTATCCTCACTCTCTGACCCTGATTCTCTGAGCCTCACTCTCTGAGCCTTACTGACGCATCCTCATACTCTGATCCCTACTGTTTGACTCTTAATACCTGATCCTCACTCTTTGATCCTCAGTTTCTAATCCTTTCTCTCTGCTTCTCATAGACTCATCCTCACTCTGATCTTCACTGATTCATAATCACTGACTAATCCTCAAATTCTGATCCATACTCTCTGACACTCACTTTCTGATGCACACTTTCTGATCCTCACTCTCTGATCCTCACTCTCTGACCTTCTCCCTCTGTCCCTCACTCTCTGTCCCCAATTTTGGACCCTTATTACCTGATGCTCAATGTTTGGTCATCACTTTCAGATCCTTACTCTCTGCTTCTCATTGACTCATCCTCACACTTCGATTCTCACTCTGATCTTCACCGATCCATACTCACTGTCTTCCTCACTGACGGATCCGCAAACTCTTATCCTCACTCTCTGATACTCTGTGACACTCACTGACTGATCCTCACTCTCTGATTCTCACTCTCTGATCCTCACTCTCTGATCCTCACTCTCTGATCCTCAATCTCTGATCCTCACTTTCTGATCCTCACTTTCTGATCCTCACTTTCTGATCCTCAGTTTCTGAACATCACTTTCTGATCCTCACTTTCTGATCCTCACTTTCTGATCCTCCCTTTCTGATCCTCAATTTCTGATCCTTATTCTCTGATTTCACTCTCTGATGCTCTCTGTCTGATTCTCAATCACTGACCCTTACTCTCTGACACTTGCTCTCTGATCCTCACCCTCTGATCCTCACCCTCTGATCCCAACCCTCTGATCCTCACCCTCTGATCCTCACCCTCTGATCCTCACCCTCTGATACCTCACCCTCTGATTCTCACCCTCTGATCCTCACCCTCTGATCCTCACCCTCTTATCCTCACGATCTGATCCTCACGATCTGACCCTCACGATCTGATCCTCACCCTCTGATCCTCACCCTCTGATCCTCACCCTCTGATCCTCACCCTCTGATCCTCACCCTCTGATCCTCTCTAACTGATCCTCACCCTCTGATTCTCACCTTCTGATCCTCACTGTCCAATTCCTAATGTCTGCTCCATGCTGTCTGGTCATCGCTGTTTGATGCTCCCAATCTGTTCCTCACTGACTTATCCTCAGTCTCTGACACTCAGTCTCTGAGCCTCACTCTCTGAGCCTTACTGACGCATCCTCACACTCTGATCCCTACTGTTTGACCCTTAATACCTGATCCTCACTCTTTGATCCTCCGTTTCTGATCCTTACTCTCTGCTTCTCATAGACTCATCCTCACTCTGATCTTCAGCGACCCATCCTCACTGTCCTCCTCACTGCCTGATCCTCAAATTCTGATTCTCACTTTCTGATCCTGACTCTCTGATCCTGACTCTCTGATCCTGACTCTCTGATCCTCACTCTCTGATC
Organism: Isurus oxyrinchus; assembly: GCA_026770705.1. NCBI lineage: Eukaryota > Metazoa > Chordata > Chondrichthyes > Lamniformes > Lamnidae > Isurus > Isurus oxyrinchus. The sequence goes on from JANJGN010000010.1 coordinate 99,760,049, forward strand.
CTCACTCTCTGATCCTCACTCTCTGACCCTCACTCTCTGACCCTCACTCTCTGAACCTCACTGAATGTTCCTCAGTTATTGATTCTCACTCTCTCATCATCAGTCTCTGACTTTCATTCTCTGAACCTGACTCATTGATCTTCAGTTACTGGTTCTCATTCTCTGATTCTCACTTTCTGATTCTCCCTCCCTGGTCCTATCTCTCTGACCCTCATTCTCTTAACCTCACTGAATGATCCTCAGTTACTGATTCTCACTCTGATCCTCACTCTCTGACCCTCATTCTCTGAACCTCACTGACTGTTCTTCAGCTACTGGTTCTCACTCTCTGATTCTCATTCTCTGAACCTCGCTCATTGATCCACCGTTACTGATTATCACTCTCTGATCCTCAATTTTTGATCATTTACTCATCCTCATTCTCCTCCTCAATGACAGATCCTCAAATTCTGATCCTCTCTCGCTGACTCACACTCACTGATTCTCCCTCACTAATCCTCACTGAAAGATCCTTACTCTCTCTCCTCACTTTGTGTTCCTTACGATCTTATCTGCACTGTTTGATCCTCACTTTCAGATCCCTACTCTTTGCTTTTCAAAGACTGATCCTCAGTCTCTGACTCACACTCACTGACTCACACTCACTGATCCTCAATCACTGCTCCTTACTTAATTTCTCACTCACTGATCCTCACTCACTGATCCTCACTCACTGATCCTCACTCACTGATTCTCACTCACTGATCCTCACTCACTGATCCTCACTCACTGATCCTCACTCACTGATCCTCACTCACTGATCCTCAATCACTGATCCTCACTTTCTGATCCTCACTTTCTGATCCTCATTCTCTGATTTCACTCTCTGAAGCTCTCTGTTTGATTCTCAATCACTGACCCTTACTCTCTGACGCTTGCTCTCTGATCCTCACCCTCTGATCCTCATCATCTGATCCTCATCGTCTGATCCTCACCCTCTGATCCTCACCCTCTGATCCTTACCCTCTGATCCTCACCCTCTGATCCTCACCGACTGATTCTAACGATCTGATCCTCACTGTCTGAATCCTAATCTCTGCTCCATGCTGTCTGGTCATCGCTGTTTGATGCTCACTGTCTGCTCCTCACTGACCTATCCTCACTCTCTACCCTCACACTCTGATCCCTACTGTTTGACCCTTAATACCTGATCCTCACTCTTTGATCCTCAGTTTCTAATCCTTACTCTCTGCTTCTCATAGACTCATCCTCACTCTCTGATCCTCACTCTGATCTTCACCGATTCATACTCACTGACTAATCCTCAAATTCTGATCCATACTCTCTGACACTCACATTCTGATCCTCACTCTCTGATCCTCACTCTCTGATCCACACTCTCTGATCCTCACTCTCTGACCCTCACTCTCTGAACCTCACTGAGTGTTCCTCAGTTATTGATTCACACTCTCTCATCATCAGTCTCTGACTTTCATTCTCTGAACCTCACTCACTGTTCTTCAGTTAGTGGTTCTCATTCTCTGATTCTCACTTTCTGATTCTCCCTCCCTGGTCCTATCTCTCTGACCCTCATTCTCTTAACCTCACTGAATGATCCTCAGTTACTGATTCTCACTCTGATCCTCACTCTGTGATCCTCACTCTCTGATCCCCACTCTCTGACCCTCATTCTCTGAACCTCACTGACTGTTCTTCAGCTACTGGTTCTCACTCTCTGATTCTCATTCTCTGAACCACGCTCATTGATCCTCCGTTACTGATTATCACTCTCTGATCCTCAATCTTTGATCTTTTACTCATCCTCATTCTTCTCCTCACTGACTGATTCTCAAATTCTGATCCTCACTCGCTGACTCACACTCACTGATTCTCCCTCACTAATCCTCACTGAAAATTCCTTACTCTCTCTCCTCACTTTGTGTTCCTTACGATCTTATCCGCACTGTTTGATCCTCACTTTCAGATCCCTACACTTTGCTTTTCAAAGACTGATCCTCAGTCTCTGACTCACACTCACTGACTCACACTCACTAATCCTCAATCACTGCTCCTTACTTGATTTCTCACTCACTGATCCTCACTCACTGATCCTCACTCACTGATCCGCACTCACTCATCCTCAATCACTGATCCTCACTCTGATCTTCACCGATTCATACTCACTGACTAATCCTCAAATTCTGATCCATACTCTCTGACGCTCACATTCTGATGCACACATTCTGATCCTGACTCTCTGATCCTCACTCTCTGATCCCCAATGTTGGACACTTATTACCTGATCCTCAATGTTTGGTCATCATTTCAGATCCTTACTGTCTGCTTCTCATTGACTCATCCTCACACTTCGATCCTCACTCTGATCTTCACCGACCCATACTCACTGTCCTCCTCACTGACGGATCCACAAATTCTTATCCTCACTCTCTGATACTCTGTGACACTCACTGACTGATCCTCACTCTCTGATCCTCACTCTCTGATCCTCACTCTCTGATCCTCACTCTCTGATCCTCAATTTCTGATCCTCATTTTCTGTTCCTCACTTTCTTGTCCTCACTTTCTTGTCCTCACTTTCTGATTTTCACTTTCTTGTCCTCATTCTCTGATTTCACTCTCTTATGCTCTTTGTCTGATTCTCAATCACTGATCCTTAAAGTCTGACACTTGCTCTCTGATCCTCGCCCTCTGATCCTCACCCTCTGATCCTCACCCTCTGATCCTCACCCTCTGATCCTCACCCTCTGATCCTCACCCTCTGCTCCTCACTAACTGATCCTCACCCTCTGATCCTCACCCTCTGATCCTCACCCTCTGATTCTCACCTTCTGATCCTCAATGTCCAATTCCTAATGTCTGCTCCATGCTGTCTGGTCATCGCTGTTTGATGCTCCCAGTCTGCTCCTCACTGACTTATCCTCAGTCTCTGACACTCAGTCTCTGAGCCTCACTCTCTGAGCCTTACTGACGCATCCTCACACTCTGATCCCTACTGTTTGACCCTTAATACCTGATCCTCACTCTTTGATCCTCAGTTTCTGATCCTTACTCTCTGCCTCTCATAGACTCATCCTCACTCTGATCTTCAGTGACCCATCCTCACCCTCTGATCCTCATCCTCTGATCCTCATCGTCTGATCCTCATCGTCTGATCCTCACCCTCTGATCCTCACCCTCTGATCCTTACCCTCTGATCCTCACCCTCTGATCCTCACCGACTGATTCTAACGATCTGATCCTCACTGTCTGAATCCTAATCTCTGCTCCATGCTGTCTGGTCATTGCTGTTTGATGCTCACTGTCTGCTCCTCACTGACCTATCCTCACTCTCTACCCTCATTCTCTGATCCTCACTCTCTGAGCCTTACTGACGAATCCTCACACTCTGATCCCTACTGTTTGACCCTTAATACCTGATCCTCACTCTTTGATCCTCAGTTTCTAATCCTTACTCTCTGCTTCTCATAGACTCATCCTCACTCTCTGATCCTCACTCTGATCTTCACCGATTCATACTCACTGACTAATCCTCAAATTCTGATCCATACTCTCTGACACTCACATTCTGATCCTCACTCTCTGATCCTCACTCTCTGATCCACACTCTCTGATCCTCACTCTCTGACCCTCACTCTCTGAACCTCACTGAGTGTTCCTCAGTTATTGATTCACACTCTCTCATCATCAGTCTCTGACTTTCATTCTCTGAACCTCACTCACTGTTCTTCAGTTAGTGGTTCTCATTCTCTGATTCTCACTTTCTGATTCTCCCTCCCTGGTCCTATCTCTCTGACCCTCATTCTCTTAACCTCACTGAATGATCCTCAGTTACTGATTCTCACTCTGATCCTCACTCTGTGATCCTCACTCTCTGATCCCCACTCTCTGACCCTCATTCTCTGAACCTCACTGACTGTTCTTCAGCTACTGGTTCTCACTCTCTGATTCTCATTCTCTGAACCACGCTCATTGATCCTCCGTTACTGATTATCACTCTCTGATCCTCAATCTTTGATCTTTTACTCATCCTCATTCTTCTCCTCACTGACTGATTCTCAAATTCTGATCCTCACTCGCTGACTCACACTCACTGATTCTCCCTCACTAATCCTCACTGAAAATTCCTTACTCTCTCTCCTCACTTTGTGTTCCTTACGATCTTATCCGCACTGTTTGATCCTCACTTTCAGATCCCTACACTTTGCTTTTCAAAGACTGATCCTCAGTCTCTGACTCACACTCACTGACTCACACTCACTAATCCTCAATCACTGCTCCTTACTTGATTTCTCACTCACTGATCCTCACTCACTGATCCTCACTCACTGATCCGCACTCACTCATCCTCAATCACTGATCCTCACTCTGATCTTCACCGATTCATACTCACTGACTAATCCTCAAATTCTGATCCATACTCTCTGACGCTCACATTCTGATGCACACATTCTGATCCTGACTCTCTGATCCTCACTCTCTGATCCCCAATGTTGGACACTTATTACCTGATCCTCAATGTTTGGTCATCATTTCAGATCCTTACTGTCTGCTTCTCATTGACTCATCCTCACACTTCGATCCTCACTCTGATCTTCACCGACCCATACTCACTGTCCTCCTCACTGACGGATCCACAAATTCTTATCCTCACTCTCTGATACTCTGTGACACTCACTGACTGATCCTCACTCTCTGATCCTCACTCTCTGATCCTCACTCTCTGATCCTCACTCTCTGATCCTCAATTTCTGATCCTCATTTTCTGTTCCTCACTTTCTTGTCCTCACTTTCTTGTCCTCACTTTCTGATTTTCACTTTCTTGTCCTCATTCTCTGATTTCACTCTCTTATGCTCTTTGTCTGATTCTCAATCACTGATCCTTAAAGTCTGACACTTGCTCTCTGATCCTCGCCCTCTGATCCTCACCCTCTGATCCTCACCCTCTGATCCTCACCCTCTGATCCTCACCCTCTGATCCTCACCCTCTGCTCCTCACTAACTGATCCTCACCCTCTGATCCTCACCCTCTGATCCTCACCCTCTGATTCTCACCTTCTGATCCTCAATGTCCAATTCCTAATGTCTGCTCCATGCTGTCTGGTCATCGCTGTTTGATGCTCCCAGTCTGCTCCTCACTGACTTATCCTCAGTCTCTGACACTCAGTCTCTGAGCCTCACTCTCTGAGCCTTACTGACGCATCCTCACACTCTGATCCCTACTGTTTGACCCTTAATACCTGATCCTCACTCTTTGATCCTCAGTTTCTGATCCTTACTCTCTGCCTCTCATAGACTCATCCTCACTCTGATCTTCAGTGACCCATCCTCACCCTCTGATCCTCATCCTCTGATCCTCATCGTCTGATCCTCATCGTCTGATCCTCACCCTCTGATCCTCACCCTCTGATCCTTACCCTCTGATCCTCACCCTCTGATCCTCACCGACTGATTCTAACGATCTGATCCTCACTGTCTGAATCCTAATCTCTGCTCCATGCTGTCTGGTCATTGCTGTTTGATGCTCACTGTCTGCTCCTCACTGACCTATCCTCACTCTCTACCCTCATTCTCTGATCCTCACTCTCTGAGCCTTACTGACGAATCCTCACACTCTGATCCCTACTGTTTGACCCTTAATACCTGATCCTCACTCTTTGATCCTCAGTTTCTAATCCTTACTCTCTGCTTCTCATAGACTCATCCTCACTCTCTGATCCTCACTCTGATCTTCACCGATTCATACTCACTGACTAATCCTCAAATTCTGATCCATACTCTCTGACACTCACATTCTGATCCTCACTCTCTGATCCTCACTCTCTGATCCTCACTCTCTGATCCACACTCTCTGATCCTCACTCTCTGACCCTCACTCTCTGAACCTCACTGAGTGTTCCTCAGTTATTGATTCACACTCTCTCATCATCAGTCTCTGACTTTCATTCTCTGAACCTCACTCACTGTTCTTCAGTTAGTGGTTCTCATTCTCTGATTCTCACTTTCTGATTCTCCCTCCCTGGTCCTATCTCTCTGACCCTCATTCTCTTAACCTCACTGAATGATCCTCAGTTACTGATTCTCACTCTGATCCTCACTCTGTGATCCTCACTCTCTGATCCCCACTCTCTGACCCTCATTCTCTGAACCTCACTGACTGTTCTTCAGCTACTGGTTCTCACTCTCTGATTCTCATTCTCTGAACCACGCTCATTGATCCTCCGTTACTGATTATCACTCTCTGATCCTCAATCTTTGATCTTTTACTCATCCTCATTCTTCTCCTCACTGACTGATTCTCAAATTCTGATCCTCACTCGCTGACTCACACTCACTGATTCTCCCTCACTAATCCTCACTGAAAATTCCTTACTCTCTCTCCTCACTTTGTGTTCCTTACGATCTTATCCGCACTGTTTGATCCTCACTTTCAGATCCCTACACTTTGCTTTTCAAAGACTGATCCTCAGTCTCTGACTCACACTCACTAATCCTCAATCACTGCTCCTTACTTGATTTCTCACTCACTGATCCTCACTCACTGATCCTCACTCACTGATCCGCACTCACTCATCCTCAATCACTGATCCTCACTCTGATCTTCACCGATTCATACTCACTGACTAATCCTCAAATTCTGATCCATACTCTCTGACGCTCACATTCTGATGCACACATTCTGATCCTGACTCTCTGATCCTCACTCTCTGATCCCCAATGTTGGACACTTATTACCTGATCCTCAATGTTTGGTCATCATTTCAGATCCTTACTGTCTGCTTCTCATTGACTCATCCTCACACTTCGATCCTCACTCTGATCTTCACCGACCCATACTCACTGTCCTCCTCACTGACGGATCCACAAATTCTTATCCTCACTCTCTGATACTCTGTGACACTCACTGACTGATCCTCACTCTCTGATCCTCATTCTCTGATCCTCACTCATTGATCCTCACTTTCTGATCCTCAATTTCTGATCCTCACTTTCTGATCCTCACTTTCTGATCCTCACTTTCTTGTCCTCACTTTCTTGTCCTCACTTTCTGATTCTCACTTTCTTGTCCTCATTCTCTGATTTCACTCTCTTATGCTCTTTGTCTGATTCTCAATCACTGATCCTTAAACTCTGACACTTGCTCTCTGATCCTCACCCTCTGATCCTCACCCTCTGATCCTCACCCTCTTACCCTCACCCTCTGATCCTCACGAACTGATCCTCACGATCTGATCCTCACCCTCTGATCCTCACCCTCTGATCCTCACCCTCTGATCCTCACCCTCTGATCCTCACCCTCTGATCCTCACCCTCTGATACTCACCCTCTGATTCTCACTAACTGATCCTCACCCTCTGATCCTCCCGATCTGATCCTCACTGTCTAATTCCTAATGTCTTCTCCCTGCTGTCAGGTCATCGCTGTTTGATGCTCCCAATCTGCTCCTCACTGACTTATCCTCACTCTCTGACACTCAGTCTCTGAGCCTCACTCTCTGAGCCTTACAGACGCATCCTCACATTCTGATCCCTACTGTTTGACCCTTAATACCTGATCCTCACTCTTTGATCCTCAGTTTCTGATCCTTACTCTCTGCTTCTCATAGACTCATCCTCACTCTGATCTTCAGCGCCCCATCCTCACTGTCCTCCTCAGTGCCTGATCCTCAAATTCTGCTTCTCACTTTCTGATCCTGACTCTCTGATCCTGACTCCCTGATCCTGACTCTCTGATCCTCACTCTCTGATCCTCACTCTCTGATCCTCACTCTCTGATCCTCACTCTCTGATCCTCAGTTACAGATTCTCACTCTCTGACCCTCAAACTCTGAACCTCACTGAATGTTCCTCAGTTATTGATTCTCACTCTCTCATCATCAGTCTCTGACTTTCATTCTCTGAACCTCACTCACTGATCTTCAGTTACTGGTTCTCATTCTCTGATTCTCACTTTCTGATTCTCCCTCCCTGGTCCTATCTCTCTGACCCTCATTCTCTTAACCTCACTGATCGATCCTTAGTTACTGATTCTCACTCTGATCCGCGCTCTCTGATCCTCACTCTCTGATCCTCAATCTCTGATTCCCACTCTCTGACCCTCATTCTCTGAACCTCACTGACTGTTCTTCAGCTACTGGTTCTCACTCTCTGATTCTCATTCTCTGAACCTCGCTCATTGATCCTCCGTTACTGATTATCACTCTCTGATCCTCAATCTTTGATCGTTCACTCATCCTCATTCTCCTCCTCACTGACTGATCCTCAAATTCTGATTCTCACTCGCTGACTCACACTCACTGATTCTCCCTCACTCATCCTCACTGAAAGATCCTTACTCTCTTCTCCTCACTTTGTGTTCCTTACTATCTGATCCGCACTGTTTGACCCTCACTTTCAGATCCTTACTCTTTGCTTTTCAAAGACTGATCCTCAGTCTCTGACTCACATTCACTGACTCACACTCACTAATCCTCAATCACTGCTCCTTCCTTGATTTCTCACTCACTGATCCTCACTCACTGATCCTCACTCACTGATCCTCACTCACTGATCCTCACTCACTGATCCGCACTCACTGATCCGCACTCACTGATCCTCACTTTCTGATCCTCACTTTCTGATCCTCATTCTCTGATTTCACTCTCTGATGCTCTCTGTGTGATTCTCAATCACTGACCATTACTCTCTGATGCTTGCTCTCTGATCCTCACCCTCTGATCTTCATCCTCTGATCCTCAACCTCTGATCCTCAACCTCCGATCCTCACCCTCTGATCCTCACTCTCTGATCCTCACCGACTGATTCTAACAATCTGATCCTCACTGTCTGAATCCTAATCTCTGCTCCATGCTGTCTGGTCATCGCTGTTTGATGCTCACTGTCTGCTCCTCACTGACTTATCCTCACTCTCTACCCTCATTCTCTGATCCTCACTCTCTGAGCCTTACTGACGAATCCTCACACTCTGATCCCTACTGTTTGACTCTTAATACCTGATCCTCACTCTTTGATCCTCAGTTTCTTATCCTTACTCTCTGCTTCTCATAGACTCATCCTCACTCTCTGATCCTCACTCTGATCTTCACCGATTCATACTCACTGACTAATCCTCAAATTCTGATCCATACTCTCTGACACTCACTTTCTGATGCACACATCCTGATCCTCACTCTCTGATGCTCACTTTCTGATGCTCACTCTCTGATGCTCACTCTCTGATGCTCACTCTCTGATACTCACTCTCTGATTCTCACTCTCTGATTCTCACTCTCTGATGCTCACTCTGTTATGCTCACTCTCTGATCGTCACTCTCAGATCGTCACTCTCTGATCCTCACTCTCTGATCCTCACTCTCTGATCCTCACTCTCTGATCCTCACTCTCCGACCTTCTCCCTCTGTCCCTCACTCTCTGATCCCCAATGTTGGACCCTTATTACCTGATCCTCAATGTTTGGTCATCACTTTCAGTTCCTTACTCTCTGCTTCTCATTGACTCATCCTCATACTTCGATCTCACTCTGATCTTCACTGACCCATACTCACTGTCCTGCTCACTGATGGATCCACAAATTGTTATCCTCACTCTCTCATACTCTGTGACACTCACTGACTGATCCTCACTCTCTGATCCTCACCTTCTAATCCTCACTTCCTGACCCTCATTCTCTGATCCTCACTGACTGTTCCTCAGTTACTGATTCTCACTCTCTTATCCGCACTCGCTGATTCTCATTCTCTGAACCTCACTCTCGGACATTCTCCCTCTGTTCCTCACTCTCTGATCCTCACTGTTTGATCCTTATTGTCTGATCCTAACTGCCTAATCCCCACTGTTTGATCCTGAATTTTAGATCCCTGCTCTCTGTTTCTCGTTTATTTATGCTCACTCTCTGATCCTCAATCTTTGATCTTCATTGACTCATCCTCATTCTCCTCTTCAATGACTGCTCCTCAAATTCTGATATTCAATCTCTGATCCTCATTTTATGATCTGCACATTCTGACCTTGAATCTCTGATCCTCACTCTTCCTCAGCTACTGATTCTCACTCTCAGATCCTCACTCTCTGACCCTCATTCTCTGAATCTCACTGACTCTTCGTCAATTACTGATTCTCACTCTCTGATTCTCATTCTCTGAACCTCACTCACTGATCCTCGGTTACTGATTCTCACTCTCTGATCCTCAATATTTCATCTTTTACTCATCATCATTCTCCTCCTCACTGACTGATCCTCACTCTCTGATCCTCACTCGCTGACTCACTCTCACTGTTTCTCACTCACTAATCCTCACTGAAAGATACTTACTCTGTTTCTCACTCACTGATACTCACTCACTGATCCTCACTTTCTGCTCCACACTTTCTGCTCCTCACTTTCTGCTCCTCACTTTTGATTCCTCACTCTCTGATCCTCACTCTCTGATCCTCACTCTCTGACGCTTGCTCTCTGATCCTCACCCTCTGATCCTCGCCCTCTAATCCTCGCCCTCTGATCCTCGCCATCTGATCCTCGCCCTCTGATCCTCGCCCTCTGATCCTCACCCTCTGATCCTCACCCTCTGATCCTCACCCTCTGATCCTCGCCCTCCGATCCTCGCCCTCTGATCCTCGCCCTCTAATCCTCGCCCTCTGATCCTCTCCTCTGATCCTCACCCTCTGATCCTCTCCTCTGATCCTCACCCTCTGATCCTCACTGTCTGATCATCACTGACTGATTCTAACAATCTGATCCTCACTGTCTGATTCCTAACCTCTGCTCCATGCTGTCTGGTCATCGTGGTTTGACGCTCACTATCTGCTCCTCACTGACTTATCCTCACTCTTTGACCCTCATTCTCTGATCCTCACTCTCTGAGCCTTACTGACGAATCCTCACACTCTGATCCCTACTGTTTGACCCTTAATACCTGATCCACACTCTTTTATCTTCAGTTTCTGATCCTTAATCTCTGCTTCTCATAGACTCATCCTCACTCTCTGATCCTCACTCTGATCTTCGCCGATACATACTCACTGACTAATCCTCAAATTCTGATCCATACTCTCTGACACACACTTTCTGATCCACACTTTCTGATCCTCACTCTCTGATGCTCCCTCTCTGACCTTCTCCCTCTGACCCTCACTCTCTGATCCCTAATGTTTTACCCTTATTACCTGATCCTCACTGTTTGGTCTTCACTTTCAGATCCTTACTCTCTGCTTCTCATTGACTCATCCTCACGCTTCGATCCTCACTCTGATCTTCACCGACCCATACTCACTGTCCTCCTCACTGACGGATCCACAAATTCTTATCCTCACTCTCTGATACTCTGTGACACTCACTGACTGATCCTCACTCTCTGATCCTCACCTTCTGATCCTCGCTTCCTGATCCTCACTTTCTGATCCTCACTTTCTGATCCTCATTCTCTGATTTCACTCTCTGATGCTCTCTGTCTGATTCTCAATCACTGACCCTTACTCTTTGATGCTTGCTCTCTGAACCTCACTAGCTGATCCTCACCATCTGATCCTCAGCCTCTGATCCTCAGCCTCTGATCCTCAGCCTCTGATCCTCAGCCTCTGATCCTCAGCCTCTGATCCTCACCCTCTGATCCTCATGATCTGATCCTCACCCTCTGATCCTCACCCTCTGATCCTCACCGACTGTTTCTAATGATCTGATCCTCACTGTCTAATTCCTAATCTCTGCTCCATGCTCTCTGGTCATCGCTGTTTGTGCTCACTATCTGCTCCTCACTGACTTATCCTCACTCTCTGTCTCTCATTCTCTGAGCCTCACTCTCTGAGCCTTACTGACGCATCCTCACACTCTGATCCCTACTGTTTGACACTTAATACCTGATCCTCACTCTTTGATCCTCAGTTTCTGATCCTTAATCTCTGCTTCTCATAGGCTCATCCTCACGCTCTGATCCTCACTCTCTGATGCTCACTGTCTGATCCTCACTCTGTGACCCACACTCTCTGATCCTGACTCTCTGATCCTCACTCTCTGACCTTCTCCCTCTGTCCCTTACTCTCTGTCCCCAATGTTGGACCCTTATTACCTGATCCTCAATGTTTGGTCATCACTTTCAGATCCTTACTCTCTGCTTCTCATTGACTCATCCTCACACTTCAATTCTCACTCTGATCTTCACCGACCCAAACTCACTGTCCTCCTCACTGACGGATCCGCAAACTCTTATCCTCACTCTCTGATACTCTGACACTCACTGACTGATCCTCTCTCTCAGATCCGCACACTCTGATCCTCACTCTCTGATCCTCACTCTCTGATCTTCACGTTCTGATCCTCACTTTCTGATCCTCACATTCTGATCCTCAATTTCTGATCCTCACTCTCTGATCCTCACTTTCTGATCCTCATTCTCTGATTTCACTCTCTGATGCTCTCTGTCTGATTCTCAATCACTGACCCTTACTCTCTAACCCTTGTTCTCTGATCCTCACCCTCTGATCCTCACCCTCTGATCCTCACTAACTGTTCCTCACCCTCTGATCCTTACCCTCTGATCCTCCCGATCTGATCCTCACTGTGTAATTCCTAATGTCTGCTCCATGCTGTCTGGTCATCGCTGTTTGATGCTCCCAATCTGCTCCTGACTGACTTATCCTCACTCTCTGACACTCAGTCTCTGAGCCTCGCGCTCTGAGCCTTACTGACGCATCCTCACACTCTGATCCCTACTGTTTGACCCTTAATACCTGATCCTCACTCTTTGATCCTCCGTTTATGATCCTTACTCTCTGCTTCTCATAGACTCATCCTCACTCTGATCTTCAGCGACCCATCCTCACTGTCCTCCTCTCTGCCTGATCCTCAAATTCTGCTTCTCACTTTCTGATCCTGACTCTCTGATCCTGACTCTCTGATCCTGACTCTCTGATCCTCACTCTCCGATCCTCACTCTCTGATCCTCACTCTCTTATCCTAACTGACTGTTCCTCCTTTACATATTCTCACTCTCTGACCCTCATTCTCTGAACCTCACTGAATGTTCCTCAGTTATTGATTCTCACTCTCTCATCATCAGTCTCTGACTTACATTCTCTGCACCTCACTCACTGATCTTCAGTTACTGGTTCTCATTCTCTGATTCTCACTTTCTGATTCTCCCTCCCTGGTCCTATCTCTCTGACCCTCATTCTCTTAACCTCACTGATTGTTCCTCAGTTACTGATTCTCACTCCGATCCTCACTCTCTGATCCTCACTCCCTGATCCTGACTCTCTGATCCTCACACTCTGACGCTCGCTCTCTGATCCCCACTCTCTGACCCTCATTCTCTGAACCTCACTGACTGTTCTTCAGCTACAGTTTCTCACTCTCTGATTCTCATTCTCTGAACCTCGGTCTTTGATCCTCCATTACTGATTATCACTCTCTGATCCTCAATCTTTGATCTTTTACTCATCCTCATTCTCCTCCTCACTGACTGATCCTCAAATTCTGATCCTCACTCGCTGACTCATACTCACTGATTCTCCCTCACTAATCCTCACTGAAAGATCCTTACTCTCTCTCCTCACTTTGTGTTCCTTACGATCTGATCCACACTGTTTGATCACCACTTTCAGATCCCTACTCTTTGCTTTTCAAAGACTGATCCTCAGTCTCTGACTCACAATCACTGACTCACAATTACTAATCCTCAATCACTGCTCCTTACTTGATTTCTCACTCACTGATCCTCACTCACTGATCCTCACTCACTGATCCGCACTCACTGATCCTCACTCACTGATCCTCACTCTCTGATCCTCACTCTCTGATCCTCACTCTCTGATCCTCACTTTCTGATCCTCACTTTCTGATCCTCATTCTCTGATTTCAATCTCTGATGCTCTCTGTGTGATTCTCAATCACTGACCCTTACTCTCTGACGCTTGCTTTCTGATCCTCACCCTCTGATCCTCATCCTCTGATCCTCATCCTCTGATCCTCATCCTCTGATCCTCACCCTCTGATCCTTACCCTCTGATCCTCACCCTCTGATCCTCACCCTCTGATCCTCACCTTCTGATCCTCACCCTCTGATCCTCACTCTCTGATCCTCACCGACTGATTCTAACGATCTGATTCTCACTGTCTGAATCCTAATCTCTGCTCCATGCTGTCTGGTCATCGCTGCTTGATGCTCACTGTCTGCTCCTCACTGAGTTATCCTCACTCTCTACCCTCATTCTCTGATCCTCACTCTCTCAGCCTTACTGACGAATCCTCACACTCTGATCCCTTCTGTTTGACCCTTAATACCTGATCCTCACTCTTTGATCCTCAGTTTCTAATCCTTACTCTCTGCTTCTCATAGACTCATCCTCACTCTCTGATCCTCACTCTGATCTTCACCGATTCATACTCACTGACTAATCCTCGAATTCTGATCCATACGCTCTGACACTCACTTTCTGATGCACACATTCTGATCCTCACTCTCTGATGCTCACTCTCTGATGCTCACTCTCTGATGCTCACTCTCTGATGCTCACTCTCTGATCCTCACTCTCTGATGCTCACTCTCTGATGCTCACTCTCTGATCCTCACTCTCTGACCTTCTCCCTCTGTCCTCACTCTCTGATCCCCAATGTTGGACCCTTATTACCTGATCCTCAATGTTTGGTCATCACTTTCAGATCCTTACTGTCTGCTTCTCATTGACTCATCCTCACACTTCGATCCTCTCTCTGATCTTCACCGACCCATACTCACTGTCCTCCTCACTGACGGATCCACAAATTCTTATCCTCACTCTCTCATACTCTGTGACACTCACTGACTGATCCTCACTCTCTGATCCTCTCTCACTAATCCTCACTTTCTGATCCTCACTTTCTGATCCTCACAATCTCTCCCTCACTTTCTGATCCTCACTTTCTGATCCTCACTTTCTGATCCTCACTTTCTGATCCTCATTTTCTAATCCTCATTCTCTGATTTTACTCTCTGCTGTTCTCTGTCTGATTCTCAATCACTGACCCTTACTCTCTGACACTTGCTCTCTGATCCTCACCCTCTGATCCTCACCCTCTGATCCTCACCCTCTGATCCTCACCCTCTGATCCTCACCCTCTGATCCTCACGATCTGATCCTCACCATGTGATCCTCACCGACTGATTCTAACGATCAGATCCTCACTGTCTAATTCCTAATCTCTGCTCCATGCTCTATGGTCATCACTGTTTGTGCTCACTATCTGCTCCTCACTGACTTATCCTCACTCTCTGACTCTCATTCTCTGAGTCTCACTCTCTGAGCCGTACTGACACATCCTCACACCCTGATCCCTACTGTTTGACCCTTAATACCTGATCCTCACTCTTTGATCCTCAGTTTCTGATCCTTACTCTCTGCTTCTCATAGGCTCATCCTCACTTGCTGATCCTCACTCTGATCTTCAGCGAACCATCCTCACTGTCCTCCTCTCTGCCTGATCCTCAAATTCTGCTTCTCACTTTCTGATCCTCACTCTCTGATCCTCACTCTCTGATCCTCACTCTCTGATCCTCACTCTGATCCTCACTCTCTGATCCTCACTCTCTGATCCTCACTCTCTGATCCTCACTGACTGTTCCTCAGTTACAGATTCTCACTCTCTGACCCTCATTCTCTGAACCTCACTGAATGTTCCTCAGTTATTGATTCTCACTCTCTCATCATCAGTTTCTGACTTTCATTCTCTGAACCTCACTCACTGATCTTCAGTTAGTGGTTCTCATTCTCTGATTCTCACTTTCTGATTCTCCCTCCCTGGTCCTATCTCTCTGACCCTCATTCTCTTAACCTCACTGATCGATCCTCAGTTACTGATTCTCACTCTGATCCTGACTCTCTGATCCTCACTCTCTGATCCCCACTCTCTGATCCCCACTCTCTGACCCTCATTCTCTGAACCTCACTGACTGTTCTTCAGCTACTTGTTCTCACTCTCTTATTCTCATTCTCTGAACCTCGCTCATTGATCCTCAGTTACTGATTATCACTCTCTGATCCTCAATCTTTGATCTTTTACTCATCCTCATTCTCCTCGTCACTGACTGATCCTCAAATTCTGATCCTCACTCGCTGACTCACACTCACTGATTCTCCATCACTAATCCTCACTGAAAGATCCTTACTCTCTTCTCCTCACTTTGTGTTCCTTACGATCTGATCCGCACTGTTCGACCCTCACTTTCAGATCCCTACTCTTTGCTTTTCAAAGACTGATCCTCAGTCTCTGACTCACCCTCACTGACTCACAATCACTAATCCTCAATCACTGCTCCTTCCTTGATTTCTCACTCACTGATCCTCACTCACTGATCCTCACTCACTGATCCTCACTCACTGATCCTCACTCACTGATCCTCACTTTCTGATCTTCACTTTCTGATCCTCATTCTCTGATTTCACTCTCTGATGCTCTCTGTGTGATTCTCAATCACTGACCCTTACTCTCTGACGCTTGCTCTCTGATCCTCACCCTCTGATCCTCACCCTCTGATCCTCACCCTCTGATCCTCACCCTCTGATCCTCACCCTCTGATCCTCACCCTCTGATCCTCACCCTCTGATCCTCACTCTCTGATCCTCACCGACTGATTCTAACGATCTGATCCTCACTGTCTGAATCCTAATCTCTGCTCCATGCTGTCTGGTCATCGCTGTTTGATGCTCACTGTCTGCTCCTCACTGACTTATCCTCACTCTCTACCCTCATTCTCTGATCCTCACTCTCTCAGCCTTACTGACGAATCCTCACACTCTGATCCCTACTGTTTGCCCCTTAATACCTGATCCTCACTCTTTGATCCTCAGTTTCTAATTCTTACTCTCTGCTTCTCATAGACTCATCCTCACTCTCTGATCCTCACTCTGATCTTCACTGATTCATACTCACCGACTAATCCTCCAATTCTGATCCATACTCTCTGACTCTCACATTCTGATGCACACATTCTGATCATCAATCTCTGATCCTCACTCTCTGATTCTCACTCTCTGATTCTCACTCTCTGATGCTCACTCTCTGATGCTCACTCTCTGATGCTCACTCTCTTATGCTTACTCTCTGATCCTCACTCTCTGACCTTCTCCCTCTGTCCCTCACTCTCTGAACCCCAATTTTGGACCCTTATTACCTGATCCTTAATGTTTGGTTATCACTTTCAGATCCTTACTGTCTGCTTCTCATTGACTCATCCTCACACTTCAAACCTCACTCTGATCTTCACCGACCCATACTACTGTCCTCCTCACTGACGGATCCACAAATTCTTATCCTCACTCTCTGATCCTCACTCTCTGATCCTCTCTCACTGATCCTCACTCACTGATCCTCACTTTCTGATCCTCACTTTCTGATCTTCATTCTCTGATTTCACTCTCTGATGCTATCGGTCTGATTCTCAATCACTGACCCTTAATCTCTGATGCTTGCTCTCTGATCCTCACCCTCTGATCCTCACCCTCTGATCCTCACCCTCTGATCCTCACCCTCTGATCCTCACCCTCTGATCCTCACCCTCTGATCCTCACCCTCTGATCCTCTCCCTCTGATCCTCACCCTCTGATCCTCACTCTCTGATCCTCACCGACTGATTCTAACGATCTGATCCTCACTGTCTGATTCCTAATCTCTGCTCCATGCTATCTGGTCATCGCTCATTGATGCTCACTATCTGCTCCTCACTGACTTATCCTCACTCTCTGACCCTCATTCTCTGATCCTCACTCTCTGAGCCTTACTGACGAATCCTCACACTCTGATCCCTACTGTTTGACCCGTAATACCTGATCCTCACTCTTTGATCCTCAGTTTCTGATCCTTACTCTCTGATTCTCATAGACTCATCCTCACTCTCTGATCCTCACTCTGATCTTCACTGATTCATACTCACTGACTAATCCTCAAACTCTGATCCACACTTTCTGATGCTCACTCTCTGATGCTCACTCTCTGATGCTCACTCTCTGATGCTCAACCTCTGATGCTCACTCTCTGATGCTCACTCTCTGATGCTCACTCTCTGATGCTCACTCTCTGATGCTCACTCTCTGATCCTCACTGTCTGATCCTCACTCTCTGATCCTCACTCTCTGATCCTCACTATCTGATCCTGACTCTCTGATCCTCACTCTCCGACCTTCTCCCTCTGTCCCTCACTCTCTGATCCCTCGCCCTCTGATCCTCGCCTCTGATCCTCGCCGTCTGATCCTCACTCTTTGATCCTCAGTTTCTGATCCTTTCTCTCTGCTTCTCATAGACTCATTCTGACTCTCTGATCCTCACTCTGATCTTCACCGATTCATACTCACTGACTAATCCTCAAATTCTGATCCATACTCTCTGACACTCACTTTCTGATCCACACTTTCTGATCCTCACTCTCTGATGCTCCCTCTCTGACCTTCTCCCTCTGTCCCTCACTCTCTGATCCCCAATGTTGGAACCTTATTACCTGATCCTCACGGTTTGGTCTTCACTTTCAGATACTTACTCTCTGCTTCTCCTTGACTCATCCTCACGCTTCGATCCTCACACTGATCTTCACCGACCCATACTCACTGTCCTCCTCACTGACGGATCCACAAATTCTTATCCTCACTCTCTGATACTCTGTGACACTCACTGACTGATCCTCACTCTCTGATCCTCACCTTCTGATCCTCACTTCCTGATCCTCACTTTCTGATCCTCACAATCTGAACCTCACTTTCTGATCCTCACTTTCTGATCCTCACTTCCTGATCCTCATTCTCTGATCCTCAGTGACTGTTCCTCAGTTACTGATTCTCACTCTCTTATCCGCACTCTCTGATTCCCATTCTCTGAACCTAAATCTTAGACTTTCTCCCTCTTTTCCTTACTCTCTGATCGTCACTGTTTGATCCTTATTGTCTGATCCTGACAGCCTAATCCCCACTGTTTGATCCTGACTTTCAGATCCCTGCTCTTTGTTTCTTGTTGATTTATGCTCACTCTCTGATCCTCAATCTTTGATCTTCATTGACTCATCCTCATTCTCCACTTCACTGACCGATCCTCAATTTCTGATATTCAATCTCTGATCCTCGTTTTATGATCCACACATTCTGATCCTGATTCTCTGATTCTCACTCTTCCTCAGCTACTGATTCTCACTCTCAGATCCTCACTCTCTGACCCTCATTCTCTGAATCTCATTGACTCTTCGTCAATTACTGATTCTCACTCTCTGATTGTCACTCTCTGATTCTCATTCTCTGAAACTCGCTCTCTGATCCTCAGTTACTGATTCTCACTCTCTGATCCTCACTCTCTGACCTTCTCCCTCTGTTCCTCACTCTCTGATCCTCACTGTTGGATCCTTACTGTCTGATCCTAACTGATTGATCCCCACTGTTTGATCCTCACTTTCAGATCCCTTCTCTCTGTTTCTCGTTGATTTAGGCTCACTCTCTGATCATCAATCTTTGATCTTCATTGACTCATCCTTATTCTCCTCACAGACTCATCCTCAACTTCTGATCCTCACTCTCTGATCCTCACTCTCTGATCCTCACTCTCTGACTCACACTCACTGATTCTCACTCACTAATCCTCACTGACCGATCCTTACTCTGCTCCTCACTTTGTAGTCCTTACTATCTGATCCCCACTGTTTCACTATTACTTTCAGATCCCTACTCTCTGCTTCTGAAAGACTGATCCTCAGTCCCTGACTCTCACTGTATGACTCACATTCACTAATCCTCACTCTCTGATCCTCACTCTCTGACGCTTGCCCTCTGATCCTTACCCTCTGCTCCTCGCCCTCTGATCATTGCCCTCTGATCCTCGCCCTCTGATCCTCGCCCTCTGATCCTCGCCCTCTGATCCTCGCCCTCTGATCCTCGCCCTCTGTTCCTCACTCTCTGATCCTCACTCACTGTTCCTCACTCTCTGATTCTCACTCTCTGATCCTCACTCTCTGATCCTCACTCTCTGACCTTCTCCCTCTGTTCCTCACTCTCTGATCCTCACTGTTGGATCCTTACTGTCTGATCCTAACTGACTGATCCCCACTGTTTGATCCTCACTTTCAGATCCCTGCTCTCTGTTTCTCGTTGATTTAGGCTCACTCTCTGATCATCAATCTTTGATCTTCATTGACTCATCCTCATTCTCCTCACTGACTCATCCTCAACTTCTGATCCTCACTCTCTGACTCACACTCACTGATTCTCACTCACTAATCCTCACTGACTGATCCTTACTCTGCTCCTCACTTTGTAATCCTTACTATCTGATCCCCACTGTTTCACCATTACTTTCAGATCCCTACTCTCTGCTTCTGAAAGACTGATCTTCAGTCCCTGACTCTCACTCTATGACTCACATTCACTAATCCTCACTCACTGATCCTCACTTTCTGATTTTCACTCACTGATCCTCACTCTCTGATCATCACTCTCTGATCCTCACTCTCTGATCCTCACTCTCTGATCCTCACTTCCTGATCCTCACTCTTTCATGCTCTCTGTCTGATTCATCACTCACTGACCCTTACTCTCTGATGCTTCCTCTCTGATCCTCGCCCTCTGATCCTCGCCCTCTGATCCTCACCCTCTAATCCTCACCCTCTGATCCTCGCCCTCTGACCCCCAATGTTGGATCTTTACTTCCTGATCCTCACTGTTTGGTCATCTCTTTCAGATCCTTATTCTCTGCTTCTCATTGACTAATCCTCACTCTCCTATCTTCACTCTGATCTTCACCGACCCATCCTCACTGTCCTCCTCACTGACTGTTCCTCACATTCTGATCCTCACCCTCTGATCCTCATCCTCTGGTCTTCACTCTCTGATCCTCACTCTCTGATCCTCACTCTCTGATCTTCATTCTCTGAACCTCACTCACTGATCTTCAGTTACTGGTTCTCACTCTCTGATTCTCACTCTCTGATTCTCACTCTCTGGCTCTCACTCTCTGGTTCTCACTCTCTGGTTCTCACTCTCTGATCCTCAGTTACTGATTCTCATTCTCTGATCCTCAATCTTTGATCTTTTACTCATCCTCATTCTCTTCCTCACTGACTGATCCTCATATTCTGATCCACAGTTACTGTTTCTCACTCTCAGATCCGCACAATCTGACCCACATTTTCTGAATCTCACTGACTCTCCCTCAATTACTGATTCTCACTCTCTGATCATCACTCTCTGATCTTCATTCCATGAACCTCACTCACTGATCTTCAGTTACTAGTTCTCACTCTGTGATTCTCACTCTCTGATTCTCATTTTCTGAACCTTATTCACTGATCCTCAGTTACTCATTCTCACTCTCTGATCCTCAATATTTCATCTTTTACTCATCCTCATTCTCCTCCTCACTGACTGATCCTCACTCTATGATCCTTACTCTGTTTCTCACTCACTGATCCTCACTCACTGATCCTCACTCACTGATCCTCACTCACTGATCATTACTTTCTGCTCCTCACTCTCTGATCCTCACTCTCTGATCCTCACTCTCTGATCCTCACTCTCTGATCCTCACTCTCTGATCCTCACTCTCTGATCCTCACAGTCTGATCCTCACTGTTTGATTCCTAATCTCTGCTCCATGCTGTCTGGTCCTCGCTGTTTGATGCTCACTATCTGCTCCTCACTGACTATCCTCACTCTCTGACACTCCTTCTCTGATCCTCACTCTCTGATCCTTTCTTTTTGATCCTTATTGTCTGATCTTAACTGCCTGATACCCACTGTTTGATCCTCATTTTCAAATCCTTACTCTCTGCTTCTCATTTACTCATCCTCATCCTCTGATCTTCACTGGCCCATCCTCACTGTCCTCCTCACTGACTGATCCTCAAATTCATATCCTCACTCTCTGATACTCTCTGACACTCACTGAATGACGGTTACTTTCTGATCCTCACTCTCTGATCCTCACTCTCTGATCCTTACACTCTGATCCTTACACTCTGATCCTTACTCTCTGATCCTCAATCTCTGATCCTCACTCTCGGAACCTCGCTCTCAGATCCTCACTCTTGGATCCTCACTCTCAGATCCTCAATCGCGTATCCTCACTCGCGGATCCTCACTCGCGGATCCTCACTCGCGGACACTCACTCGCGAACCCTCACTCGTGAACCCTCACTCGCGGACCCTCACTCGCGGACCCTCACTCGCGGACCCTCACTCGTGGATCCTCACTCGTGGATCCTCACCCTTGAATCCTCACTCGCGTATCCTCACTTGCAGATCCTCACTCGCGGATGCTCACTCGCGGATGCTCACTCGCGGATGTCACTCCCGGATCCTCACTCGCAGACCTCACTCGCAGATCCTCACTCGCGGATCCTCACTCTCTTAACCTCACTTTCTGACCCTCATTCTCTGATCCTCACTGACTGTTCCTCAGTTACTGATTCTCAATCTCGAAGAGTGAGGTTCAGAGAATGGGGATCAATCTCCGACCTTCTCCCTCTGCTCCTCACTCTCTGATGCTCAGTTCTGATTCTCACTCTCTGATCCTCAAACTTTGACCCACATTTTCTGAATCTCACTGACTCTTCCTCAATTACTGATTATCACTCTCTGTTCATCACTCTCTGATCTTCATTCTCTGAACCTCACTCACTGATCTTCAGTTACTGGTTCTCACTTTCTGATTCTCTCTCTCTGATTCTCATTCTCTGAACCTCAATCATTGATCTTCATTGACTTATCCGCATTCTCCCCTTCACTGACTGATCCCCAAATTCTGATATTCAATCTCTGATCCTCACTTTATGATCCGCATATTCTGACCATGATTCTCTGATCCTCACTGTTCCTCAGCTACTGATTCTCACTCTCAGATCCTCATGCTCTGAACCTCATTCTCTGAATCTCACTGACTCTTCGTCAATTACTGATTCTCACTCTCTGATTGTCACTCTCTGATTCTCATTCTCTGAAACTCACTCTCTGATCCTCAGTTACTGA
The DNA here is from genome assembly GCA_026770705.1 of Isurus oxyrinchus. Taxonomy (NCBI): domain Eukaryota; kingdom Metazoa; phylum Chordata; class Chondrichthyes; order Lamniformes; family Lamnidae; genus Isurus; species Isurus oxyrinchus. The sequence goes on from JANJGN010000010.1 coordinate 99,783,007, forward strand.
TTCACACTCTTTGATACTCATTCTCTGATTCTCACTCTCTGTTCCTCACTCTCTGATCCTCACTCTCTGTTCCTCACTTTCTGATCCTCACTCTCTGATTCTCACTCTCTGATCCTCACTCTCTGATCCTCACTCTCTGACCTTCTCCCTCTGTTCCTCACTCTCTGATCCTCACTGTTGGATCCTTACTGTCTGATCCTAACTGACTGATCCCCACTGTTTGATCCTCACTTTCAGATCCCTTCTCTCTGTTTCTCGTTGATTTAGGCCCACTCTCTGATCATCAATCTTTGATCTTCATTGACTCATCCTTATTCTCCTCACAGACTCATCCTCAACTTCTGATCCTCACTCTCTGATCCTCACTCTCTGACTCACACTCACTGATTCTCACTCACTAATCCTCACTGACCGATCCTTACTCTGCTCCTCACTTTGTAGTCCTTACTATCTGATCCCCACTGTTTCACTATTACTTTCAGATCCCTACTCTCTGCTTCTGAAAGACTGATCCTCAGTCCCTGACTCTCACTGTATGACTCACATTCACTAATCCTCACTCTCTGATCCTCACTCTCTGATGCTTGCCCTCTGATCCTTACCCTCTGCTCCTCGCCCTCTGATCATTGCCCTCTGATCCTCGCCCTCTGATCCTCGCCCTCTGATCCTCGCCCTCTGATCCTCGCCCTCTGATCCTCGCCCTCTGATCCTCGCCCTCTGTTCCTCACTCTCTGATCCTCACTCTCTGTTCCTCACTTTCTGATCCTCACTCTCTGATTCTCACTCTCTGATCCTCACTCTCTGATCCTCACTCTCTGATCCTCACTTCCTGATCCTCACTCTTTGATGCTCTCTGTCTGATTCATCACTCACTGACCCTTACTCTCTGTTGCTTCCTCTCTGATCCTCGCCCTCTGATCCTCGCCCTCTGATCCTCACCCTCTGATCCTCGCCCTCTGATCCTTGCCCTCTGATCCTCCCCCTCTGATCCTCGCCTTCTGATCCTCGCCCTCTGATCCTCGCCCTCTGTTCCTCACTCTCTGATCCTCACTCTCTGTTCCTCACTTTCTGATCCTCACTCTCTGATTCTCACTCTCTGATCCTCACTCTCTGATCCTCACTCTCTGACCTTCTCCCTCTGTTCCTCACTCTCTGATCCTCACTGTTGGATCCTTACTGTCTGATCCTAACTGACTGATCCCCACTGTTTGATCCTCACTTTCAGATCCCTGCTCTCTGTTTCTCCTTGATTTCGGCTCACTCTCTGATCATCAATCTTTGATCTTCATTGACTCATCCTCATTCTCCTCACTGACTCTTCCTCAACTTCTGATCCTCACTCTCTGACTCACACTCACTGATTCTCACTCACTAATCCTCACTGACTGATCCTTACTCTGCTCCTCACTTTGTAATCCTTACTATCTGATCCCCACTGTTTCACCATTACTTTCAGATCCCTACTCTCTGCTTCTGAAAGACTGATCTTCAGTCCCTGACTCTCACTCTATGACTCACATTCACTAATCCTCACTCACTGATCCTCACTTTCTGATCTTCACTCACTGATCCTCACTCTCTGATCATCACTCTCTGATCCTCACTCTCTGATCATCACTCTCTGATCCTCACTTCCTGATCCTCACTCTTTCATGCTCTCTGTCTGATTCATCACTCACTGACCCTTACTCTCTGACGCTTCCTCTCTGATCCTCGCCCTCTGATCCTCGCGCTCTGACCCCCAATGTTGGATCTTTACTTCCTGATCCTCACTGTTTGGTCATCTCTTTCAGATCCTTATTCTCTGCTTCTCATTGACTAATCCTCACTCTCCTATCCTCACTCTGATCTTCACCGACCCATCCTCACTGTCCTCCTCACTGACTTATCCTCACATTCTGATCCTCACCCTCTGATCCTCATCCTCTGGTCTTCACTCTCTGATCCTCACTCTCTGATCCTCACTCTCTGATCTTCATTCTCTGAACCTCACTCACTGATCTTCAGTTACTGGTTCTCACTCTCTGATTCTCACTCTCTGATTCTCACTCTCTGGCTCTCACTCTCTGGTTCTCACTCTCTGGTTCTCACTCTCTGATCCTCAGTTACTGATTCTCATTCTCTGATCCTCAATCTTTGATCTTTTACTCATCCTCATTCTCTTCCTCACTGACTGATCCTCATATTCTGATCCACAGTTACTGTTTCTCACTCTCAGATCCGCACAATCTGACCCACATTTTCTGAATCTCACTGACTCTCCCTCAATTACTGATTCTCACTCTCTGATCATCACTCTCTGATCTTCATTCCATGAACCTCACTCACTGATCTTCAGTTACTAGTTCTCACTCTGTGATTCTCACTCTCTGATTCTCATTTTCTGAACCTTATTCACTGATCCTCAGTTACTCATTCTCACTCTCTGATCCTCAATATTTCATCTTTTACTCATCCTCATTCTCCTCCTCACTGACTGATCCTCACTCTATGATCCTTACTCTGTTTCTCACTCACTGATCCTCACTCACTGATCCTCACTCACTGATCCTCACTCACTGATCCTTACTTTCTGCTCCTCACTCTCTGATCCTCACTCTCTGATCCTCACTCTCTGATCCTCACTCTCTGATCCTCACTCTCTGCTCCTCACTCTCTGATCCTCACTCTCTGATCCTCACTCTCTGATCCTCACTCTGATCCTCACAGTCTGATCCTCACTGTTTGATTCCTAATCTCTGCTCCATGCTGTCTGGTCCTCGCTGTTTGATGCTCACTATCTGCTCCTCACTGACTATCCTCACTCTCTGACACTCCTTCTCTGATCCTCACTCTCTGATCCTTTCTGTTTGATCCTTATTGTCTGATCTTAACTGCCTGATACCCACTGTTTGATCCTCATTTTCAAATCCTTACTCTCTGCTTCTCATTTACTCATCCTCATCCTCTGATCTTCACTGGCCCATCCTCACTGTCCTCCTCACTGACTGATCCTCAAATTCATATCCTCACTCTCTGATACTCTCTGACACTCACTGAATGACGCTTACTTTCTGATCCTCAATTTCTGATCCTCACTCTCTGATCCTCACTCTCTGATCCTCACTCTCTGATCCTCACTCTCTGATCCTTACACTCTGATCCTTACTCTCTGATCCTCAATCTCTGATCCTCACTCTCGGAACCTCGCTCTCAGATCCTCACTCTTGGATCCTCACTCTCAGATCCTCAATCGCGTATCCTCACTCGCGGATCCTCACTCGCGGATCCTCACTCGCGGACACTCACTCGCGAACCCTCACTCGTGATCCCTCACTCGCGGACCCTCACTCGTGGATCCTCACTCGTGGATCCTCACCCTTGAATCCTCACTCGCGTATCCTCACTTGCGGATCCTCACTCGCGGATGCTCACTCGCGGATGCTCACTCCCGGATCCTCACTCGCGGACCTCACTCGCAGATCCTCACTCGCGGATCCTCACTCTCTTAACCTCACTTTCTGACCCTCATTCTCTGATCCTCACTGACTGTTCCTCAGTTACTGATTCTCAATCTCGAAGAGTGAGGTTCAGAGAATGGGGATCAATCTCCGACCTTCTCCCTCTGCTCCTCACTCTCTGATGCTCACTTTTTGATCCTTATTGTCTGATCTTAACTGCCTGATACCCACTGTTTCATTCTCACTTTCAGATCCTTGTTCTCTGTTTCTCGTTGATTTATCCTCACTCTCTGATCCTCAATCTTTGATCTTCATCAACTCATCCTCATTCTCCTCTTCACTGACTGATCTCAAATTCTGATCCTCACTCTCTGCCCCTCACTCTCTGCCCCTCACTTTCTGAACCTCACTGATTAGTCCTCACCCTGATCCTCACTCTTTAATACTTACTGGCAAATACTCGCACTCTGATCACCACCTTTTGGCCCTTATTACCGGATCCTCACTGTTTGATCCTCACTTTCAGATCCTTAAACTCTGTTTCTCATTTACTCATCCTCACTCTCTGATCCTCACTCACTGATCATTACCCACTGACCTTGTCCCTCTGTTCCTTACTCTCTGATCCTCACTGTTTGGTCCTTACTGTCTGATCCCCACTCTTTGATCCTCACTTTCAGATCCTTGCTCTCTGTTTCTCATTGATTTAGGCTCACTCTCTGATCATTAATCTTTGATCTTCCTTGACTCAGCCTCTTTCTCCTCCTCACTGACTCATCCTCAACTTCTGATCCTCACTCTCTGATCCTCACTCTCTGACACACAGTCATTGATTCTCACTCACATCCTAACTGACTGATCCTTACTCTGTTCCTCACTTTGTAATCCTTACTATCTGATCCCCACTGTTTGACCCTCAATTTCAGATCGCTACTCTCTGCTTCTCAAAGACTGATCCTCAGTCCCTGACCCACACCCACTGACTCACTTTCATGGATCCTCACTTTCTGATCCTCACTCTTTGATCCTCAGACTCTGATCCTCACTCTCTGACCTTCTCCCTCTGTTCCTCACTCTCTGATCCTCACTGTTGGATCCTTACTGTCTGATCCTAACTGATTGATCCCCACTGTTTGATCCTGACTTTCAGATCCCTTCTCTCTGTTTCTCGTTGATTTAGGCTCACTTTCTGATCATCAATCTTTGATCTTCATTGACTCATCCTCATTCTCCTCACTGACTCATCCTCAACTTCTGATCCTCACTCTGATCCTCACTCTCTGATCCTCAGTCTCTGACTCACACTCACTGATTCTCACTCACTAATCCTCACTGACTGATCCTTACTCTGCTCCTCACTTTGTAGTCCTTACTATCTGATCCCCACTGTTTCACCCTTACTTTCAGATCCCTACTCTCTGCTTCTGAAAGACTGATCCTCAGTCCCTGACTCTCACTGTATGACTCACATTCACTAATCCTCACTCTCTGATCCTCACTCGCTGACGCTTGCCCTCTGATCCTCGCCCTCTGATCCTTGCCCTCTGATCCTCGCCCTCTGATCCTCGCCCTCTGATCCTCGCCCTCTGATCCTCGCCCTCTGATCTTTGCCCTCTGATCCTCGCCCTCTGATCCTCGCCCTCTGATCCTCACCCTCTGATCCTCGCCCTCTGATCCTCACCCTCTGATCCTCGCCCTCTGATCCTCACCCTCTGATCCTCACCCTCTGATCCTCGCCCTCTGATCCTCACTCTCTGATCATCACTGACTGATTCTAACGATCTGATCCTCACTGTCTGATTTCTAACCTCTGCTCCATGATGTCTCGTCCTCGCTGTTTGATGCTCACTATCTACTCCTCACTGACTTATCCTCATTCTCTGAGCCTCACTCTCTGAGCCTTACTGACGAATCCTCACACTCTGATCCCTTCTATTTGACCCTTAATACCTGATCCTCACTCTTTGATCCTCAGTTTCTGATCCTTTCTCTCTGCTTCTCATAGACTCATCCTCACTCTCTGATCCTCACTCTGATCTTCACTGATTCATACTCCCTGACTAATCCTCAAATTCTGATCCATACTCTCTGATCCTCACTTTCTGATCCTCAAATTCTGATCCTCACTCTCTGATGCTCACTCTCTGATCCTCACTCTCTGATCCTCACTCTCTGACCTTCTCCCTCTGTCCCTCACTCTCTGATCCCCAATTCTGGACCCTTATTACCTGATCCTCACTGTTTGGTCATCACTTTCAAATCCTTACTCTCTGCTTCTCATTGACTCATCCTCACGCTTCGATCCTCACTCTGATCTTCACCGACCCATACTCACTGTCCTGCTCACTGACAGATCAACAAATTCTTATCCTCACTCTCTGATACTCTCTGACACTCACTGACTGATCCTCACTCTCTGATCCTCACCTTCTGATCCTCAATTCCTGACCCTCATTCTCTGATCCTCAGTGACTGTTCCTCAGTTACTGATTCTCACTCTCTTATCCGCACTCTCTGATTCTCATTCTCTGAACCTCACTCTCAGACTTTCTCCCTCTGTTCCTCAATCTCTGATCCTCACTGATCCTTATTGTCTGATCCTGACTGCCTAATCCCCACTGTTTGATCCTCACTTTCCGATCCCTGCTCTCTGTTTCTCATTGATTTATGCTTACTCTCTGATCCTCAATCTTTGATCTTCATTGACTCATCCTCATTCTCCTCTTCACTGACTGATCCTCAAATTCTGATATTCAATCTCTGATTCTCATTTTATGATCCGCACATTCTGACCCTGAATCTCTGATCCTCACTCTTCCTCAGCTACTGATTCTCACTCTCAGATCCTCACTCTCTGACCCTCATTCTCTGAATCTCACTGACTCTTCATCAATTACTGATTCTCACTCTCTGATTGTCACTCTCTGATTCTCATTCTCTTAAAGTCACTGAATGATCCTCAGTTACTGATTCTCACTCTCTGATCCTCACTCTCTGACCTTCTCCCTCTGTTCCTCACTGTTGGATCCTTACTGTCTGGTCCTAACTGACAGATCCCCACTGTTTGATCCTGACTTTCAGATCCCTGCTCTCTTTCTCGTTGATTTAGACTCACTCTCTGATCATCAATCTTTGATCTTCATTGACTCATCCTCATTCTCCTCACTGACTCAGCCTCAACTTCTGATCCTCACTCTCTGATCCTCACTCTCTGACTCACACTCATTGATTCTCACTCACTAATCCTCACCGACTGATCCTTACTCTGCTGCTCACTTTATAATCCTTACTATCTGATCCCCACTGTTTCACCCTTACTTTCAGATCCCTACTCTCTGCTTCTGAAAGACTGATCCTCAGTCCCTGTCTCTCACTCTATGACTCACATTCACTAATCCTCACTTTCTGATCCTCACTCACTGATCCTCACTCACTGATCCTCACTCTCTGATCCTCACTCTCTGATCCTCACTCTCTGATCCTCACTCTCTGATCCTCACTGACTGATCCTCACTCTCTGATGCTCTCTGTCTGATTTATCACTCACTGACCCTTACTCTCTCACGCTTCCTCTCTGATCCTCACACTCTGATCCTCGCCCTCTGATCCCCAATGTTGGATCTTTACTTCCTGATCCTCACTGTTTGGTCATCACTTTCAGATCCTTACTCTCTGCTTCTCATTGACTCATCCTCACGCTTCGATCCTCACTCTGATCTTCACTGACCCATCCTCACTGTCCTCCTCATTGACTGATCCTCACATTCTGATTATCACATTCTGATCCTCACATTCTGATCCTCACTCTCTGATCCTCACTCTCTGATCCTCAATCTCTGATCTTCACATTCTTACCCTAATTCTCTGAATCTCACTGACTCTTCCTCAATTACTGATTCTCACTCTCTGATCATCACTCTCTGATCTTCATTCTCTGAACCTCACTCACTGATCTTCAGTTACTGGTTCTCACTCTCTGATTCTCACTCTCTGATTCTCACTCTCTGATTCTTACACTCTGGTTCTCACTCTCTGGTTCTCACTCTCTGGTTCTCACTCTCTGATCCTCACTCTCTGATCCTCAGTTCTGATTCTCACTCTCTTATCCTCAAACTTTGACCCACATTTTCTGAATCTCACTGACTCTTCCTCAATTACTGATTGTCACTCTCTGTTCATAACTCTCTGATCTTCATTCTCTGAACCTCACTCACTGATCTTCAGTTACTGGTTCTCACTTTCTGATTCTCTCTCTCTGATTCTCATTCTCTGTACCTCAATCATTGATCTTCATTGACTTATCCGCATTCTCCTCTTCACTGACTGATCCCCAAATTCTGATATTCAATCTCTGATCCTCACTTTATGATCCGCATATTCTGACCATGATTCTCTGATCCTCACTGTTCCTCAGCTACTGATTCTCACTCTCAGATCCTCATGCTCTGAACCTCATTCTCTGAATCTCACTGACTCTTCGTCAATTACTGATTCTCACTCTCTGACTGTCACTCTCTGATTCTCATTCTCTGAAACTCACTCTCTGATCCTCAGTTACTGATTCTCACTCTTTGATACTCATTCTCTGATTCTCACTCTCTGTTCCTCACTCTCTGATCCTCACTCTCTGTTCCTCACTTTCTGATCCTCACTCACTGATTCTCACTCTCTGATCCTCACTGTTGGATCCTTACTGTCTGATCCTAACTGACTGATCCCTACTGTTTGATCCTCACTTTCAGATCCCTTCTCTCTGTTTCTCGTTGATTTAGGCTCACTCTCTGATCATCAATCTTTGATCTTCATTGACTCATCCTTATTCTCCCCACAGACTCATCCTCAACTTCTGATCCTCACTCTCTGATCCTCACTCTCTGACTCACACTCACTGATTCTCACTCACTAATCCTCACTGACCGATCCTTACTCTGCTCCTCACTTTGTAGTCCTTACTATCTGATCCCCACTGTTTCACTATTACTTTCAGATCCCTACTCTCTGCTTCTGAAAGACTGATCCTCAGTCCCTGATTCTCACTGTATGACTCACATTCACTAATCCTCACTCTCTGATCCTCACTCTCTGACGCTTGCCCTCTGATCCTTACCCTCTGCTCCTCGCCCTCTGATCATTGCCCTCTGATCCTCGCCCTCTGATCCTCGCCCTCTGATCCTCGCCCTCTGATCCTCGCCCTCTGATCCTCGCCCTCTGATCCTCGCCCTCTGATCCTCGCCCTCTGTTCCTCACTCTCTGATCCTCACTCTCTGTTCCTCACTTTCTGATCCTCACTCTCTGATTCTCACTCTCTGATCCTCACTCTCTGATCCTCACTCTCTGACCTTCTCCCTCTGTTCCTCACTCTCTGATCCTCACTGTTGGATCCTTACTGTCTGATCCTAACTGACTGATCCCCACTGTTTGATCCTCACTTTCAGATCCCTGCTCTCTGTTTCTCCTTGATTTAGGCTCACTCTCTGATCATCAATCTTTGATCTTCATTGACTCATCCTCATTCTCCTCACTGACTCATCCTCAACTTCTGATCCTCACTCTCTGACTCACACTCACTGATTCTCATTCACTAATCCTCACTGACTGATCCTTACTCTGCTCCTCACTTTGTAATCCTTACTATCTGATCCCCACTGTTTCACCATTACTTTCAGATCCCTACTCTCTGCTTCTGAAAGACTGATCTTCAGTCCCTGACTCTCACTCTATGACTCACATTCACTAATCCTCACTCACTGATCCTCACTTTCTGATCTTCACTCACTGATCCTCATTCTCTGATCATCACTCTCTGATCCTCACTCTCTGATCCTCACTCTCTGATCCTCACTTCCTGATCCTCACTCTTTGATGCTCTCTGTCTGATTCATCACTCACTGACCCTTACTCTCTGATGCTTCCTCTCTGATCCTCGCCCTCTGATCCTCGCCGTCTGATCCTCACCCTCTGATCCTCGCCCTCTGATCCTTGCCCTCTGATCCTCCCCCTCTGATCCTCGCCCTCTGATCCTCGCCCTCTGATCCTCGCCCTCTGTTCCTCACTCTCTGATCCTCACTCTCTGTTCCTCACTTTCTGATCCTCACTCTCTGATTCTCACTCTCTGATCCTCACTCTCTGATCCTCACTCTCTGACCTTCTCCCTCTGTTCCTCACTCTCTGATCCTCACTGTTGGATCCTTACTGTCTGATCCTAACTGACTGATCCCCACTGTTTGATCCTCACTTTCAGATCCCTGCTCTCTGTTTCTCGTTGATTTAGGCTCACTCTCTGATCATCAATCTTTGATCTTCATTGACTCATCCTCATTCTCCTCACTGACTCTTCCTCAACTTCTGATCCTCACTCTCTGACTCACACTCACTGATTCTCACTCACTAATCCTCACTGACTGATCCTTACTCTGCTCCTCACTTTGTAATCCTTACTATCTGATCCCCACTGTTTCACCATTACTTTCAGATCCCTACTCTCTGCTTCTGAAAGACTGATCTTCAGTCCCTGACTCTCACTCTATGACTCACATTCACTAATCCTCACTCACTGATCCTCACTTTCTGATCTTCACTCACTGATCCTCACTCTCTGATCATCACTCTCTGATCCTCACTCTCTGATCATCACTCTCTGATCCTCACTTCCTGATCCTCACTCTTTCATGCTCTCTGTCTGATTCATCACTCACTGACCCTTACTCTCTGACGCTTCCTCTCTGATCCTCGCCCTCTGATCCTCGCCCTCTGATCCTCGCCCTCTGACCCCCAATGTTGGATCTTTACTTCCTGATCCTCACTGTTTGGTCATCTCTTTCAGATCCTTATTCTCTGCTTCTCATTGACTAATCCTCACTCTCCTATCCTCACTCTGATCTTCACCGACCCATCCTCACTGTCCTCCTCACTGACTTATCCTCACATTCTGATCCTCACCCTCTGATCCTCATCCTCTGGTCTTCACTCTCTGATCCTCACTCTCTGATCCTCACTCTCTGATCTTCATTCTCTGAACCTCACTCACTGATCTTCAGTTACTGGTTCTCACTCTCTGATTCTCACTCTCTGATTCTCACTCTCTGGCTCTCACTCTCTGGTTCTCACTCTCTGGTTCTCACTCTCTGATCCTCAGTTACTGATTCTCATTCTCTGATCCTCAATCTTTGATCTTTTACTCATCCTCATTCTCTTCCTCACTGACTGATCCTCATATTCTGATCCACAGTTACTGTTTCTCACTCTCAGATCCGCACAATCTGACCCACATTTTCTGAATCTCACTGACTCTCCCTCAATTACTGATTCTCACTCTCTGATCATCACTCTCTGATCTTCATTCCATGAACCTCACTCACTGATCTTCAGTTACTAGTTCTCACTCTGTGATTCTCACTCTCTGATTCTCATTTTCTGAACCTTATTCACTGATCCTCAGTTACTCATTCTCACTCTCTGATCCTCAATATTTCATCTTTTACTCATCCTCATTCTCCTCCTCACTGACTGATCCTCACTCTATGATCCTTACTCTGTTTCTCACTCACTGATCCTCACTCACTGATCCTCACTCACTGATCCTCACTTTCTGCTCCTCACTCTCTGATCCTCACTCTCTGATCCTCACTCTCTGATCCTCACTCTGATCCTCACAGTCTGATCCTCACTGTTTGATTCCTAATCTCTGCTCCATGCTGTCTGGTCCTCGCTGTTTGATGCTCACTATCTGCTCCTCACTGACTATCCTCACTCTCTGACACTCCTTCTCTGATCCTCAATCTCTGATCCTTTCTGTTTGATCCTTACTGTCTGATCTTAACTGCCTGATACCCACTGTTTGATCCTCATTTTCAAATCCTTACTCTCTGCTTCTCATTTACTCATCCTCATCCTCTGATCTTCACTGGCCCATCCTCACTGTCCTCCTCACTGACTGATCCTCAAATTCATATCCTCACTCTCTGATACTCTCTGACACTCACTGAATGACGCTTACTTTCTGATCCTCAATTTCTGATCCTCACTCTCTGATCCTCACTCTCTGATCCTCACTCTCTGATCCTCACTCTCTGATCCTTACACTCTGATCCTTACTCTCTGATCCTCAATCTCTGATCCTCACTCTCGGAACCTCGCTCTCAGATCCTCACTCTTGGATCCTCACTCTCAGATCCTCAATCGCGTATCCTCACTCGCGGATCCTCACTCGCGGATCCTCACTCGCGGACACTCACTCGCGAACCCTCACTCGTGATCCCTCACTCGCGGACCCTCACTCGTGGATCCTCACTCGTGGATCCTCACCCTTGAATCCTCACTCGCGTATCCTCACTTGCGGATCCTCACTCGCGGATGCTCACTCCCGGATCCTCACTCGCGGACCTCACTCGCAGATCCTCACTCGCGGATCCTCACTCTCTTAACCTCACTTTCTGACCCTCATTCTCTGATCCTCACTGACTGTTCCTCAGTTACTGATTCTCAATCTCGAAGAGTGAGGTTCAGAGAATGGGGATCAATCTCCGACCTTCTCCCTCTGCTCCTCACTCTCTGATGCTCACTTTTTGATCCTTATTGTCTGATCTTAACTGCCTGATACCCACTGTTTCATTCTCACTTTCAGATCCTTGTTCTCTGTTTCTCATTGATTTATCCTCACTCTCTGATCCTCAATCTTTGATCTTCATCAACTCATCCTCATTCTCCTCTTCACTGACTGATCTCAAATTCTGATCCTCACTCTCTGCCCCTCACTCTCTGCCCCTCACTTTCTGAACCTCACTGATTAGTCCTCACCCTGATCCTCACTCTTTAATACTTACTGGCAAATACTCGCACTCTGATCACCACCTTTTGGCCCTTATTACCGGATCCTCACTGTTTGATCCTCACTTTCAGATCCTTAAACTCTGTTTCTCATTTACTCATCCTCACTCTCTGATCCTCACTCACTGATCATTACCCACTGACCTTGTCCCTCTGTTCCTTACTCTCTGATCCTCACTGTTTGGTCCTTACTGTCTGATCCCCACTCTTTGATCCTCACTTTCAGATCCTTGCTCTCTGTTTCTCATTGATTTAGGCTCACTCTCTGATCATTAATCTTTGATCTTCCTTGACTCAGCCTCTTTCTCCTCCTCACTGACTCATCCTCAACTTCTGATCCTCACTCTCTGATCCTCACTCTCTGACACACAGTCATTGATTCTCACTCACATCCTAACTGACTGATCCTTACTCTGTTCCTCACTTTGTAATCCTTACTATCTGATCCCCACTGTTTGACCCTCAATTTCAGATCGCTACTCTCTGCTTCTCAAAGACTGATCCTCAGTCCCTGACCCACACCCACTGACTCACTTTCATGGATCCTCACTTTCTGATCCTCACTCTTTGATCCTCAGACTCTGATCCTCACTCTCTGACCTTCTCCCCCTGTTCCTCACTCTCTGATCCTCACTGTTGGATCCTTACTGTCTGATCCTAACTGATTGATCCCCACTGTTTGATCCTGACTTTCAGATCCCTTCTCTCTGTTTCTCGTTGATTTAGGCTCACTTTCTGATCATTAATCTTTGATCTTCCTTGACTCAGCCTCTTTCTCCTCCTCACTGACTCATCCTCAACTTCTGATCCTCACTCTCTGATCCTCACTCTCTGACACACAGTCATTGATTCTCACTCACATCCTAACTGACTGATCCTTACTCTGTTCCTCACTTTGTAATCCTTACTATCTGATCCCCACTGTTTGACCCTCAATTTCAGATCGCTACTCTCTGCTTCTCAAAGACTGATCCTCAGTCCCTGACCCACACCCACTGACTCACTTTCATGGATCCTCACTTTCTGATCCTCACTCTTTGATCCTCAGACTCTGATCCTCACTCTCTGACCTTCTCCCTCTGTTCCTCACTCTCTGATCCTCACTGTTGGATCCTTACTGTCTGATCCTAACTGATTGATCCCCACTGTTTGATCCTGACTTTCAGATCCCTTCTCTCTGTTTCTCGTTGATTTAGGCTCACTTTCTGATCATCAATCTTTGATCTTCATTGACTCATCCTCATTCTCCTCACTGACTCATCCTCAACTTCTGATCCTCACTCTGATCCTCACTCTCTGATCCTCAGTCTCTGACTCACACTCACTGATTCTCACTCACTAATCCTCACTGACTGATCCTTACTCTGCTCCTCACTTTGTAGTCCTTACTATCTGATCCCCACTGTTTCACCCTTACTTTCAGATCCCTACTCTCTGCTTCTGAAAGACTGATCCTCAGTCCCTGACTCTCACTGTATGACTCACATTCACTAATCCTCACTCTCTGATCCTCACTCGCTGACGCTTGCCCTCTGATCCTCGCCCTCTGATCCTCGCCCTCTGATCCTCGCCCTCTGATCCTCGCCCTCTGATCCTCGCCCTCTGATCCTCGCCCTCTGATCTTTGCCCTCTGATCCTCGCCCTCTGATCCTCGCCCTCTGATCCTCGCCCTCTGATCCTCGCCCTCTGATCCTCGCCCTCTGATCCTCGCCCTCTGATCCTCGCCCTCTGATCCTCACCCTCTGATCCTCGCCCTCTGATCCTCACTCTCTGATCATCACTGACTGATTCTAACGATCTGATCCTCACTGTCTGATTTCTAACCTCTGCTCCATGATGTCTCGTCCTCGCTGTTTGATGCTCACTATCTACTCCTCACTGACTTATCCTCATTCTCTGAGCCTCACTCTCTGAGCCTTACTGACGAATCCTCACACTCTGATCCCTTCTATTTGACCCTTAATACCTGATCCTCACTCTTTGATCCTCAGTTTCTGATCCTTTCTCTCTGCTTCTCATAGACTCATCCTCACTCTCTGATCCTCACTCTGATCTTCACTGATTCATACTCCCTGACTAATCCTCAAATTCTGATCCATACTCTCTGATCCTCACTTTCTGATCCTCAAATTCTGATCCTCACTCTCTGATGCTCACTCTCTGATCCTCACTCTCTGATCCTCACTCTCTGACCTTCTCCCTCTGTCCCTCACTCTCTGATCCCCAATTCTGGACCCTTATTACCTGATCCTCACTGTTTGGTCATCACTTTCAAATCCTTACTCTCTGCTTCTCATTGACTCATCCTCACGCTTCGATCCTCACTCTGATCTTCACCGACCCATACTCACTGTCCTGCTCACTGACAGATCAACAAATTCTTATCCTCACTCTCTGATACTCTCTGACACTCACTGACTGATCCTCACTCTCTGATCCTCACCTTCTGATCCTCAATTCCTGACCCTCATTCTCTGATCCTCAGTGACTGTTCCTCAGTTACTGATTCTCACTCTCTTATCCGCACTCTCTGATTCTCATTCTCTGAACCTCACTCTCAGACTTTCTCCCTCTGTTCCTCAATCTCTGATCCTCACTGATCCTTATTGTCTGATCCTGACTGCCTAATCCCCACTGTTTGATCCTCACTTTCCGATCCCTGCTCTCTGTTTCTCATTGATTTATGCTTACTCTCTGATCCTCAATCTTTGATCTTCATTGACTCATCCTCATTCTCCTCTTCACTGACTGATCCTCAAATTCTGATATTCAATCTCTGATTCTCATTTTATGATCCGCACATTCTGACCCTGAATCTCTGATCCTCACTCTTCCTCAGCTACTGATTCTCACTCTCAGATCCTCACTCTCTGACCCTCATTCTCTGAATCTCACTGACTCTTCATCAATTACTGATTCTCACTCTCTGATTGTCACTCTCTGATTCTCATTCTCTTAAAGTCACTGAATGATCCTCAGTTACTGATTCTCACTCTCTGATCCTCACTCTCTGACCTTCTCCCTCTGTTCCTCACTGTTGGATCCTTACTGTCTGGTCCTAACTGACAAATCCCCACTGTTTGATCCTGACTTTCAGATCCCTGCTCTCTTTCTCGTTGATTTAGACTCACTCTCTGATCATCAATCTTTGATCTTCATTGACTCATCCTCATTCTCCTCACTGACTCAGCCTCAACTTCTGATCCTCACTCTCTGATCCTCACTCTCTGACTCACACTCATTGATTCTCACTCACTAATCCTCACCGACTGATCCTTACTCTGCTGCTCACTTTATAATCCTTACTATCTGATCCCCACTGTTTCACCCTTACTTTCAGATCCCTACTCTCTGCTTCTGAAAGACTGATCCTCAGTCCCTGTCTCTCACTCTATGACTCACATTCACTAATCCTCACTTTCTGATCCTCACTCACTGATCCTCACTCACTGATCCTCACTCTCTGATCCTCACTCTCTGATCCTCACTCTCTGATCCTCACTCTCTGATCCTCACTCTCTGATCCTCACTCTCTGATCCTCACTGACTGATCCTCACTCTCTGATGCTCTCTGTCTGATTTATCACTCACTGACTCTTACTCTCTCACGCTTCCTCTCTGATCCTCACACTCTGATCCTCGCCCTCTGATCCCCAATGTTGGATCTTTACTTCCTGATCCTCACTGTTTGGTCATCACTTTCAGATCCTTACTCTCTGCTTCTCATTGACTCATCCTCACGCTTTGATCCTCACTCTGATCTTCACTGACCCATCCTCACTGTCCTCCTCATTGACTGATCCTCACATTCTGATTATCACATTCTGATCCTCACATTCTGATCCTCACTCTCTGATCCTCACTCTCTGATCCTCAATCTCTGATCTTCACATTCTTACCCTAATTCTCTGAATCTCACTGACTCTTCCTCAATTACTGATTCTCACTCTCTGATCATCACTCTCTGATCTTCATTCTCTGAACCTCACTCACTGATCTTCAGTTACTGGTTCTCACTCTCTGATTCTCACTCTCTGATTCTCACTCTCTGATTCTTACACTCTGGTTCTCACTCTCTGGTTCTCACTCTCTGGTTCTCACTCTCTGATCCTCACTCTCTGATCCTCAGTTCTGATTCTCACTCTCTTATCCTCAAACTTTGACCCACATTTTCTGAATCTCACTGACTCTTCCTCAATTACTGATTGTCACTCTCTGTTCATCACTCTCTGATCTTCATTCTCTGAACCTCACTCACTGATCTTCAGTTACTGGTTCTCACTTTCTGATTCTCTCTCTCTGATTCTCATTCTCTGTACCTCAATCATTGATCTTCATTGACTTATCCGCATTCTCCTCTTCACTGACTGATCCCCAAATTCTGATATTCAATCTCTGATCCTCACTTTATGATCCGCATATTCTGACCATGATTCTCTGATCCTCACTGTTCCTCAGCTACTGATTCTCCCTCTCAGATCCTCATGCTCTGAACCTCATTCTCTGAATCTCACTGACTCTTCGTCAATTACTGATTCTCACTCTCTGACTGTCACTCTCTGATTCTCATTCTCTGAAACTCACTCTCTGATACTCAGTTACTGATTCTCACTCTTTGATACTCATTCTCTGATTCTCACTCTCTGTTCCTCACTCTCTGATCCTCACTCTCTGTTCCTCACTTTCTGATCCTCACTCTCTGATTCTCACTCTCTGATCCTCACTGTTGGATCCTTACTGTCTGATCCTAACTGACTGATCCCTACTGTTTGATCCTCACTTTCAGATCCCTTCTCTCTGTTTCTCGTTGATTTAGGCTCACTCTCTGATCATCAATCTTTGATCTTCATTGACTCATCCTTATTCTCCCCACAGACTCATCCTCAACTTCTGATCCTCACTCTCTGATCCTCACTCTCTGACTCACACTCACTGATTCTCACTCACTAATCCTCACTGACCGATCCTTACTCTGCTCCTCACTTTGTAGTCCTTACTATCTGATCCCCACTGTTTCACTATTACTTTCAGATCCCTACTCTCTGCTTCTGAAAGACTGATCCTCAGTCCCTGATTCTCACTGTATGACTCACATTCACTAATCCTCACTCTCTGATCCTCACTCTCTGACGCTTGCCCTCTGATCCTTACCCTCTGCTCCTCGCCCTCTGATCATTGCCCTCTGATCCTCGCCCTCTGATCCTCGCCCTCTGATCCTCGCCCTCTGATCCTCGCCCTCTGATCCTCGCCCTCTGATCCTCGCCCTCTGATCCTCGCCCTCTGTTCCTCACTCTCTGATCCTCACTCTCTGTTCCTCACTTTCTGATCCTCACTCTCTGATTCTCACTCTCTGATCCTCACTCTCTGATCCTCACTCTCTGACCTTCTCCCTCTGTTCCTCACTCTCTGATCCTCACTGTTGGATCCTTACTGTCTGATCCTAACTGACTGATCCCCACTGTTTGATCCTCACTTTCAGATCCCTGCTCTCTGTTTCTCGTTGATTTAGGCTCACTCTCTGATCATCAATCTTTGATCTTCATTGACTCATCCTCATTCTCCTCACTGACTCATCCTCAACTTCTGATCCTCACTCTCTGACTCACACTCACTGATTCTCACTCACTAATCCTCACTGACTGATCCTTACTCTGCTCCTCACTTTGTAATCCTTACTATCTGATCCCCACTGTTTCACCATTACTTTCAGATCCCTACTCTCTGCTTCTGAAAGACTGATCTTCAGTCCCTGACTCTCACTCTATGACTCACATTCACTAATCCTCACTCACTGATCCTCACTTTCTGATCTTCACTCACTGATCCTCATTCTCTGATCATCACTCTCTGATCCTCACTCTCTGATCCTCACTCTCTGATCCTCACTTCCTGATCCTCACTCTTTGATGCTCTCTGTCTGATTCATCACTCACTGACCCTTACTCTCTGATGCTTCCTCTCTGATCCTCGCCCTCTGATCCTCGCCCTCTGATCCTCGCCCTCTGATCCTCGCCCTCTGATCCTCGCCCTCTGATCCTCTCCCTCTGATCCTCGCCATCTGATCCTCACCCTCTGATCCTCGCCCTCTGATCCTTGCCCTCTGATCCTCGCCCTCTGATCCACACCCTCTGATCCTCGCCCTCTGTTCCTCACTTTCTGATCCTCACTCTCTGTTCCTCACTCTCTGATCCTCACTCTCTGACCTTCTCCCTCTGTTCCTCACTCTCTGATCCTCACTGTTGGATCCTTACTGTCTGATACTAACTGACTGATCCCCACTGTTTGATCCTCACTTTCAGATCCCTGCTCTCTGTTTCTCGTTGATTTAGGCTCACTCTCTGATCATCAATCTTTGATCTTCATTGACTCATCCTCATTCTCCTCACTGACTCATCCTCAACTTCTGATCCTCACTCTCTGACTCACACTCACTGATTCTCACTCACTAATCCTCACTGACTGATCCTTACTCTGCTCCTCACTTTGTAATCCTTACTATCTGATCCCCACTGTTTCACCATTACTTTCAGATCCCTACTCTCTGCTTCTGAAAGACTGATCTTCAGTCCCTGACTCTCACTCTATGACTCACATTCACTAATCCTCACTCACTGATCCTCACTTTCTGATCTTCACTCACTGATCCTCACTCTCTGATCATCACTCTCTGATCCTCACTCTCTGATCCTCA
This sequence comes from Isurus oxyrinchus, assembly GCA_026770705.1. Taxonomy (NCBI): domain Eukaryota; kingdom Metazoa; phylum Chordata; class Chondrichthyes; order Lamniformes; family Lamnidae; genus Isurus; species Isurus oxyrinchus. The sequence continues at coordinate 99,801,964 of JANJGN010000010.1, forward strand.
CTCTCTGATCCTCACTTCCTGATCCTCACTCTTTGATGCTCTCTGTCTGATTCATCACTCACTGACCCTTACACTCTGACGCTTCCTCTCTGATCCTCGCCCTCTGATCCTCGCCCTCTGATCCTCGCCCTCTGATCCTCGCCCTCTGATCCTCGCCCTCTGATCCTCGCCCTCTGATCCTCGCCCTCTGATCCTCGCCCTCTGACCCCCAATGTTGGATCTTTACTTCCTGATCCTCACTGTTTGGTCATCTCTTTCAGATCCTTATTCTCTGCTTCTCATTGACTAATCCTCCCTCTCCTATCCTCACTCTGATCTTCACCGACCCATCCTCACTGTCCTCCTCACTGACTGTTCCTCACATTCTGATCCTCACCCTCTGATCCTCATCCTCTGGTCTTCACTCTCTGATCCTCACTCTCTGATCCTCACTCTCTGATCTTCATTCTCTGAACCTCACTCACTGATCTTCAGTTACTGGTTCTCACTCTCTGATTCTCACTCTCTGATTCTCACTCTCTGGCTCTCACTCTCTGGTTCTCACTCTCTGGTTCTCACTCTCTGATCCTCAGTTACTGATTCTCATTCTCTGATCCTCAATCTTTGATCTTTTACTCATCCTCATTCTCTTCCTCACTGACTGATCCTCATATTCTGATCCACAGTTACTGTTTCTCACTCTCAGATCCGCACAATCTGACCCACATTTTCTGAATCTCACTGACTCTCCCTCAATTACTGATTCTCACTCTCTGATCATCACTCTCTGATCTTCATTCCATGAACCTCACTCACTGATCTTCAGTTACTAGTTCTCACTCTGTGATTCTCACTCTCTGATTCTCATTTTCTGAACCTTATTCACTGATCCTCAGTTACTCATTCTCACTCTCTGATCCTCAATATTTCATCTTTTACTCATCCTCATTCTCCTCCTCACTGACTGATCCTCACTCTATGATCCTTACTCTGTTTCTCACTCACTGATCCTCACTCACTGATCCTCACTCACTGATCCTCACTCACTGATCCTTACTTTCTGCTCCTCACTCTCTGATCCTCACTCTCTGATCCTCACTCTCTGATCCTCACTCTGATCCTCACAGTCTGATCCTCACTGTTTGATTCCTAATCTCTGCTCCATGCTGTCTGGTCCTCGCTGTTTGATGCTCACTATCTGCTCCTCACTGACTATCCTCACTCTCTGACACTCCTTCTCTGATCCTCACTCTCTGATCCTTTCTGTTTGATCCTTATTGTCTGATCTTAACTGCCTGATACCCACTGTTTGATCCTCATTTTCAAATCCTTACTCTCTGCTTCTCATTTACTCATCCTCATCCTCTGATCTTCACTGGCCCATCCTCACTGTCCTCCTCACTGACTGATCCTCAAATTCATATCCTCACTCTCTGATACTCTCTGACACTCACTGAATGACGCTTACTTTCTGATCCTCAATTTCTGATCCTCACTCTCTGATCCTCACTCTCTGATCCTCACTCTCTGATCCTCACTCTCTGATCCTTACACTCTGATCCTTACTCTCTGATCCTCAATCTCTGATCCTCACTCTCGGAACCTCGCTCTCAGATCCTCACTCTTGGATCCTCACTCTCAGATCCTCAATCGCGTATCCTCACTCACGGATCCTCACTCGCGGATCCTCACTCGCGGACACTCACTCGCGAACCCTCACTCGCGAACACTCACTCGCGGACCCTCACTCGTGGATCCTCACTCGTGGATCCTCACCCTTGAATCCTCACTCGCGTATCCTCACTTGCGGATCCTCACTCGCGGATGCTCACTCGCGGATGCTCACTCGCGGATGCTCACTCCCGGATCCTCACTCGCGGACCTCACTCGCAGATCCTCACTCGCGGATCCTCACTCTCTTAACCTCACTTTCTGACCCTCATTCTCTGATCCTCACTGACTGTTCCTCAGTTACTGATTCTCAATCTCGAAGAGTGAGGTTCAGAGAATGGGGATCAATCTCCGACCTTCTCCCTCTGCTCCTCACTCTCTGATGCTCACTTTTTGATCCTTATTGTCTGATCTTAACTGCCTGATACCCACTGTTTCATTCTCACTTTCAGATCCTTGTTCTCTGTTTCTCGTTGATTTATCCTCACTCTCTGATCCTCAATCTTTGATCTTCATCAACTCATCCTCATTCTCCTCTTCACTGACTGATCTCAAATTCTGATCCTCACTCTCTGCCCCTCACTCTCTGCCCCTCACTTTCTGAACCTCACTGATTAGTCCTCACCCTGATCCTCACTCTTTAATACTTACTGGCAAATACTCGCACTCTGATCACCACCTTTTGGCCCTTATTACCGGATCCTCACTGTTTGATCCTCACTTTCAGATCCTTAAACTCTGTTTCTCATTTACTCATCCTCACTCTCTGATCCTCACTCACTGATCATTACCCACTGACCTTGTCCCTCTGTTCCTTACTCTCTGATCCTCACTGTTTAGTCCTTACTGTCTGATCCCCACTCTTTGATCCTCACTTTCAGATCCTTGCTCTCTGTTTCTCATTGATTTAGGCTCACTCTCTGATCATTAATCTTTGAAGTTCCTTGACTCAGCCTCTTTCTCCTCCTCACTGACTCATCCTCAACTTCTGATCCTCACTCTCTGATCCTCACTCTCTGACACACAGTCATTGATTCTCACTCACATCCTAACTGACTGATCCTTACTCTGTTCCTCACTTTGTAATCCTTACTATCTGATCCCCACTGTTTGACCCTCAATTTCAGATCGCTACTCTCTGCTTCTCAAAGACTGATCCTCAGTCCCTGACCCACACCCACTGACTCACATTCATGGATCCTCACTTTCTGATCCTCACTCTTTGATCCTCAGACTCTGATCCTCACTCTCTGACCTTCTCCCTCTGTTCCTCACTCTCTGATCCTCACTGTTGGATCCTTACTGTCTGATCCTAACTGATTGATCCCCACTGTTTGATCCTCACTTTCAGATCCCTTCTCTCTGTTTCTCGTTGATTTAGGCTCACTTTCTGATCATCAATCTTTGATCTTCATTGACTCATCCTCATTCTCCTCACTGACTCATCCTCAACTTCTGATCCTCACTCTCTGATCCTCACTCTCTGATCCTCAGTCTCTGACTCACACTCACTGATTCTCACTCACTAATCCTCACTGACTGATCCTTACTCTGCTCCTCACTTTGTAGTCCTTACTATCTGATCCCCACTGTTTCACCCTTACTTTCAGATCCCTACTCTCTGCTTCTGAAAGACTGATCCTCAGTCCCTGACTCTCACTGTATGACTCACATTCACTAATCCTCACTCTCTGATCCTCACTCACTGACGCTTGCCCTCTGATCCTCGCCCTCTGCTCCTCGCCCTCTGATCATTGCCCTCTGATCCTCGCCCTCTGATCCTCGCCCTCTGATCCTCGCCCTCTGATCCTCGCCCTCTGATCCTCGCCCTCTGATCCTCACTCTCTGATCATCACTGACTGATTCAAACGATCTGATCCTCACTGTCTGATTTCTTACCTCTGCTCCATGATGTCTCGTCCTCGCTGTTTGATGCTCACTATCTACTCCTCACTGACTTATCCTCATTCTCTGAGCCTCACTCTCTGAGCCTTACTGACGAATCCTCACACTCTGATCCCTTCTATTTGACCCTTAATACCTGATCCTCACTCTTTGATCCTCAGTTTCTGATCCTTTCTCTCTGCTTCTCATAGACTCATCCTCACTCTCTGATCCTCACTCTGATCTTCACTGATTCATACTCCCTGACTAATCCTCAAATTCTGATCCATACTCTCTGATCCTCACTTTCTGATCCTCAAATTCTGATCCTCACTCTCTGATGCTCACTCTCTGATCCTCACTCTCTGATCCTCACTCTCTGACCTTCTCCCTCTGTCCCTCACTCTCTGATCCCCAATTCTGGACCCTTATTACCTGATCCTCACTGTTTGGTCATCACTTTCAAATCCTTACTCTCTGCTTCTCATTGACTCATCCTCACGCTTCGATCCTCACTCTGATCTTCACCGACCCATACTCACTGTCCTGCTCACTGACAGATCAACAAATTCTTATCCTCACTCTCTGATACTCTCTGACACTCACTGACTGATCCTCACTCTCTGATCCTCACCTTCTGATCCTCAATTCCTGACCCTCATTCTCTGATCCTCAGTGACTGTTCCTCAGTTACTGATTCTCACTCTCTTATCCGCACTCTCTGATTCTCATTCTCTGAACCTCACTCTCAGACTTTCTCCCTCTGTTCCTCAATCTCTGATCCTCACTGATCCTTATTGTCTGATCCTGACTGCCTAATCCCCACTGTTTGATCCTCACTTTCCGATCCCTGCTCTCTGTTTCTCATTGATTTATGCTTACTCTCTGATCCTCAATCTTTGATCTTCATTGACTCATCCTCATTCTCCTCTTCACTGACTGATCCTCAAATTCTGATATTCAATCTCTGATTCTCATTTTATGATCCGCACATTCTGACCCTGAATCTCTGATCCTCACTCTTCCTCAGCTACTGATTCTCACTCTCAGATCCTCACTCTCTGACCCTCATTCTCTGAATCTCACTGACTCTTCGTCAATTACTGATTCTCACTCTCTGATTGTCACTCTCTGATTCTCATTCTCTTAAAGTCACTGAATGATCCTCAGTTACTGATTCTCACTCTCTGATCCTCACTCTCTGACCTTCTCCCTCTGTTCCTCACTGTTGGATCCTTACTGTCTGGTCCTAACTGACTGATCCCCACTGTTTGATCCTGACTTTCAGATCCCTGCTCTCTTTCTCGTTGATTTAGACTCACTCTCTGATCATCAATCTTTGATCTTCATTGACTCATCCTCATTCTCCTCACTGACTCAGCCTCAACTTCTGATCCTCACTCTCTGATCCTCACTCTCTGACTCACACTCATTGATTCTCACTCACTAATCCTCACCAACTGATCCTTACTCTGCTGCTCACTTTATAATCCTTACTATCTGATCCCCACTGTTTCACCCTTACTTTCAGATCCCTACTCTCTGCTTCTGAAAAACTGATCCTCAGTCCCTGTCTCTCACTCTATGACTCACATTCACTAATCCTCACTTTCTGATCCTCACTCACTGATCCTCACTCACTGATCCTCACTCACTGATCCTCACTCTCTGATCCTCACTCTCTGATCCTCACTCTCTGATCCTCACTCTCTGATCCTCACTGACTGATCCTCACTCTCTGATGCTCTCTGTCTGATTTATCACTCACTGACCCTTACTCTCTCACGCTTCCTCTCTGATCCTCACACTCTGATCCTCGCCCTCTGATCCCCAATGTTGGATCTTTACTTCCTGATCCTCACTGTTTGGTCATCACTTTCAGATCCTTACTCTCTGCTTCTCATTGACTCATCCTCACGCTTCGATCCTCACTCTGATCTTCACTGACCCATCCTCACTGTCCTCCTCATTGACTGATCCTCACATTCTGATTATCACATTCTGATCCTCACATTCTGATCCTCACTCTCTGATCCTCACTCTCTGACGCTTGCCCTCTGATCCTTACCATCTACTCCTCGCCCTCTGATCCTCGCCCTCTGATCCTCGCCCTCTGATCCTCGCCCTCTGATCCTCGCCCTCTGATCCTCTCCCTCTGATCCTCGCCCTCTGATCCTCGCCTTCTGATCCTCGCCCTCTGTTCCTCACTCTCTGATCCTCACTCTCTGTTCCTCACTTTCTGATCCTCACTCTCTGATTCTCACTCTCTGATCCTCACTCTCTGATCCTCACTCTCTGACCTTCTCCCTCTGTTCCTCACTCTCTGATCCTCACTGTTGGATCCTTACTGTCTGATCCTAACTGACTGATCCCCACTGTTTGATCCTCACTTTCAGATCCCTGCTCTCTGTTTCTCCTTGAATTAGGCTCACTCTCTGATCATCAATCTTTGATCTTCATTGACTCATCCTCATTCTCCTCACTGACTCATCCTCAACTTCTGATCCTCACTCTCTGACTCACACTCACTGATTCTCACTCACTAATCCTCACTGACTGATCCTTACTCTGCTCCTCACTTTGTAATCCTTACTATCTGATCCCCACTGTTTCACCATTACTTTCAGATCCCTACTCTCTGCTTCTGAAAGACTGATCTTCAGTCCCTGACTCTCACTCTATGACTCACATTCACTAATCCTCACTCACTGATCCTCACTTTCTGATCTTCACTCACTGATCCTCACTCTCTGATCATCACTCTCTGATCCTCACTCTCTGATCATCACTCTCTGATGCTCACTCTCTGATCCTCACTCTTTGATGCTCTCTGTCTGATTCATCACTCACTGACCCTTACTCTCTGACGCTTCCTCTCTGATCCTCGCCCTCTGATCCTCGCCCTCTGATCCTCGCCCTCTGACCCCCAATGTTGGATCTTTACTTCCTGATCCTCACTGTTTGGTCATCTCTTTCAGATCCTTATTCTCTGCTTCTCATTGACTAATCCTCACTCTCCTATCCTCACTCTGATCTTCACCGACCCATCCTCACTGTCCTCCTCACTGACTGATCCTCACATTCTGATCCTCACCCTCTGATCCTCATCCTCTGGTCTTCACTCTCTGATCCTCACTCTCTGATCCTCACTCTCTGATCTTCATTCTCTGAACCTCACTCACTGATCTTCAGTTACTGGTTCTCACTCTCTGATTCTCACTCTCTGATTCTCACTCTCTGGCTCTCACTCTCTGGTTCTCACTCTCTGGTTCTCACTCTCTGATCCTCAGTTACTGATTCTCATTCTCTGATCCTCAATCTTTGATCTTTTACTCATCCTCATTCTCTTCCTCACTGACTGATCCTCATATTCTGATCCACAGTTACTGTTTCTCACTCTCAGATCCGCACAATCTGACCCACATTTTCTGAATCTCACTGACTCTCCCTCAATTACTGATTCTCACTCTCTGATCATCACTCTCTGATCTTCATTCCATGAACCTCACTCACTGATCTTCAGTTACTAGTTCTCACTCTGTGATTCTCACTCTCTGATTCTCATTTTCTGAACCTTATTCACTGATCCTCAGTTACTCATTCTCACTCTCTGATCCTCAATATTTCATCTTTTACTCATCCTCATTCTCCTCCTCACTGACTGATCCTCACTCTATGATCCTTACTCTGTTTCTCACTCACTGATCCTCACTCACTGATCCTCACTCACTGATCCTCACTCACTGATCCTTACTTTCTGCTCCTCACTCTCTGATCCTCACTCTCTGATCCTCACTCTCTGATCCTCACTCTGATCCTCACAGTCTGATCCTCACTGTTTGATTCCTAATCTCTGCTCCATGCTGTCTGGTCCTCGCTGTTTGATGCTCACTATCTGCTCCTCACTGACTATCCTCACTCTCTGACACTCCTTCTCTGATCCTCACTCTCTGATCCTTTCTGTTTGATCCTTATTGTCTGATCTTAACTGCCTGATACCCACTGTTTGATCCTCATTTTCAAATCCTTACTCTCTGCTTCTCATTTACTCATCCTCATCCTCTGATCTTCACTGGCCCATCCTCACTGTCCTCCTCACTGACTGATCCTCAAATTCATATCCTCACTCTCTGATACTCTCTGACACTCACTGAATGACGCTTACTTTCTGATCCTCAATTTCTGATCCTCACTCTCTGATCCTCACTCTCTGATCCTCACTCTCTGATCCTCACTCTCTGATCCTCACTCTCTGATCCTCACTCTCTGATCCTAACACTCTGATCCTTACTCTCTGATCCTCAATCTCTGATCCTCACTCTCGGAACCTCGCTCTCAGATCCTCACTCTTGGATCCTCACTCTCAGATCCTCAATCGCGTATCCTCACTCGCGGATCCTCACTCGCGGACACTCACTCGCGTACCCTCACTCGCGGACCCTCACTCGTGGATCCTCACTCGTGGATCCTCACCCTTGAATCCTCACTCGCGTATCCTCACTTGCGGATCCTCACTCACGGATGCTCACTCGCGGATGCTCACTCCCGGATCCTCACTCGCGGACCTCACTCGCAGATCCTCACTCGCGGATCCTCACTCTCTTAACCTCACTTTCTGACCCTCATTCTCTGATCCTCACTGACTGTTCCTCAGTTACTGATTCTCAATCTCGAAGAGTGAGGTTCAGAGAATGGGGATCAATCTCCGACCTTCTCCCTCTGCTCCTCACTCTCTGATGCTCACTTTTTGATCCTTATTGTCTGATCTTAACTGCCTGATACCCACTGTTTCATTCTCACTTTCAGATCCTTGTTCTCTGTTTCTCATTGATTTATCCTCACTCTCTGATCCTCAATCTTTGATCTTCATCAACTCATCCTCATTCTCCTCTTCACTGACTGATCTCAAATTCTGATCCTCACTCTCTGCCCCTCACTCTCTGCCCCTCACTTTCTGAACCTCACTGATTAGTCCTCACCCTGATCCTCACTCTTTAATACTTACTGGCAAATACTCGCACTCTGATCACCACCTTTTGGCCCTTATTACCGGATCCTCACTGTTTGATCCTCACTTTCAGATCCTTAAACTCTGTTTCTCATTTACTCATCCTCACTCTCTGATCCTCACTCACTGATCATTACCCACTGACCTTGTCCCTCTGTTCCTTACTCTCTGATCCTCACTGTTTGGTCCTTACTGTCTGATCCCCACTCTTTGATCCTCACTTTCAGATCCTTGCTCTCTGTTTCTCATTGATTTAGGCTCACTCTCTGATCATTAATCTTTGATCTTCCTTGACTCAGCCTCTTTCTCCTCCTCACTGACTCATCCTCAACTTCTGATCCTCACTCTCTGATCCTCACTCTCTGACACACAGTCATTGATTCTCACTCACATCCTAACTGACTTATCCTTACTCTGTTCCTCACTTTGTAATCCTTACTATCTGATCCCCACTGTTTGACCCTCAATTTCAAATCGCTACTCTCTGCTTCTCAAAGACTGATCCTCAGTCCCTGACCCACACCCACTGACTCACATTCATGGATCCTCACTTTCTGATCCTCACTCTTTGATCCTCAGACTCTGATCCTCACTCTCTGACCTTCTCCCCCTGTTCCTCACTCTCTGATCCTCACTGTTGGATCCTTACTGTCTGATCCTAACTGATTGATCCCCACTGTTTGATCCTGACTTTCAGATCCCTTCTCTCTGTTTCTCGTTGATTTAGGCTCACTTTCTGATCATCAATCTTTGATCTTCATTGACTCATCCTCATTCTCCTCACTGACTCATCCTCAACTTCTGATCCTCACTCTCTGATCCTCACTCTCTGATCCTCAGTCTCTGACTCACACTCACTGATTCTCACTCACTAATCCTCACTGACTGATCCTTACTCTGCTCCTCACTTTGTAGTCCTTACTATCTGATCCCCACTGTTTCACCCTTACTTTCAGATCCCTACTCTCTGCTTCTGAAAGACTGATCCTCAGTCCCTGACTCTCACTGTATGACTCACATTCACTAATCCTCACTCTCTGATCCTCACTCACTGACGCTTGCCCTCTGATCCTCGCCCTCTGATCCTCGCCCTCTGATCCTCGCCCTCTGATCCTCGCCCTCTGATCCTCGCCCTCTGATCCTCACCCTCTGATCCTCGCCCTCTGATCCTCGCCCTCTGATCCTCGCCCTCTGATCCTCGCCCTCTGATCCTCGCCCTCTGATCCTCGCCCTCTGATCCTCGCCCTCTGATCCTCGCCCTCTGATCCTCACTCTCTGATCATCACTGACTGATTCAAACGATCTGATCCTCACTGTCTGATTTCTTACCTCTGCTCCATGATGTCTCGTCCTCGCTGTTTGATGCTCACTATCTACTCCTCACTGACTTATCCTCATTCTCTGAGCCTCACTCTCTGAGCCTTACTGACGAATCCTCACACTCTGATCCCTTCTATTTGACCCTTAATACCTGATCCTCACTCTTTGATCCTCAGTTTCTGATCCTTTCTCTCTGCTTCTCATAGACTCATCCTCACTCTCTGATCCTCACTCTGATCTTCACTGATTCATACTCCCTGACTAATCCTCAAATTCTGATCCATACTCTCTGATCCTCACTTTCTGATCCTCAAATTCTGATCCTCACTCTCTGATGCTCACTCTCTGATCCTCACTCTCTGATCCTCACTCTCTGACCTTCTCCCTCTGTCCCTCACTCTCTGATCCCCAATTCTGGACCCTTATTACCTGATCCTCACTGTTTGGTCATCACTTTCAAATCCTTACTCTCTGCTTCTCATTGACTCATCCTCACGCTTCGATCCTCACTCTGATCTTCACCGACCCATACTCACTGTCCTGCTCACTGACAGATCAACAAATTCTTATCCTCACTCTCTGATACTCTCTGACACTCACTGACTGATCCTCACTCTCTGATCCTCACCTTCTGATCCTCAATTCCTGACCCTCATTCTCTGATCCTCAGTGACTGTTCCTCAGTTACTGATTCTCACTCTCTTATCCGCACTCTCTGATTCTCATTCTCTGAACCTCACTCTCAGACTTTCTCCCTCTGTTCCTCAATCTCTGATCCTCACTGATCCTTATTGTCTGATCCTGACTGCCTAATCCCCACTGTTTGATCCTCACTTTCCGATCCCTGCTCTCTGTTTCTCATTGATTTATGCTTACTCTCTGATCCTCAATCTTTGATCTTCATTGACTCATCCTCATTCTCCTCTTCACTGACTGATCCTCAAATTCTGATATTCAATCTCTGATTCTCATTTTATGATCCGCACATTCTGACCCTGAATCTCTGATCCTCACTCTTCCTCAGCTACTGATTCTCACTCTCAGATCCTCACTCTCTGACCCTCATTCTCTGAATCTCACTGACTCTTCGTCAATTACTGATTCTCACTCTCTGATTGTCACTCTCTGATTCTCATTCTCTTAAAGTCACTGAATGATCCTCAGTTACTGATTCTCACTCTCTGATCCTCACTCTCTGACCTTCTCCCTCTGTTCCTCACTGTTGGATCCTTACTGTCTGGTCCTAACTGACTGATCCCCACTGTTTGATCCTGACTTTCAGATCCCTGCTCTCTTTCTCGTTGATTTAGACTCACTCTCTGATCATCAATCTTTGATCTTCATTGACTCATCCTCATTCTCCTCACTGACTCAGCCTCAACTTCTGATCCTCACTCTCTGATCCTCACTCTCTGACTCACACTCATTGATTCTCACTCACTAATCCTCACCAACTGATCCTTACTCTGCTGCTCACTTTATAATCCTTACTATCTGATCCCCACTGTTTCACCCTTACTTTCAGATCCCTACTCTCTGCTTCTGAAAAACTGATCCTCAGTCCCTGTCTCTCACTCTATGACTCACATTCACTAATCCTCACTTTCTGATCCTCACTCACTGATCCTCACTCACTGATCCTCACTCACTGATCCTCACTCTCTGATCCTCACTCTCTGATCCTCACTCTCTGATCCTCACTCTCTGATCCTCACTGACTGATCCTCACTCTCTGATGCTCTCTGTCTGATTTATCACTCACTGACCCTTACTCTCTCACGCTTCCTCTCTGATCCTCACACTCTGATCCTCGCCCTCTGATCCCCAATGTTGGATCTTTACTTCCTGATCCTCACTGTTTGGTCATCACTTTCAGATCCTTACTCTCTGCTTCTCATTGACTCATCCTCACGCTTCGATCCTCACTCTGATCTTCACTGACCCATCCTCACTGTCCTCCTCATTGACTGATCCTCACATTCTGATTATCACATTCTGATCCTCACATTCTGATCCTCACTCTCTGATCCTCACTCTCTGACGCTTGCCCTCTGATCCTTACCATCTACTCCTCGCCCTCTGATCCTCGCCCTCTGATCCTCGCCCTCTGATCCTCGCCCTCTGATCCTCGCCCTCTGATCCTCTCCCTCTGATCCTCGCCCTCTGATCCTCGCCTTCTGATCCTCGCCCTCTGTTCCTCACTCTCTGATCCTCACTCTCTGTTCCTCACTTTCTGATCCTCACTCTCTGATTCTCACTCTCTGATCCTCACTCTCTGATCCTCACTCTCTGACCTTCTCCCTCTGTTCCTCACTCTCTGATCCTCACTGTTGGATCCTTACTGTCTGATCCTAACTGACTGATCCCCACTGTTTGATCCTCACTTTCAGATCCCTGCTCTCTGTTTCTCCTTGAATTAGGCTCACTCTCTGATCATCAATCTTTGATCTTCATTGACTCATCCTCATTCTCCTCACTGACTCATCCTCAACTTCTGATCCTCACTCTCTGACTCACACTCACTGATTCTCACTCACTAATCCTCACTGACTGATCCTTACTCTGCTCCTCACTTTGTAATCCTTACTATCTGATCCCCACTGTTTCACCATTACTTTCAGATCCCTACTCTCTGCTTCTGAAAGACTGATCTTCAGTCCCTGACTCTCACTCTATGACTCACATTCACTAATCCTCACTCACTGATCCTCACTTTCTGATCTTCACTCACTGATCCTCACTCTCTGATCATCACTCTCTGATCCTCACTCTCTGATCATCACTCTCTGATGCTCACTCTCTGATCCTCACTCTTTGATGCTCTCTGTCTGATTCATCACTCACTGACCCTTACTCTCTGACGCTTCCTCTCTGATCCTCGCCCTCTGATCCTCGCCCTCTGATCCTCGCCCTCTGACCCCCAATGTTGGATCTTTACTTCCTGATCCTCACTGTTTGGTCATCTCTTTCAGATCCTTATTCTCTGCTTCTCATTGACTAATCCTCACTCTCCTATCCTCACTCTGATCTTCACCGACCCATCCTCACTGTCCTCCTCACTGACTGATCCTCACATTCTGATCCTCACCCTCTGATCCTCATCCTCTGGTCTTCACTCTCTGATCCTCACTCTCTGATCCTCACTCTCTGATCTTCATTCTCTGAACCTCACTCACTGATCTTCAGTTACTGGTTCTCACTCTCTGATTCTCACTCTCTGATTCTCACTCTCTGGCTCTCACTCTCTGGTTCTCACTCTCTGGTTCTCACTCTCTGATCCTCAGTTACTGATTCTCATTCTCTGATCCTCAATCTTTGATCTTTTACTCATCCTCATTCTCTTCCTCACTGACTGATCCTCATATTCTGATCCACAGTTACTGTTTCTCACTCTCAGATCCGCACAATCTGACCCACATTTTCTGAATCTCACTGACTCTCCCTCAATTACTGATTCTCACTCTCTGATCATCACTCTCTGATCTTCATTCCATGAACCTCACTCACTGATCTTCAGTTACTAGTTCTCACTCTGTGATTCTCACTCTCTGATTCTCATTTTCTGAACCTTATTCACTGATCCTCAGTTACTCATTCTCACTCTCTGATCCTCAATATTTCATCTTTTACTCATCCTCATTCTCCTCCTCACTGACTGATCCTCACTCTATGATCCTTACTCTGTTTCTCACTCACTGATCCTCACTCACTGATCCTCACTCACTGATCCTCACTCACTGATCCTTACTTTCTGCTCCTCACTCTCTGATCCTCACTCTCTGATCCTCACTCTCTGATCCTCACTCTGATCCTCACAGTCTGATCCTCACTGTTTGATTCCTAATCTCTGCTCCATGCTGTCTGGTCCTCGCTGTTTGATGCTCACTATCTGCTCCTCACTGACTATCCTCACTCTCTGACACTCCTTCTCTGATCCTCACTCTCTGATCCTTTCTGTTTGATCCTTATTGTCTGATCTTAACTGCCTGATACCCACTGTTTGATCCTCATTTTCAAATCCTTACTCTCTGCTTCTCATTTACTCATCCTCATCCTCTGATCTTCACTGGCCCATCCTCACTGTCCTCCTCACTGACTGATCCTCAAATTCATATCCTCACTCTCTGATACTCTCTGACACTCACTGAATGACGCTTACTTTCTGATCCTCAATTTCTGATCCTCACTCTCTGATCCTCACTCTCTGATCCTCACTCTCTGATCCTCACTCTCTGATCCTCACTCTCTGATCCTCACTCTCTGATCCTTACACTCTGATCCTTACTCTCTGATCCTCAATCTCTGATCCTCACTCTCGGAACCTCGCTCTCAGATCCTCACTCTTGGATCCTCACTCTCAGATCCTCAATCGCGTATCCTCACTCGCGGATCCTCACTCGCGGACACTCACTCGCGTACCCTCACTCGCGGACCCTCACTCGTGGATCCTCACTCGTGGATCCTCACCCTTGAATCCTCACTCGCGTATCCTCACTTGCGGATCCTCACTCACGGATGCTCACTCGCGGATGCTCACTCCCGGATCCTCACTCGCGGACCTCACTCGCAGATCCTCACTCGCGGATCCTCACTCTCTTAACCTCACTTTCTGACCCTCATTCTCTGATCCTCACTGACTGTTCCTCAGTTACTGATTCTCAATCTCGAAGAGTGAGGTTCAGAGAATGGGGATCAATCTCCGACCTTCTCCCTCTGCTCCTCACTCTCTGATGCTCACTTTTTGATCCTTATTGTCTGATCTTAACTGCCTGATACCCACTGTTTCATTCTCACTTTCAGATCCTTGTTCTCTGTTTCTCATTGATTTATCCTCACTCTCTGATCCTCAATCTTTGATCTTCATCAACTCATCCTCATTCTCCTCTTCACTGACTGATCTCAAATTCTGATCCTCACTCTCTGCCCCTCACTCTCTGCCCCTCACTTTCTGAACCTCACTGATTAGTCCTCACCCTGATCCTCACTCTTTAATACTTACTGGCAAATACTCGCACTCTGATCACCACCTTTTGGCCCTTATTACCGGATCCTCACTGTTTGATCCTCACTTTCAGATCCTTAAACTCTGTTTCTCATTTACTCATCCTCACTCTCTGATCCTCACTCACTGATCATTACCCACTGACCTTGTCCCTCTGTTCCTTACTCTCTGATCCTCACTGTTTGGTCCTTACTGTCTGATCCCCACTCTTTGATCCTCACTTTCAGATCCTTGCTCTCTGTTTCTCATTGATTTAGGCTCACTCTCTGATCATTAATCTTTGATCTTCCTTGACTCAGCCTCTTTCTCCTCCTCACTGACTCATCCTCAACTTCTGATCCTCACTCTCAGATCCTCACTCTCTGACACACAGTCATTGATTCTCACTCACATCCTAACTGACTTATCCTTACTCTGTTCCTCACTTTGTAATCCTTACTATCTGATCCCCACTGTTTGACCCTCAATTTCAGATCGCTACTCTCTGCTTCTCAAAGACTGATCCTCAGTCCCTGACCCACACCCACTGACTCACATTCATGGATCCTCACTTTCTGATCCTCACTCTTTGATCCTCAGACTCTGATCCTCACTCTCTGACCTTCTCCCCCTGTTCCTCACTCTCTGATCCTCACTGTTGGATCCTTACTGTCTGATCCTAACTGATTGATCCCCACTGTTTGATCCTGACTTTCAGATCCCTTCTCTCTGTTTCTCGTTGATTTAGGCTCACTTTCTGATCATCAATCTTTGATCTTCATTGACTCATCCTCATTCTCCTCACTGACTCATCCTCAACTTCTGATCCTCACTCTCTGATCCTCACTCTCTGATCCTCAGTCTCTGACTCACACTCACTGATTCTCACTCACTAATCCTCACTGACTGATCCTTACTCTGCTCCTCACTTTATAGTCCTTACTATCTGATCCCCACTGTTTCACCCTTACTTTCAGATCCCTACTCTCTGCTTCTGAAAGACTGATCCTCAGTCCCTGACTCTCACTGTATGACTCACATTCACTAATCCTCACTCTCTGATCCTCACTCACTGACGCTTGCCCTCTGATCCTCGCCCTCTGATCCTCGCCCTCTGATCCTCGCCCTCTGATCCTCGCCCTCTGATCCTCGCCCTCTGATCCTCACCCTCTGATCCTCGCCCTCTGATCCTCGCCCTCTGATCCTCGCCCTCTGATCCTCGCCCTCTGATCCTCGCCCTCTGATCCTCGCCCTCTGATCCTCACTCTCTGATCATCACTGACTGATTCAAACGATCTGATCCTCACTGTCTGATTTCTTACCTCTGCTCCATGATGTCTCGTCCTCGCTGTTTGATGCTCACTATCTACTCCTCACTGACTTATCCTCATTCTCTGAGCCTCACTCTCTGAGCCTTACTGACGAATCCTCACACTCTGATCCCTTCTATTTGACCCTTAATACCTGATCCTCACTCTTTGATCCTCAGTTTCTGATCCTTTCTCTCTGCTTCTCATAGACTCATCCTCACTCTCTGATCCTCACTCTGATCTTCACTGATTCATACTCCCTGACTAATCCTCAAATTCTGATCCATACTCTCTGATCCTCACTTTCTGATCCTCAAATTCTGATCCTCACTCTCTGATGCTCACTCTCTGATCCTCACTCTCTGATCCTCACTCTCTGACCTTCTCCCTCTGTCCCTCACTCTCTGATCCCCAATTCTGGACCCTTATTACCTGATCCTCACTGTTTGGTCATCACTTTCAAATCCTTACTCTCTGCTTCTCATTGACTCATCCTCACGCTTCGATCCTCACTCTGATCTTCACCGACCCATACTCACTGTCCTGCTCACTGACAGATCAACAAATTCTTATCCTCACTCTCTGATACTCTCTGACACTCACTGACTGATCCTCACTCTCTGATCCTCACCTTCTGATCCTCAATTCCTGACCCTCATTCTCTGATCCTCAGTGACTGTTCCTCAGTTACTGATTCTCACTCTCTTATCCGCACTCTCTGATTCTCATTCTCTGAACCTCACTCTCAGACTTTCTCCCTCTGTTCCTCAATCTCTGATCCTCACTGATCCTTATTGTCTGATCCTGACTGCCTAATCCCCACTGTTTGATCCTCACTTTCCGATCCCTGCTCTCTGTTTCTCATTGATTTATGCTTACTCTCTGATCCTCAATCTTTGATCTTCATTGACTCATCCTCATTCTCCTCTTCACTGACTGATCCTCAAATTCTGATATTCAATCTCTGATTCTCATTTTATGATCCGCACATTCTGACCCTGAATCTCTGATCCTCACTCTTCCTCAGCTACTGATTCTCACTCTCAGATCCTCACTCTCTGACCCTCATTCTCTGAATCTCACTGACTCTTCGTCAATTACTGATTCTCACTCTCTGATTGTCACTCTCTGATTCTCATTCTCTTAAAGTCACTGAATGATCCTCAGTTACTGATTCTCACTCTCTGATCCTCACTCTCTGACCTTCTCCCTCTGTTCCTCACTGTTGGATCCTTACTGTCTGGTCCTAACTGACTGATCCCCACTGTTTGATCCTGACTTTCAGATCCCTGCTCTCTTTCTCGTTGATTTAGACTCACTCTCTGATCATCAATCTTTGATCTTCATTGACTCATCCTCATTCTCCTCACTGACTCAGCCTCAACTTCTGATCCTCACTCTCTGATCCTCACTCTCTGACTCACACTCATTGATTCTCACTCACTAATCCTCACCGACTGATCCTTACTCTGCTGCTCACTTTATAATCCTTACTATCTGATCCCCACTGTTTCACCCTTACTTTCAGATCCCTACTCTCTGCTTCTGAAAAACTGATCCTCAGTCCCTGTCTCTCACTCTATGACTCACATTCACTAATCCTCACTTTCTGATCCTCACTCACTGATCCTCACTCACTGATCCTCACTCACTGATCCTCACTCTCTGATCCTCACTCTCTGATCCTCACTCTCTGATCCTCACTCTCTGATCCTCACTGACTGATCCTCACTCTCTGATGCTCTCTGTCTGATTTATCACTCACTGACCCTTACTCTCTCACGCTTCCTCTCTGATCCTCACACTCTGATCCTCGCCCTCTGATCCCCAATGTTGGATCTTTACTTCCTGATCCTCACTGTTTGGTCATCACTTTCAGATCCTTACTCTCTGCTTCTCATTGACTCATCCTCACGCTTCGATCCTCACTCTGATCTTCACTGACCCATCCTCACTGTCCTCCTCATTGACTGATCCTCACATTCTGATTATCACATTCTGATCCTCACATTCTGATCCTCACTCTCTGATCCTCACTCTCTGACGCTTGCCCTCTGATCCTTACCATCTACTCCTCGCCCTCTGATCATTGCCCTCTGATCCTCGCCCTCTGATCCTCGCCCTCTGATCCTCGCCCTCTGATCCTCGCCCTCTGATCCTCGCCCTCTGATCCTCGCCCTCTGATCCTCGCCCTCTGATCCTCGCCCTCTGATCCTCGCCTTCTGATCCTCGCCCTCTGTTCCTCACTCTCTGATCCTCACTCTCTGTTCCTCACTTTCTGATCCTCACTCTCTGATTCTCACTCTCTGATCCTCACTCTCTGATCCTCACTCTCTGACCTTCTCCCTCTGTTCCTCACTCTCTGATCCTCACTGTTGGATCCTTACTGTCTGATCCTAACTGACTGATCCCCACTGTTTGATCCTCACTTTCAGATCCCTGCTCTCTGTTTCTCCTTGATTTAGGCTCACTCTCTGATCATCAATCTTTGATCTTCATTGACTCATCCTCTTTCTCCTCACTGACTCAGCCTCAACTTCTGATCCTCACTCTCTGATCCTCACTCTCTGACTCACACTCATTGATTCTCACTCACTAATCCTCACCGACTGATCTTTACTCTGCTGCTCACTTTATAATCCTTACTATCTGATCCCCACTGTTTCACCCTTACTTTCAGATCCCTACTCTCTGCTTCTGAAAAACTGATCCTCAGTCCCTGTCTCTCACTCTATGACTCACATTCACTAATCCTCACTTTCTGATCCTCACTCACTGATCCTCACTCACTGATCCTCACTCACTGATCCTCACTCTCTGATCCTCACTCTCTGATCCTCACTCTCTGATCCTCACTCTCTGATCCTCACTGACTGATCCTCACTCTCTGATGCTCTCTGTCTGATTTATCACTCACTGACCCTTACTCTCTCACGCTTCCTCTCTGATCCTCACACTCTGATCCTCGCCCTCTGATCCCCAATGTTGGATCTTTACTTCCTGATCCTCACTGTTTGGTCATCACTTTCAGATCCTTACTCTCTGCTTCTCATTGACTCATCCTCACGCTTCGATCCTCACTCTGATCTTCACTGACCCATCCTCACTGTCCTCCTCATTGACTGATCCTCACATTCTGATTATCACATTCTGATCCTCACATTCTGATCCTCACTCTCTGATCCTCACTCTCTGACGCTTGCCCTCTGATCCTTACCATCTACTCCTCGCCCTCTGATCATTGCCCTCTGATCCTCGCCCTCTGATCCTCGCCCTCTGATCCTCGCCCTCTGATCCTCGCCCTCTGATCCTCGCCCTCTGATCCTCTCCCTCTGATCCTCGCCCTCTGATCCTCGCCCTCTGATCCTCGCCCTCTGATCCTCGCCCTCTGATCCTCGCCCTCTGATCCTCACCCTCTGATCCTCGCCCTCTGATCCTCGCCTTCTGATCCTCGCCCTCTGTTCCTCACTCTCTGATCCTCACTCTCTGTTCCTCACTTTCTGATCCTCACTCTCTGATTCTCACTCTCTGATCCTCACAGTCTGATCCTCACTCTCTGACCTTCTCCCTCTGTTCCTCACTCTCTGATCCTCACTGTTGGATCCTTACTGTCTGATCCTAACTGACTGATCCCCACTGTTTGATCCTCACTTTCAGATCCCTGCTCTCTGTTTCTCCTTGATTTAGGCTCACTCTCTGATCATCAATCTTTGATCTTCATTGACTCATCCTCATTCTCCTCACTGACTCATCCTCAACTTCTGATCCTCACTCTCTGACTCACACTCACTGATTCTCACTCACTAATCCTCACTGACTGATCCTTACTCTGCTCCTCACTTTGTAATCCTTACTATCTGATCCCCACTGTTTCACCATTACTTTCAGATCCCTACTCTCTGCTTCTGAAAGACTGATCTTCAGTCCCTGACTCTCACTCTATGACTCACATTCACTAATCCTCACTCACTGATCCTCACTTTCTGATCTTCACTCACTGATCCTCACTCTCTGATCATCACTCTCTGATCCTCACTCTCTGATCATCACTCTCTGATCCTCACTCTCTGATCCTCACTCTTTG
Source organism: Isurus oxyrinchus (assembly GCA_026770705.1). Taxonomy (NCBI): domain Eukaryota; kingdom Metazoa; phylum Chordata; class Chondrichthyes; order Lamniformes; family Lamnidae; genus Isurus; species Isurus oxyrinchus. The sequence continues at coordinate 99,822,201 of JANJGN010000010.1, forward strand.
ATGCTCTCTGTCTGATTCATCACTCACTGACCCTTACTCTCTGACGCTTCCTCTCTGATCCTCGCCCTCTGATCCTCGCCCTCTGATCCTCGCCCTCTGATCCTCGCCCTCTGACCCCCAATGTTGGATCTTTACTTCCTGATCCTCACTGTTTGGTCATCTCTTTCAGATCCTTATTCTCTGCTTCTCATTGACTAATCCTCACTCTCCTATCCTCACTCTGATCTTCACCGACCCATCCTCACTGTCCTCCTTACTGACTGATCCTGACATTCTGATCCTCACCCTCTGATCCTCATCCTCTGGTCTTCACTCTCTGATCCTCACTCTCTGATCCTCACTCTCTGATCTTCATTCTCTGAACCTCACTCACTGATCTTCAGTTACTGGTTCTCACTCTCTGATTCTCACTCTCTGATTCTCAATCTCTGGCTCTCACTCTCTGGTTCTCACTCTCTGGTTCTCACTCTGTGATCCTCAGTTACTGATTCTCATTCTCTGATCCTCAATCTTTGATCTTTTACTCATCCTCATTCTCTTCCTCACTGACTGATCCTCATATTCTGATCCACAGTTACTGTTTCTCACTCTCAGATCCGCACAATCTGACCCACATTTTCTGAATCTCACTGACTCTCCCTCAATTACTGATTCTCACTCTCTGATCATCACTCTCTGATCTTCATTCCATGAACCTCACTCACTGATCTTCAGTTACTAGTTCTCACTCTGTGATTCTCACTCTCTGATTCTCATTTTCTGAACCTTATTCACTGATCCTCAGTTACTCATTCTCACTCTCTGATCCTCAATATTTCATCTTTTACTCATCCTCATTCTCCTCCTCACTGACTGATCCTCACTCTATGATCCTTACTCTGTTTCTCACTCACTGATCCTCACTCACTGATCCTCACTCACTGATCCTCACTCACTGATCCTCACTCACTGATCCTCACTCTCTGATCCTCACTCTCTGATCCTCACTCTCTGATCCTCACTGACTGATCCTCACTCTCTGATGCTCTCTGTCTGATTTATCACTCACTGACCCTTACTCTCTCACGCTTCCTCTCTGATCCTCACACTCTGATCCTCGCCCTCTGATCCCCAATGTTGGATCTTTACTTCCTGATCCTCACTGTTTGGTCATCACTTTCAGATCCTTACTCTCTGCTTCTCATTGACTCATCCTCACGCTTCGATCCTCACTCTGATCTTCACTGACCCATCCTCACTGTCCTCCTCATTGACTGATCCTCACATTCTGATTATCACATTCTGATCCTCACATTCTGATCCTCACTCTCTGATCCTCACTCTCTGACGCTTGCCCTCTGATCCTTACCATCTACTCCTCGCCCTCTGATCATTGCCCTCTGATCCTCGCCCTCTGATCCTCGCCCTCTGATCCTCGCCCTCTGATCCTCGCCCTCTGATCCTCGCCCTCTGATCCTCGCCCTCTGATCCTCGCCCTCTGATCCTCGCCCTCTGATCCTCACCCTCTGATCCTCGCCCTCTGATCCTCGCCTTCTGATCCTCGCCCTCTGTTCCTCACTCTCTGATCCTCACTCTCTGTTCCTCACTTTCTGATCCTCACTCTCTGATTCTCACTCTCTGATCCTCACTCTCTGATCCTCACTCTCTGACCTTCTCCCTCTGTTCCTCACTCTCTGATCCTCACTGTTGGATCCTTACTGTCTGATCCTAACTGACTGATCCCCACTGTTTGATCCTCACTTTCAGATCCCTGCTCTCTGTTTCTCCTTGATTTAGGCTCACTCTCTGATCATCAATCTTTGATCTTCATTGACTCATCCTCATTCTCCTCACTGACTCATCCTCAACTTCTGATCCTCACTCTCTGACTCACACTCACTGATTCTCACTCACTAATCCTCACTGACTGATCCTTACTCTGCTCCTCACTTTGTAATCCTTACTATCTGATCCCCACTGTTTCACCATTACTTTCAGATCCCTACTCTCTGCTTCTGAAAGACTGATCTTCAGTCCCTGACTCTCACTCTATGACTCACATTCACTAATCCTCACTCACTGATCCTCACTTTCTGATCTTCACTCACTGATCCTCACTCTCTGATCATCACTCTCTGATCCTCACTCTCTGATCATCACTCTCTGATCCTCACTCTCTGATCCTCACTCTTTGATGCTCTCTGTCTGATTCATCACTCACTGACCCTTACTCTCTGACGCTTCCTCTCTGATCCTCGCCCTCTGATCCTCGCCCTCTGATCCTCACCCTCTGATCCTCGCCCTCTGACCCCCAATGTTGGATCTTTACTTCCTGATCCTCACTGTTTGGTCATCTCTTTCAGATCCTTATTCTCTGCTTCTCATTGACTAATCCTCACTCTCCTATCCTCACTCTGATCTTCACCGACCCATCCTCACTGTCCTCCTCACTGACTGATCCTCACATTCTGATCCTCACCCTCTGATCCTCATCCTCTGGTCTTCACTCTCTGATCCTCACTCTCTGATCCTCACTCTCTGATCTTCATTCTCTGAACCTCACTCACTGATCTTCAGTTACTGGTTCTCACTCTCTGATTCTCACTCTCTGATTCTCACTCTCTGGCTCTCACTCTCTGGTTCTCACTCTCTGGTTCTCACTCTCTGATCCTCAGTTACTGATTCTCATTCTCTGATCCTCAATCTTTGATCTTTTACTCATCCTCATTCTCTTCCTCACTGACTGATCCTCATATTCTGATCCACAGTTACTGTTTCTCACTCTCAGATCCGCACAATCTGACCCACATTTTCTGAATCTCACTGACTCTCCCTCAATTACTGATTCTCACTCTCTGATCATCACTCTCTGATCTTCATTCCATGAACCTCACTCACTGATCTTCAGTTACTAGTTCTCACTCTGTGATTCTCACTCTCTGATTCTCATTTTCTGAACCTTATTCACTGATCCTCAGTTACTCATTCTCACTCTCTGATCCTCAATATTTCATCTTTTACTCATCCTCATTCTCCTCCTCACTGACTGATCCTCACTCTATGATCCTTACTCTGTTTCTCACTCACTGATCCTCACTCACTGATCCTCACTCACTGATCCTCACTCACTGATCCTCACTCACTGATCCTCACTCTCTGATCCTCACTCTCTGATCCTCACTCTCTGATCCTCACTCTGATCCTCACAGTCTGATCCTCACTGTTTGATTCCTAATCTCTGCTCCATGCTGTCTGGTCCTCGCTGTTTGATGCTCACTATCTGCTCCTCACTGACTATCCTCACTCTCTGACACTCCTTCTCTGATCCTCACTCTCTGATCCTTTCTGTTTGATCCTTATTGTCTGATCTTAACTGCCTGATACCCACTGTTTGATCCTCATTTTCAAATCCTTACTCTCTGCTTCTCATTTACTCATCCTCATCCTCTGATCTTCACTGGCCCATCCTCACTGTCCTCCTCACTGACTGATCCTCAAATTCATATCCTCACTCTCTGATACTCTCTGACACTCACTGAATGACGCTTACTTTCTGATCCTCAATTTCTGATCCTCACTCTCTGATCCTCACTCTCTGATCCTCACTCTCTGATCCTCACTCTCTGATCCTCACTCTCTGATCCTCACTCTCTGATCCTTACACTCTGATCCTTACTCTCTGATCCTCAATCTCTGATCCTCACTCTCGGAACCTCGCTCTCAGATCCTCACTCTTGGATCCTCACTCTCAGATCCTCAATCGCGTATCCTCACTCGCGGATCCTCACTCGCGGACACTCACTCGCGTACCCTCACTCGCGGACCCTCACTTGTGGATCCTCACTCGTGGATCCTCACCCTTGAATCCTCACTCGCGTATCCTCACTTGCGGATCCTCACTCACGGATGCTCACTCGCGGATGCTCACTCCCGGATCCTCACTCGCGGACCTCACTCGCAGATCCTCACTCGCGGATCCTCACTCTCTTAACCTCACTTTCTGACCCTCATTCTCTGATCCTCACTGACTGTTCCTCAGTTACTGATTCTCAATCTCGAAGAGTGAGGTTCAGAGAATGGGGATCAATCTCCGACCTTCTCCCTCTGCTCCTCACTCTCTGATGCTCACTTTTTGATCCTTATTGTCTGATCTTAACTGCCTGATACCCACTGTTTCATTCTCACTTTCAGATCCTTGTTCTCTGTTTCTCATTGATTTATCCTCACTCTCTGATCCTCACTCTCTGACTCACACTCATTGATTCTCACTCACTAATCCTCACCGACTGATCCTTACTCTGCTGCTCACTTTATAATCCTTACTATCTGATCCCCACTTTTTCACCCTTACTTTCAGATCCCTACTCTCTGCTTCTGAAAAACTGATCCTCAGTCCCTGTCTCTCACTCTATGACTCACATTCACTAATCCTCACTTTCTGATCCTCACTCACTGATCCTCACTCACTGATCCTCACTCTCTGATCCTCACTCTCTGATCCTCACTCTCTGATCCTCACTCTCTGATCCTCACTGACTGATCCTCACTCTCTGATGCTCTCTGTCTGATTTATCACTCACTGACCCTTACTCTCTCACGCTTCCTCTCTGATCCTCACACTCTGATCCTCGCCCTCTGATCCCCAATGTTGGATCTTTACTTCCTGATCCTCACTGTTTGGTCATCACTTTCAGATCCTTACTCTCTGCTTCTCATTGACTCATCCTCACGCTTCGATCCTCACTCTGATCTTCACTGACCCATCCTCACTGTCCTCCTCATTGACTGATCCTCACATTCTGATTATCACATTCTGATCCTCACATTCTGATCCTCACTCTCTGATCCTCACTCTCTGACGCTTGCCCTCTGATCCTTACCATCTACTCCTCGCCCTCTGATCCTCGCCCTCTGATCCTCGCCCTCTGATCCTCGCCCTCTGATCCTCGCCCTCTGATCCTCTCCCTCTGATCCTCGCCCTCTGATCCTCGCCTTCTGATCCTCGCCCTCTGTTCCTCACTCTCTGATCCTCACTCTCTGTTCCTCACTTTCTGATCCTCACTCTCTGATTCTCACTCTCTGATCCTCACTCTCTGATCCTCACTCTCTGACCTTCTCCCTCTGTTCCTCACTCTCTGATCCTCACTGTTGGATCCTTACTGTCTGATCCTAACTGACTGATCCCCACTGTTTGATTCTCACTTTCAGATCCCTGCTCTCTGTTTCTCCTTGAATTAGGCTCACTCTCTGATCATCAATCTTTGATCTTCATTGACTCATCCTCATTCTCCTCACTGACTCATCCTCAACTTCTGATCCTCACTCTCTGACTCACACTCACTGATTCTCACTCACTAATCCTCACTGACTGATCCTTACTCTGCTCCTCACTTTGTAATCCTTACTATCTGATCCCCACTGTTTCACCATTACTTTCAGATCCCTACTCTCTGCTTCTGAAAGACTGATCTTCAGTCCCTGACTCTCACTCTATGACTCACATTCACTAATCCTCACTCACTGATCCTCACTTTCTGATCTTCACTCACTGATCCTCACTCTCTGATCATCACTCTCTGATCCTCACTCTCTGATCATCACTCTCTGATGCTCACTCTCTGATCCTCACTCTTTGATGCTCTCTGTCTGATTCATCACTCACTGACCCTTACTCTCTGACGCTTCCTCTCTGATCCTCGCCCTCTGATCCTCGCCCTCTGATCCTCGCCCTCTGACCCCCAATGTTGGATCTTTACTTCCTGATCCTCACTGTTTGGTCATCTCTTTCAGATCCTTATTCTCTGCTTCTCATTGACTAATCCTCACTCTCCTATCCTCACTCTGATCTTCACCGACCCATCCTCATTGTCCTCCTCACTGACTGATCCTCACATTCTGATCCTCACCCTCTGATCCTCATCCTCTGGTCTTCACTCTCTGATCCTCACTCTCTGATCCTCACTCTCTGATCTTCATTCTCTGAACCTCACTCACTGATCTTCAGTTACTGGTTCTCACTCTCTGATTCTCACTCTCTGATTCTCACTCTCTGGCTCTCACTCTCTGGTTCTCACTCTCTGGTTCTCACTCTCTGATCCTCAGTTACTGATTCTCATTCTCTGATCCTCAATCTTTGATCTTTTACTCATCCTCATTCTCTTCCTCACTGACTGATCCTCATATTCTGATCCACAGTTACTGTTTCTCACTCTCAGATCCGCACAATCTGACCCACATTTTCTGAATCTCACTGACTCTCCCTCAATTACTGATTCTCACTCTCTGATCATCACTCTCTGATCTTCATTCCATGAACCTCACTCACTGATCTTCAGTTACTAGTTCTCACTCTGTGATTCTCACTCTCTGATTCTCATTTTCTGAACCTTATTCACTGATCCTCAGTTACTCATTCTCACTCTCTGATCCTCAATATTTCATCTTTTACTCATCCTCATTCTCCTCCTCACTGACTGATCCTCACTCTATGATCCTTACTCTGTTTCTCACTCACTGATCCTCACTCACTGATCCTCACTCACTGATCCTCACTCACTGATCCTTACTTTCTGCTCCTCACTCTCTGATCCTCACTCTCTGATCCTCACTCTCTGATCCTCACTCTGATCCTCACAGTCTGATCCTCACTGTTTGATTCCTAATCTCTGCTCCATGCTGTCTGGTCCTCGCTGTTTGATGCTCACTATCTGCTCCTCACTGACTATCCTCACTCTCTGACACTCCTTCTCTGATCCTCACTCTCTGATCCTTTCTGTTTGATCCTTATTGTCTGATCTTAACTGCCTGATACCCACTGTTTGATCCTCATTTTCAAATCCTTACTCTCTGCTTCTCATTTACTCATCCTCATCCTCTGATCTTCACTGGCCCATCCTCACTGTCCTCCTCACTGACTGATCCTCAAATTCATATCCTCACTCTCTGATACTCTCTGACACTCACTGAATGACGCTTACTTTCTGATCCTCAATTTCTGATCCTCACTCTCTGATCCTCACTCTCTGATCCTCACTCTCTGATCCTCACTCTCTGATCCTCACTCTCTGATCCTTACACTCTGATCCTTACTCTCTGATCCTCAATCTCTGATCCTCACTCTCGGAACCTCGCTCTCAGATCCTCACTCTTGGATCCTCACTCTCAGATCCTCAATCGCGTATCCTCACTCGCGGATCCTCACTCGCGGACACTCACTCGCGTACCCTCACTCGCGGACCCTCACTCGTGGATCCTCACTCGTGGATCCTCACCCTTGAATCCTCACTCGCGTATCCTCACTTGCGGATCCTCACTCACGGATGCTCACTCGCGGATGCTCACTCCCGGATCCTCACTCGCGGACCTCACTCGCAGATCCTCACTCGCGGATCCTCACTCTCTTAACCTCACTTTCTGACCCTCATTCTCTGATCCTCACTGACTGTTCCTCAGTTACTGATTCTCAATCTCGAAGAGTGAGGTTCAGAGAATGGGGATCAATCTCCGACCTTCTCCCTCTGCTCCTCACTCTCTGATGCTCACTTTTTGATCCTTATTGTCTGATCTTAACTGCCTGATACCCACTGTTTCATTCTCACTTTCAGATCCTTGTTCTCTGTTTCTCATTGATTTATCCTCACTCTCTGATCCTCAATCTTTGATCTTCATCAACTCATCCTCATTCTCCTCTTCACTGACTGATCTCAAATTCTGATCCTCACTCTCTGCCCCTCACTCTCTGCCCCTCACTTTCTGAACCTCACTGATTAGTCCTCACCCTGATCCTCACTCTTTAATACTTACTGGCAAATACTCGCACTCTGATCACCACCTTTTGGCCCTTATTACCGGATCCTCACTGTTTGATCCTCACTTTCAGATCCTTAAACTCTGTTTCTCATTTACTCATCCTCACTCTCTGATCCTCACTCACTGATCATTACCCACTGACCTTGTCCCTCTGTTCCTTACTCTCTGATCCTCACTGTTTGGTCCTTACTGTCTGATCCCCACTCTTTGATCCTCACTTTCAGATCCTTGCTCTCTGTTTCTCATTGATTTAGGCTCACTCTCTGATCATTAATCTTTGATCTTCCTTGACTCAGCCTCTTTCTCCTCCTCACTGACTCATCCTCAACTTCTGATCCTCACTCTCTGATCCTCACTCTCTGACACACAGTCATTGATTCTCACTCACATCCTAACTGACTTATCCTTACTCTGTTCCTCACTTTGTAATCCTTACTATCTGATCCCCACTGTTTGACCCTCAATTTCAGATCGCTACTCTCTGCTTCTCAAAGACTGATCCTCAGTCCCTGACCCACACCCACTGACTCACATTCATGGATCCTCACTTTCTGATCCTCACTCTTTGATCCTCAGACTCTGATCCTCACTCTCTGACCTTCTCCCCCTGTTCCTCACTCTCTGATCCTCACTGTTGGATCCTTACTGTCTGATCCTAACTGATTGATCCCCACTGTTTGATCCTGACTTTCAGATCCCTTCTCTCTGTTTCTCGTTGATTTAGGCTCACTTTCTGATCATCAATCTTTGATCTTCATTGACTCATCCTCATTCTCCTCACTGACTCATCCTCAACTTCTGATCCTCACTCTCTGATCCTCACTCTCTGATCCTCAGTCTCTGACTCACACTCACTGATTCTCACTCACTAATCCTCACTGACTGATCCTTACTCTGCTCCTCACTTTGTAGTCCTTACTATCTGATCCCCACTGTTTCACCCTTACTTTCAGATCCCTACTCTCTGCTTCTGAAAGACTGATCCTCAGTCCCTGACTCTCACTGTATGACTCACATTCACTAATCCTCACTCTCTGATCCTCACTCACTGACGCTTGCCCTCTGATCCTCGCCCTCTGATCCTCGCCCTCTGATCCTCGCCCTCTGATCCTCGCCCTCTGATCCTCGCCCTCTGATCCTCACCCTCTGATCCTCGCCCTCTGATCCTCGCCCTCTGATCCTCGCCCTCTGATCCTCGCCCTCTGATCCTCGCCCTCTGATCCTCGCCCTCTGATCCTCGCCCTCTGATCCTCGCCCTCTGATCCTCACTCTCTGATCATCACTGACTGATTCAAACGATCTGATCCTCACTGTCTGATTTCTTACCTCTGCTCCATGATGTCTCGTCCTCGCTGTTTGATGCTCACTATCTACTCCTCACTGACTTATCCTCATTCTCTGAGCCTCACTCTCTGAGCCTTACTGACGAATCCTCACACTCTGATCCCTTCTATTTGACCCTTAATACCTGATCCTCACTCTTTGATCCTCAGTTTCTGATCCTTTCTCTCTGCTTCTCATAGACTCATCCTCACTCTCTGATCCTCACTCTGATCTTCACTGATTCATACTCCCTGACTAATCCTCAAATTCTGATCCATACTCTCTGATCCTCACTTTCTGATCCTCAAATTCTGATCCTCACTCTCTGATGCTCACTCTCTGATCCTCACTCTCTGATCCTCACTCTCTGACCTTCTCCCTCTGTCCCTCACTCTCTGATCCCCAATTCTGGACCCTTATTACCTGATCCTCACTGTTTGGTCATCACTTTCAAATCCTTACTCTCTGCTTCTCATTGACTCATCCTCACGCTTCGATCCTCACTCTCATCTTCACCGACCCATACTCACTGTCCTGCTCACTGACAGATCAACAAATTCTTATCCTCACTCTCTGATACTCTCTGACACTCACTGACTGATCCTCACTCTCTGATCCTCACCTTCTGATCCTCAATTCCTGACCCTCATTCTCTGATCCTCAGTGACTGTTCCTCAGTTACTGATTCTCACTCTCTTATCCGCACTCTCTGATTCTCATTCTCTGAACCTCACTCTCAGACTTTCTCCCTCTGTTCCTCAATCTCTGATCCTCACTGATCCTTATTGTCTGATCCTGACTGCCTAATCCCCACTGTTTGATCCTCACTTTCCGATCCCTGCTCTCTGTTTCTCATTGATTTATGCTTACTCTCTGATCCTCAATCTTTGATCTTCATTGACTCATCCTCATTCTCCTCTTCACTGACTGATCCTCAAATTCTGATATTCAATCTCTGATTCTCATTTTATGATCCGCACATTCTGACCCTGAATCTCTGATCCTCACTCTTCCTCAGCTACTGATTCTCACTCTCAGATCCTCACTCTCTGACCCTCATTCTCTGAATCTCACTGACTCTTCGTCAATTACTGATTCTCACTCTCTGATTGTCACTCTCTGATTCTCATTCTCTTAAAGTCACTGAATGATCCTCAGTTACTGATTCTCACTCTCTGATCCTCACTCTCTGACCTTCTCCCTCTGTTCCTCACTGTTGGATCCTTACTGTCTGGTCCTAACTGACTGATCCCCACTGTTTGATCCTGACTTTCAGATCCCTGCTCTCTTTCTCGTTGATTTAGACTCACTCTCTGATCATCAATCTTTGATCTTCATTGACTCATCCTCATTCTCCTCACTGACTCAGCCTCAACTTCTGATCCTCACTCTCTGATCCTCACTCTCTGACTCACACTCATTGATTCTCACTCACTAATCCTCACCAACTGATCCTTACTCTGCTGCTCACTTTATAATCCTTACTATCTGATCCCCACTGTTTCACCCTTACTTTCAGATCCCTACTCTCTGCTTCTGAAAAACTGATCCTCAGTCCCTGTCTCTCACTCTATGACTCACATTCACTAATCCTCACTTTCTGATCCTCACTCACTGATCCTCACTCACTGATCCTCACTCACTGATCCTCACTCTCTGATCCTCACTCTCTGATCCTCACTCTCTGATCCTCACTCTCTGATCCTCACTGACTGATCCTCACTCTCTGATGCTCTCTGTCTGATTTATCACTCACTGACCCTTACTCTCTCACGCTTCCTCTCTGATCCTCACACTCTGATCCTCGCCCTCTGATCCCCAATGTTGGATCTTTACTTCCTGATCCTCACTGTTTGGTCATCACTTTCAGATCCTTACTCTCTGCTTCTCATTGACTCATCCTCACGCTTCGATCCTCACTCTGATCTTCACTGACCCATCCTCACTGTCCTCCTCATTGACTGATCCTCACATTCTGATTATCACATTCTGATCCTCACATTCTGATCCTCACTCTCTGATCCTCACTCTCTGACGCTTGCCCTCTGATCCTTACCATCTACTCCTCGCCCTCTGATCCTCGCCCTCTGATCCTCGCCCTCTGATCCTCGCCCTCTGATCCTCGCCCTCTGATCCTCTCCCTCTGATCCTCGCCCTCTGATCCTCGCCTTCTGATCCTCGCCCTCTGTTCCTCACTCTCTGATCCTCACTCTCTGATCCTCACTCTCTGACCTTCTCCCTCTGTTCCTCACTCTCTGATCCTCACTGTTGGATCCTTACTGTCTGATCCTAACTGACTGATCCCCACTGTTTGATCCTCACTTTCAGATCCCTGCTCTCTGTTTCTCCTTGAATTAGGCTCACTCTCTGATCATCAATCTTTGATCTTCATTGACTCATCCTCATTCTCCTCACTGACTCATCCTCAACTTCTGATCCTCACTCTCTGACTCACACTCACTGATTCTCACTCACTAATCCTCACTGACTGATCCTTACTCTGCTCCTCACTTTGTAATCCTTACTATCTGATCCCCACTGTTTCACCATTACTTTCAGATCCCTACTCTCTGCTTCTGAAAGACTGATCTTCAGTCCCTGACTCTCACTCTATGACTCACATTCACTAATCCTCACTCACTGATCCTCACTTTCTGATCTTCACTCACTGATCCTCACTCTCTGATCATCACTCTCTGATCCTCACTCTCTGATCATCACTCTCTGATGCTCACTCTCTGATCCTCACTCTTTGATGCTCTCTGTCTGATTCATCACTCACTGACCCTTACTCTCTGACGCTTCCTCTCTGATCCTCGCCCTCTGATCCTCGCCCTCTGATCCTCGCCCTCTGACCCCCAATGTTGGATCTTTACTTCCTGATCCTCACTGTTTGGTCATCTCTTTCAGATCCTTATTCTCTGCTTCTCATTGACTAATCCTCACTCTCCTATCCTCACTCTGATCTTCACCGACCCATCCTCACTGTCCTCCTCACTGACTGATCCTCACATTCTGATCCTCACCCTCTGATCCTCATCCTCTGGTCTTCACTCTCTGATCCTCACTCTCTGATCCTCACTCTCTGATCTTCATTCTCTGAACCTCACTCACTGATCTTCAGTTACTGGTTCTCACTCTCTGATTCTCACTCTCTGATTCTCACTCTCTGGCTCTCACTCTCTGGTTCTCACTCTCTGGTTCTCACTCTCTGATCCTCAGTTACTGATTCTCATTCTCTGATCCTCAATCTTTGATCTTTTACTCATCCTCATTCTCTTCCTCACTGACTGATCCTCATATTCTGATCCACAGTTACTGTTTCTCACTCTCAGATCCGCACAATCTGACCCACATTTTCTGAATCTCACTGACTCTCCCTCAATTACTGATTCTCACTCTCTGATCATCACTCTCTGATCTTCATTCCATGAACCTCACTCACTGATCTTCAGTTACTAGTTCTCACTCTGTGATTCTCACTCTCTGATTCTCATTTTCTGAACCTTATTCACTGATCCTCAGTTACTCATTCTCACTCTCTGATCCTCAATATTTCATCTTTTACTCATCCTCATTCTCCTCCTCACTGACTGATCCTCACTCTATGATCCTTACTCTGTTTCTCACTCACTGATCCTCACTCACTGATCCTCACTCACTGATCCTCACTCACTGATCCTTACTTTCTGCTCCTCACTCTCTGATCCTCACTCTCTGATCCTCACTCTCTGATCCTCACTCTGATCCTCACAGTCTGATCCTCACTGTTTGATTCCTAATCTCTGCTCCATGCTGTCTGGTCCTCGCTGTTTGATGCTCACTATCTGCTCCTCACTGACTATCCTCACTCTCTGACACTCCTTCTCTGATCCTCACTCTCTGATCCTTTCTGTTTGATCCTTATTGTCTGATCTTAACTGCCTGATACCCACTGTTTGATCCTCATTTTCAAATCCTTACTCTCTGCTTCTCATTTACTCATCCTCATCCTCTGATCTTCACTGGCCCATCCTCACTGTCCTCCTCACTGACTGATCCTCAAATTCATATCCTCACTCTCTGATACTCTCTGACACTCACTGAATGACGCTTACTTTCTGATCCTCAATTTCTGATCCTCACTCTCTGATCCTCACTCTCTGATCCTCACTCTCTGATCCTCACTCTCTGATCCTCACTCTCTGATCCTCACTCTCTGATCCTTACACTCTGATCCTTACTCTCTGATCCTCAATCTCTGATCCTCACTCTCGGAACCTCGCTCTCAGATCCTCACTCTTGGATCCTCACTCTCAGATCCTCAATCGCGTATCCTCACTCGCGGATCCTCACTCGCGGACACTCACTCGCGTACCCTCACTCGCGGACCCTCACTCGTGGATCCTCACTCGTGGATCCTCACCCTTGAATCCTCACTCGCGTATCCTCACTTGCGGATCCTCACTCACGGATGCTCACTCGCGGATGCTCACTCCCGGATCCTCACTCGCGGACCTCACTCGCAGATCCTCACTCGCGGATCCTCACTCTCTTAACCTCACTTTCTGACCCTCATTCTCTGATCCTCACTGACTGTTCCTCAGTTACTGATTCTCAATCTCGAAGAGTGAGGTTCAGAGAATGGGGATCAATCTCCGACCTTCTCCCTCTGCTCCTCACTCTCTGATGCTCACTTTTTGATCCTTATTGTCTGATCTTAACTGCCTGATACCCACTGTTTCATTCTCACTTTCAGATCCTTGTTCTCTGTTTCTCATTGATTTATCCTCACTCTCTGATCCTCAATCTTTGATCTTCATCAACTCATCCTCATTCTCCTCTTCACTGACTGATCTCAAATTCTGATCCTCACTCTCTGCCCCTCACTCTCTGCCCCTCACTTTCTGAACCTCACTGATTAGTCCTCACCCTGATCCTCACTCTTTAATACTTACTGGCAAATACTCGCACTCTGATCACCACCTTTTGGCCCTTATTACCGGATCCTCACTGTTTGATCCTCACTTTCAGATCCTTAAACTCTGTTTCTCATTTACTCATCCTCACTCTCTGATCCTCACTCACTGATCATTACCCACTGACCTTGTCCCTCTGTTCCTTACTCTCTGATCCTCACTGTTTGGTCCTTACTGTCTGATCCCCACTCTTTGATCCTCACTTTCAGATCCTTGCTCTCTGTTTCTCATTGATTTAGGCTCACTCTCTGATCATTAATCTTTGATCTTCCTTGACTCAGCCTCTTTCTCCTCCTCACTGACTCATCCTCAACTTCTGATCCTCACTCTCAGATCCTCACTCTCTGACACACAGTCATTGATTCTCACTCACATCCTAACTGACTTATCCTTACTCTGTTCCTCACTTTGTAATCCTTACTATCTGATCCCCACTGTTTGACCCTCAATTTCAGATCGCTACTCTCTGCTTCTCAAAGACTGATCCTCAGTCCCTGACCCACACCCACTGACTCACATTCATGGATCCTCACTTTCTGATCCTCACTCTTTGATCCTCAGACTCTGATCCTCACTCTCTGACCTTCTCCCCCTGTTCCTCACTCTCTGATCCTCACTGTTGGATCCTTACTGTCTGATCCTAACTGATTGATCCCCACTGTTTGATCCTGACTTTCAGATCCCTTCTCTCTGTTTCTCGTTGATTTAGGCTCACTTTCTGATCATCAATCTTTGATCTTCATTGACTCATCCTCATTCTCCTCACTGACTCATCCTCAACTTCTGATCCTCACTCTCTGATCCTCACTCTCTGATCCTCAGTCTCTGACTCACACTCACTGATTCTCACTCACTAATCCTCACTGACTGATCCTTACTCTGCTCCTCACTTTGTAGTCCTTACTATCTGATCCCCACTGTTTCACCCTTACTTTCAGATCCCTACTCTCTGCTTCTGAAAGACTGATCCTCAGTCCCTGACTCTCACTGTATGACTCACATTCACTAATCCTCACTCTCTGATCCTCACTCACTGACGCTTGACCTCTGATCCTCGCCCTCTGCTCCTCGCCCTCTGATCATTGCCCTCTGATCCTCGCCCTCTGATCCTCGCCCTCTGATCCTCGCCCTCTGATCCTCGCCCTCTGATCCTCGCCCTCTGATCCTCACTCTCTGATCATCACTGACTGATTCAAACGATCTGATCCTCACTGTCTGATTTCTTACCTCTGCTCCATGATGTCTCGTCCTCGCTGTTTGATGCTCACTATCTACTCCTCACTGACTTATCCTCATTCTCTGAGCCTCACTCTCTGAGCCTTACTGACGAATCCTCACACTCTGATCCCTTCTATTTGACCCTTAATACCTGATCCTCACTCTTTGATCCTCAGTTTCTGATCCTTTCTCTCTGCTTCTCATAGACTCATCCTCACTCTCTGATCCTCACTCTGATCTTCACTGATTCATACTCCCTGACTAATCCTCAAATTCTGATCCATACTCTCTGATCCTCACTTTCTGATCCTCAAATTCTGATCCTCACTCTCTGATGCTCACTCTCTGATCCTCACTCTCTGATCCTCACTCTCTGACCTTCTCCCTCTGTCCCTCACTCTCTGATCCCCAATTCTGGACCCTTATTACCTGATCCTCACTGTTTGGTCATCACTTTCAAATCCTTACTCTCTGCTTCTCATTGACTCATCCTCACGCTTCGATCCTCACTCTGATCTTCACCGACCCATACTCACTGTCCTGCTCACTGACAGATCAACAAATTCTTATCCTCACTCTCTGATACTCTCTGACACTCACTGACTGATCCTCACTCTCTGATCCTCACCTTCTGATCCTCAATTCCTGACCCTCATTCTCTGATCCTCAGTGACTGTTCCTCAGTTACTGATTCTCACTCTCTTATCCGCACTCTCTGATTCTCATTCTCTGAACCTCACTCTCAGACTTTCTCCCTCTGTTCCTCAATCTCTGATCCTCACTGATCCTTATTGTCTGATCCTGACTGCCTAATCCCCACTGTTTGATCCTCACTTTCCGATCCCTGCTCTCTGTTTCTCATTGATTTATGCTTACTCTCTGATCCTCAATCTTTGATCTTCATTGACTCATCCTCATTCTCCTCTTCACTGACTGATCCTCAAATTCTGATATTCAATCTCTGATTCTCATTTTATGATCCGCACATTCTGACCCTGAATCTCTGATCCTCACTCTTCCTCAGCTACTGATTCTCACTCTCAGATCCTCACTCTCTGACCCTCATTCTCTGAATCTCACTGACTCTTCGTCAATTACTGATTCTCACTCTCTGATTGTCACTCTCTGATTCTCATTCTCTTAAAGTCACTGAATGATCCTCAGTTACTGATTCTCACTCTCTGATCCTCACTCTCTGACCTTCTCCCTCTGTTCCTCACTGTTGGATCCTTACTGTCTGGTCCTAACTGACTGATCCCCACTGTTTGATCCTGACTTTCAGATCCCTGCTCTCTTTCTCGTTGATTTAGACTCACTCTCTGATCATCAATCTTTGATCTTCATTGACTCATCCTCATTCTCCTCACTGACTCAGCCTCAACTTCTGATCCTCACTCTCTGATCCTCACTCTCTGACTCACACTCATTGATTCTCACTCACTAATCCTCACCAACTGATCCTTACTCTGCTGCTCACTTTATAATCCTTACTATCTGATCCCCACTGTTTCACCCTTACTTTCAGATCCCTACTCTCTGCTTCTGAAAAACTGATCCTCAGTCCCTGTCTCTCACTCTATGACTCACATTCACTAATCCTCACTTTCTGATCCTCACTCACTGATCCTCACTCACTGATCCTCACTCACTGATCCTCACTCTCTGATCCTCACTCTCTGATCCTCACTCTCTGATCCTCACTCTCTGATCCTCACTGACTGATCCTCACTCTCTGATGCTCTCTGTCTGATTTATCACTCACTGACCCTTACTCTCTCACGCTTCCTCTCTGATCCTCACACTCTGATCCTCGCCCTCTGATCCCCAATGTTGGATCTTTACTTCCTGATCCTCACTGTTTGGTCATCACTTTCAGATCCTTACTCTCTGCTTCTCATTGACTCATCCTCACGCTTCGATCCTCACTCTGATCTTCACTGACCCATCCTCACTGTCCTCCTCATTGACTGATCCTCACATTCTGATTATCACATTCTGATCCTCACATTCTGATCCTCACTCTCTGATCCTCACTCTCTGACGCTTGCCCTCTGATCCTTACCATCTACTCCTCGCCCTCTGATCCTCGCCCTCTGATCCTCGCCCTCTGATCCTCGCCCTCTGATCCTCGCCCTCTGATCCTCTCCCTCTGATCCTCGCCCTCTGATCCTCGCCTTCTGATCCTCGCCCTCTGTTCCTCACTCTCTGATCCTCACTCTCTGTTCCTCACTTTCTGATCCTCACTCTCTGATTCTCACTCTCTGATCCTCACTCTCTGATCCTCACTCTCTGACCTTCTCCCTCTGTTCCTCACTCTCTGATCCTCACTGTTGGATCCTTACTGTCTGATCCTAACTGACTGATCCCCACTGTTTGATCCTCACTTTCAGATCCCTGCTCTCTGTTTCTCCTTGAATTAGGCTCACTCTCTGATCATCAATCTTTGATCTTCATTGACTCATCCTCATTCTCCTCACTGACTCATCCTCAACTTCTGATCCTCACTCTCTGACTCACACTCACTGATTCTCACTCACTAATCCTCACTGACTGATCCTTACTCTGCTCCTCACTTTGTAATCCTTACTATCTGATCCCCACTGTTTCACCATTACTTTCAGATCCCTACTCTCTGCTTCTGAAAGACTGATCTTCAGTCCCTGACTCTCACTCTATGACTCACATTCACTAATCCTCACTCACTGATCCTCACTTTCTGATCTTCACTCACTGATCCTCACTCTCTGATCATCACTCTCTGATCCTCACTCTCTGATCATCACTCTCTGATGCTCACTCTCTGATCCTCACTCTTTGATGCTCTCTGTCTGATTCATCACTCACTGACCCTTACTCTCTGACGCTTCCTCTCTGATCCTCGCCCTCTGATCCTCGCCCTCTGATCCTCGCCCTCTGACCCCCAATGTTGGATCTTTACTTCCTGATCCTCACTGTTTGGTCATCTCTTTCAGATCCTTATTCTCTGCTTCTCATTGACTAATCCTCACTCTCCTATCCTCACTCTGATCTTCACTGACCCATCCTCACTGTCCTCCTCATTGACTGATCCTCACATTCTGATTATCACATTCTGATCCTCACATTCTGATCCTCACTCTCTGATCCTCACTCTCTGACGCTTGCCCTCTGATCCTTACCATCTACTCCTCGCCCTCTGATCCTCGCCCTCTGATCCTCGCCCTCTGATCCTCGCCCTCTGATCCTCGCCCTCTGATCCTCTCCCTCTGATCCTCGCCCTCTGATCCTCGCCTTCTGATCCTCGCCCTCTGTTCCTCACTCTCTGATCCTCACTCTCTGTTCCTCACTTTCTGATCCTCACTCTCTGATTCTCACTCTCTGATCCTCACTCTCTGATCCTCACTCTCTGACCTTCTCCCTCTGTTCCTCACTCTCTGATCCTCACTGTTGGATCCTTACTGTCTGATCCTAACTGACTGATCCCCACTGTTTGATCCTCACTTTCAGATCCCTGCTCTCTGTTTCTCCTTGAATTAGGCTCACTCTCTGATCATCAATCTTTGATCTTCATTGACTCATCCTCATTCTCCTCACTGACTCATCCTCAACTTCTGATCCTCACTCTCTGACTCACACTCACTGATTCTCACTCACTAATCCTCACTGACTGATCCTTACTCTGCTCCTCACTTTGTAATCCTTACTATCTGATCCCCACTGTTTCACCATTACTTTCAGATCCCTACTCTCTGCTTCTGAAAGACTGATCTTCAGTCCCTGACTCTCACTCTATGACTCACATTCACTAATCCTCACTCACTGATCCTCACTTTCTGATCTTCACTCACTGATCCTCATTCTCTGATCATCACTCTCTGATCCTCACTCTCTGATCCTCACTCTCTGATCCTCACTTCCTGATCCTCACTCTTTGATGCTCTCTGTCTGATTCATCACTCACTGACCCTTACTCTCTGATGCTTCCTCTCTGATCCTCGCCCTCTGATCCTCGCCCTCTGATCCTCGCCCTCTGATCCTCGCCCTCTGATCCTCGCCCTCTGACCCCCAATGTTGGATCTTTACTTCCTGATCCTCACTGTTTGGTCATCTCTTTCAGATCCTTATTCTCTGCTTCTCATTGACTAATCCTCACTCTCCTATCCTCACTCTGATCTTCACCGACCCATCTTCATTGTCCTCCTCACTGACTGATCCTCACATTCTGATCCTCACCCTCTGATCCTCATCCTCTGGTCTTCACTCTCTGATCCTCACTCTCTGATCCTCACTCTCTGATCTTCATTCTCTGAACCTCACTCACTGATCTTCAGTTACTGGTTCTCACTCTCTGATTCTCACTCTCTGATTCTCACTCTCTGGCTCTCACTCTCTGGTTCTCACTCTCTGGTTCTCACTCTCTGATCCTCAGTTACTGATTCTCATTCTCTGATCCTCAATCTTTGATCTTTTACTCATCCTCATTCTCTTCCTCACTGACTGATCCTCATATTCTGATCCACAGTTACTGTTTCTCACTCTCAGATCCGCACAATCTGACCCACATTTTCTGAATCTCACTGACTCTCCCTCAATTACTGATTCTCACTCTCTGATCATCACTCTCTGATCTTCATTCCATGAACCTCACTCACTGATCTTCAGTTACTAGTTCTCACTCTGTGATTCTCACTCTCTGATTCTCATTTTCTGAACCTTATTCACTGATCCTCAGTTACTCATTCTCACTCTCTGATCCTCAATATTTCATCTTTTACTCATCCTCATTCTCCTCCTCACTGACTGATCCTCACTCTATGATCCTTACTCTGTTTCTCACTCACTGATCCTCACTCACTGATCCTCACTCACTGATCCTCACTCACTGATCCTTACTTTCTGCTCCTCACTCTCTGATCCTCACTCTCTGATCCTCACTCTCTGATCCTCACTCTGATCCTCACAGTCTGATCCTCACTGTTTGATTCCTAATCTCTGCTCCATGCTGTCTGGTCCTCGCTGTTTGATGCTCACTATCTGCTCCTCACTGACTATCCTCACTCTCTGACACTCCTTCTCTGATCCTCACTCTCTGATCCTTTCTGTTTGATCCTTATTGTCTGATCTTAACTGCCTGATACCCACTGTTTGATCCTCATTTTCAAATCCTTACTCTCTGCTTCTCATTTACTCATCCTCATCCTCTGATCTTCACTGGCCCATCCTCACTGTCCTCCTCACTGACTGATCCTCAAATTCATATCCTCACTCTCTGATACTCTCTGACACTCACTGAATGACGCTTACTTTCTGATCCTCAATTTCTGATCCTCACTCTCTGATCCTCACTCTCTGATCCTCACTCTCTGATCCTCACTCTCTGATCCTCACTCTCTGATCCTCACTCTCTGATCCTTACACTCTGATCCTTACTCTCTGATCCTCAATCTCTGATCCTCACTCTCGGAACCTCGCTCTCAGATCCTCACTCTTGGATCCTCACTCTCAGATCCTCAATCGCGTATCCTCACTCGCGGATCCTCACTCGCGGACACTCACTCGCGTACCCTCACTCGCGGACCCTCACTCGTGGATCCTCACTCGTGGATCCTCACCCTTGAATCCTCACTCGCGTATCCTCACTTGCGGATCCTCACTCACGGATGCTCACTCGCGGATGCTCACTCCCGGATCCTCACTCGCGGACCTCACTCGCAGATCCTCACTCGCGGATCCTCACTCTCTTAACCTCACTTTCTGACCCTCATTCTCTGATCCTCACTGACTGTTCCTCAGTTACTGATTCTCAATCTCGAAGAGTGAGGTTCAGAGAATGGGGATCAATCTCCGACCTTCTCCCTCTGCTCCTCACTCTCTGATGCTCACTTTTTGATCCTTATTGTCTGATCTTAACTGCCTGATACCCACTGTTTCATTCTCACTTTCAGATCCTTGTTCTCTGTTTCTCATTGATTTATCCTCACTCTCTGATCCTCAATCTTTGATCTTCATCAACTCATCCTCATTCTCCTCTTCACTGACTGATCTCAAATTCTGATCCTCACTCTCTGCCCCTCACTCTCTGCCCCTCACTTTCTGAACCTCACTGATTAGTCCTCACCCTGATCCTCACTCTTTAATACTTACTGGCAAATACTCGCACTCTGATCACCACCTTTTGGCCCTTATTACCGGATCCTCACTGTTTGATCCTCACTTTCAGATCCTTAAACTCTGTTTCTCATTTACTCATCCTCACTCTCTGATCCTCACTCACTGATCATTACCCACTGACCTTGTCCCTCTGTTCCTTACTCTCTGATCCTCACTGTTTGGTCCTTACTGTCTGATCCCCACTCTTTGATCCTCACTTTCAGATCCTTGCTCTCTGTTTCTCATTGATTTAGGCTCACTCTCTGATCATTAATCTTTGATCTTCCTTGACTCAGCCTCTTTCTCCTCCTCACTGACTCATCCTCAACTTCTGATCCTCACTCTCTGATCCTCACTCTCTGACACACAGTCATTGATTCTCACTCACATCCTAACTGACTTATCCTTACTCTGTTCCTCACTTTGTAATCCTTACTATCTGATCCCCACTGTTTGACCCTCAATTTCAGATCGCTACTCTCTGCTTCTCAAAGACTGATCCTCAGTCCCTGACCCACACCCACTGACTCACATTCATGGATCCTCACTTTCTGATCCTCACTCTTTGATCCTCAGACTCTGATCCTCACTCTCTGACCTTCTCCCCCTGTTCCTCACTCTCTGATCCTCACTGTTGGATCCTTACTGTCTGATCCTAACTGATTGATCCCCACTGTTTGATCCTGACTTTCAGATCCCTTCTCTCTGTTTCTCGTTGATTTAGGCTCACTTTCTGATCATCAATCTTTGATCTTCATTGACTCATCCTCATTCTCCTCACTGACTCATCCTCAACTTCTGATCCTCACTCTCTGATCCTCACTCTCTGATCCTCAGTCTCTGACTCACACTCACTGATTCTCACTCACTAATCCTCACTGACTGATCCTTACTCTGCTCCTCACTTTGTAGTCCTTACTATCTGATCCCCACTGTTTCACCCTTACTTTCAGATCCCTACTCTCTGCTTCTGAAAGACTGATCCTCAGTCCCTGACTCTCACTGTATGACTCACATTCACTAATCCTCACTCTCTGATCCTCACTCACTGACGCTTGCCCTCTGATCCTCGCCCTCTGATCCTCGCCCTCTGATCCTCGCCCTCTGATCCTCGCCCTCTGATCCTCGCCCTCTGATCCTCACCCTCTGATCCTCGCCCTCTGATCCTCGCCCTCTGATCCTCGCCCTCTGATCCTCGCCCTCTGATCCTCGCCCTCTGATCCTCGCCCTCTGATCCTCGCCCTCTGATCCTCGCCCTCTGATCCTCACTCTCTGATCATCACTGACTGATTCAAACGATCTGATCCTCACTGTCTGATTTCTTACCTCTGCTCCATGATGTCTCGTCCTCGCTGTTTGATGCTCACTATCTACTCCTCACTGACTTATCCTCATTCTCTGAGCCTCACTCTCTGAGCCTTACTGACGAATCCTCACACTCTGATCCCTTCTATTTGACCCTTAATACCTGATCCTCACTCTTTGATCCTCAGTTTCTGATCCTTTCTCTCTGCTTCTCATAGACTCATCCTCACTCTCTGATCCTCACTCTGATCTTCACTGATTCATACTCCCTGACTAATCCTCAAATTCTGATCCATACTCTCTGATCCTCACTTTCTGATCCTCAAATTCTGATCCTCACTCTCTGATGCTCACTCTCTGATCCTCACTCTCTGATCCTCACTCTCTGACCTTCTCCCTCTGTCCCTCACTCTCTGATCCCCAATTCTGGACCCTTATTACCTGATCCTCACTGTTTGGTCATCACTTTCAAATCCTTACTCTCTGCTTCTCATTGACTCATCCTCACGCTTCGATCCTCACTCTGATCTTCACCGACCCATACTCACTGTCCTGCTCACTGACAGATCAACAAATTCTTATCCTCACTCTCTGATACTCTCTGACACTCACTGACTGATCCTCACTCTCTGATCCTCACCTTCTGATCCTCAATTCCTGACCCTCATTCTCTGATCCTCAGTGACTGTTCCTCAGTTACTGATTCTCACTCTCTTATCCGCACTCTCTGATTCTCATTCTCTGAACCTCACTCTCAGACTTTCTCCCTCTGTTCCTCAATCTCTGATCCTCACTGATCCTTATTGTCTGATCCTGACTGCCTAATCCCCACTGTTTGATCCTCACTTTCCGATCCCTGCTCTCTGTTTCTCATTGATTTATGCTTACTCTCTGATCCTCAATCTTTGATCTTCATTGACTCATCCTCATTCTCCTCTTCACTGACTGATCCTCAAATTCTGATATTCAATCTCTGATTCTCATTTTATGATCCGCACATTCTGACCCTGAATCTCTGATCCTCACTCTTCCTCAGCTACTGATTCTCACTCTCAGATCCTCACTCTCTGACCCTCATTCTCTGAATCTCACTGACTCTTCGTCAATTACTGATTCTCACTCTCTGATTGTCACTCTCTGATTCTCATTCTCTTAAAGTCACTGAATGATCCTCAGTTACTGATTCTCACTCTCTGATCCTCACTCTCTGACCTTCTCCCTCTGTTCCTCACTGTTGGATCCTTACTGTCTGGTCCTAACTGACTGATCCCCACTGTTTGATCCTGACTTTCAGATCCCTGCTCTCTTTCTCGTTGATTTAGACTCACTCTCTGATCATCAATCTTTGATCTTCATTGACTCATCCTCATTCTCCTCACTGACTCAGCCTCAACTTCTGATCCTCACTCTCTGATCCTCACTCTCTGACTCACACTCATTGATTCTCACTCACTAATCCTCACCAACTGATCCTTACTCTGCTGCTCACTTTATAATCCTTACTATCTGATCCCCACTGTTTCACCCTTACTTTCAGATCCCTACTCTCTGCTTCTGAAAAACTGATCCTCAGTCCCTGTCTCTCACTCTATGACTCACATTCACTAATCCTCACTTTCTGATCCTCACTCACTGATCCTCACTCACTGATCCTCACTCACTGATCCTCACTCTCTGATCCTCACTCTCTGATCCTCACTCTCTGATCCTCACTCTCTGATCCTCACTGACTGATCCTCACTCTCTGATGCTCTCTGTCTGATTTATCACTCACTGACCCTTACTCTCTCACGCTTCCTCTCTGATCCTCACACTCTGATCCTCGCCCTCTGATCCCCAATGTTGGATCTTTACTTCCTGATCCTCACTGTTTGGTCATCACTTTCAGATCCTTACTCTCTGCTTCTCATTGACTCATCCTCACGCTTCGATCCTCACTCTGATCTTCACTGACCCATCCTCACTGTCCTCCTCATTGACTGATCCTCACATTCTGATTATCACATTCTGATCCTCACATTCTGATCCTCACTCTCTGATCCTCACTCTCTGACGCTTGCCCTCTGATCCTTACCATCTACTCCTCGCCCTCTGATCCTCGCCCTCTGATCCTCGCCCTCTGATCCTCGCCCTCTGATCCTCGCCCTCTGATCCTCTCCCTCTGATCCTCGCCCTCTGATCCTCGCCTTCTGATCCTCGCCCTCTGTTCCTCACTCTCTGATCCTCACTCTCTGTTCCTCACTTTCTGATCCTCACTCTCTGATTCTCACTCTCTGATCCTCACTCTCTGATCCTCACTCTCTGACCTTCTCCCTCTGTTCCTCACTCTCTGATCCTCACTGTTGGATCCTTACTGTCTGATCCTAACTGACTGATCCCCACTGTTTGATCCTCACTTTCAGATCCCTGCTCTCTGTTTCTCCTTGAATTAGGCTCACTCTCTGATCATCAATCTTTGATCTTCATTGACTCATCCTCATTCTCCTCACTGACTCATCCTCAACTTCTGATCCTCACTCTCTGACTCACACTCACTGATTCTCACTCACTAATCCTCACTGACTGATCCTTACTCTGCTCCTCACTTTGTAATCCTTACTATCTGATCCCCACTGTTTCACCATTACTTTCAGATCCCTACTCTCTGCTTCTGAAAGACTGATCTTCAGTCCCTGACTCTCACTCTATGACTCACATTCACTAATCCTCACTCACTGATCCTCACTTTCTGATCTTCACTCACTGATCCTCACTCTCTGATCCTCACTCTCTGATCCTCACTCTCTGATCATCACTCTCTGATGCTCACTCTCTGATCCTCACTCTTTGATGCTCTCTGTCTGATTCATCACTCACTGACCCTTACTCTCTGACGCTTCCTCTCTGATCCTCGCCCTCTGATCCTCGCCCTCTGATCCTCGCCCTCTGACCCCCAATGTTGGATCTTTACTTCCTGATCCTCACTGTTTGGTCATCTCTTTCAGATCCTTATTCTCTGCTTCTCATTGACTAATCCTCACTCTCCTATCCTCACTCTGATCTTCACCGACCCATCCTCACTGTCCTCCTCACTGACTGATCCTCACATTCTGATCCTCACCCTCTGATCCTCATCCTCTGGTCTTCACTCTCTGATCCTCACTCTCTGATCCTCACTCTCTGATCTTCATTCTCTGAACCTCACTCACTGATCTTCAGTTACTGGTTCTCACTCTCTGATTCTCACTCTCTGATTCTCACTCTCTGGCTCTCACTCTCTGGTTCTCACTCTCTGGTTCTCACTCTCTGATCCTCAGTTACTGATTCTCATTCTCTGATCCTCAATCTTTGATCTTTTACTCATCCTCATTCTCTTCCTCACTGACTGATCCTCATATTCTGATCCACAGTTACTGTTTCTCACTCTCAGATCCGCACAATCTGACCCACATTTTCTGAATCTCACTGACTCTCCCTCAATTACTGATTCTCACTCTCTGATCATCACTCTCTGATCTTCATTCCATGAACCTCACTCACTGATCTTCAGTTACTAGTTCTCACTCTGTGATTCTCACTCTCTGATTCTCATTTTCTGAACCTTATTCACTGATCCTCAGTTACTCATTCTCACTCTCTGATCCTCAATATTTCATCTTTTACTCATCCTCATTCTCCTCCTCACTGACTGATCCTCACTCTATGATCCTTACTCTGTTTCTCACTCACTGATCCTCACTCACTGATCCTCACTCACTGATCCTCACTCACTGATCCTTACTTTCTGCTCCTCACTCTCTGATCCTCACTCTCTGATCCTCACTCTCTGATCCTCACTCTGATCCTCACAGTCTGATCCTCACTGTTTGATTCCTAATCTCTGCTCCATGCTGTCTGGTCCTCGCTGTTTGATGCTCACTATCTGCTCCTCACTGACTATCCTCACTCTCTGACACTCCTTCTCTGATCCTCACTCTCTGATCCTTTCTGTTTGATCCTTATTGTCTGATCTTAACTGCCTGATACCCACTGTTTGATCCTCATTTTCAAATCCTTACTCTCTGCTTCTCATTTACTCATCCTCATCCTCTGATCTTCACTGGCCCATCCTCACTGTCCTCCTCACTGACTGATCCTCAAATTCATATCCTCACTCTCTGATACTCTCTGACACTCACTGAATGACGCTTACTTTCTGATCCTCAATTTCTGATCCTCACTCTCTGATCCTCACTCTCTGATCCTCACTCTCTGATCCTCACTCTCTGATCCTCACTCTCTGATCCTCACTCTCTGATCCTTACACTCTGATCCTTACTCTCTGATCCTCAATCTCTGATCCTCACTCTCGGAACCTCGCTCTCAGATCCTCACTCTTGGATCCTCACTCTCAGATCCTCAATCGCGTATCCTCACTCGCGGATCCTCACTCGCGGACACTCACTCGCGTACCCTCACTCGCGGACCCTCACTCGTGGATCCTCACTCGTGGATCCTCACCCTTGAATCCTCACTCGCGTATCCTCACTTGCGGATCCTCACTCACGGATGCTCACTCGCGGATGCTCACTCCCGGATCCTCACTCGCGGACCTCACTCGCAGATCCTCACTCGCGGATCCTCACTCTCTTAACCTCACTTTCTGACCCTCATTCTCTGATCCTCACTGACTGTTCCTCAGTTACTGATTCTCAATCTCGAAGAGTGAGGTTCAGAGAATGGGGATCAATCTCCGACCTTCTCCCTCTGCTCCTCACTCTCTGATGCTCACTTTTTGATCCTTATTGTCTGATCTTAACTGCCTGATACCCACTGTTTCATTCTCACTTTCAGATCCTTGTTCTCTGTTTCTCATTGATTTATCCTCACTCTCTGATCCTCAATCTTTGATCTTCATCAACTCATCCTCATTCTCCTCTTCACTGACTGATCTCAAATTCTGATCCTCACTCTCTGCCCCTCACTCTCTGCCCCTCACTTTCTGAACCTCACTGATTAGTCCTCACCCTGATCCTCACTCTTTAATACTTACTGGCAAATACTCGCACTCTGATCACCACCTTTTGGCCCTTATTACCGGATCCTCACTGTTTGATCCTCACTTTCAGATCCTTAAACTCTGTTTCTCATTTACTCATCCTCACTCTCTGATCCTCACTCACTGATCATTACCCACTGACCTTGTCCCTCTGTTCCTTACTCTCTGATCCTCACTGTTTGGTCCTTACTGTCTGATCCCCACTCTTTGATCCTCACTTTCAGATCCTTGCTCTCTGTTTCTCATTGATTTAGGCTCACTCTCTGATCATTAATCTTTGATCTTCCTTGACTCAGCCTCTTTCTCCTCCTCACTGACTCATCCTCAACTTCTGATCCTCACTCTCTGATCCTCACTCTCTGACACACAGTCATTGATTCTCACTCACATCCTAACTGACTTATCCTTACTCTGTTCCTCACTTTGTAATCCTTACTATCTGATCCCCACTGTTTGACCCTCAATTTCAGATCGCTACTCTCTGCTTCTCAAAGACTGATCCTCAGTCCCTGACCCACACCCACTGACTCACATTCATGGATCCTCACTTTCTGATCCTCACTCTTTGATCCTCAGACTCTGATCCTCACTCTCTGACCTTCTCCCCCTGTTCCTCACTCTCTGATCCTCACTGTTGGATCCTTACTGTCTGATCCTAACTGATTGATCCCCACTGTTTGATCCTGACTTTCAGATCCCTTCTCTCTGTTTCTCGTTGATTTAGGCTCACTTTCTGATCATCAATCTTTGATCTTCATTGACTCATCCTCATTCTCCTCACTGACTCATCCTCAACTTCTGATCCTCACTCTCTGATCCTCACTCTCTGATCCTCAGTCTCTGACTCACACTCACTGATTCTCACTCACTAATCCTCACTGACTGATCCTTACTCTGCTCCTCACTTTGTAGTCCTTACTATCTGATCCCCACTGTTTCACCCTTACTTTCAGATCCCTACTCTCTGCTTCTGAAAGACTGATCCTCAGTCCCTGACTCTCACTGTATGACTCACATTCACTAATCCTCACTCTCTGATCCTCACTCACTGACGCTTGCCCTCTGATCCTCGCCCTCTGATCCTCGCCCTCTGATCCTCGCCCTCTGATCCTCGCCCTCTGATCCTCGCCCTCTGATCCTCACCCTCTGATCCTCGCCCTCTGATCCTCGCCCTCTGATCCTCGCCCTCTGATCCTCGCCCTCTGATCCTCGCCCTCTGATCCTCGCCCTCTGATCCTCGCCCTCTGATCCTCACTCTCTGATCATCACTGACTGATTCAAACGATCTGATCCTCACTGTCTGATTTCTTACCTCTGCTCCATGATGTCTCGTCCTCGCTGTTTGATGCTCACTATCTACTCCTCACTGACTTATCCTCATTCTCTGAGCCTCACTCTCTGAGCCTTACTGACGAATCCTCACACTCTGATCCCTTCTATTTGACCCTTAATACCTGATCCTCACTCTTTGATCCTCAGTTTCTGATCCTTTCTCTCTGCTTCTCATAGACTCATCCTCACTCTCTGATCCTCACTCTGATCTTCACTGATTCATACTCCCTGACTAATCCTCAAATTCTGATCCATACTCTCTGATCCTCACTTTCTGATCCTCAAATTCTGATCCTCACTCTCTGATGCTCACTCTCTGATCCTCACTCTCTGATCCTCACTCTCTGACCTTCTCCCTCTGTCCCTCACTCTCTGATCCCCAATTCTGGACCCTTATTACCTGATCCTCACTGTTTGGTCATCACTTTCAAATCCTTACTCTCTGCTTCTCATTGACTCATCCTCACGCTTCGATCCTCACTCTGATCTTCACCGACCCATACTCACTGTCCTGCTCACTGACAGATCAACAAATTCTTATCCTCACTCTCTGATACTCTCTGACACTCACTGACTGATCCTCACTCTCTGATCCTCACCTTCTGATCCTCAATTCCTGACCCTCATTCTCTGATCCTCAGTGACTGTTCCTCAGTTACTGATTCTCACTCTCTTATCCGCACTCTCTGATTCTCATTCTCTGAACCTCACTCTCAGACTTTCTCCCTCTGTTCCTCAATCTCTGATCCTCACTGATCCTTATTGTCTGATCCTGACTGCCTAATCCCCACTGTTTGATCCTCACTTTCCGATCCCTGCTCTCTGTTTCTCATTGATTTATGCTTACTCTCTGATCCTCAATCTTTGATCTTCATTGACTCATCCTCATTCTCCTCTTCACTGACTGATCCTCAAATTCTGATATTCAATCTCTGATTCTCATTTTATGATCCGCACATTCTGACCCTGAATCTCTGATCCTCACTCTTCCTCAGCTACTGATTCTCACTCTCAGATCCTCACTCTCTGACCCTCATTCTCTGAATCTCACTGACTCTTCGTCAATTACTGATTCTCACTCTCTGATTGTCACTCTCTGATTCTCATTCTCTTAAAGTCACTGAATGATCCTCAGTTACTGATTCTCACTCTCTGATCCTCACTCTCTGACCTTCTCCCTCTGTTCCTCACTGTTGGATCCTTACTGTCTGGTCCTAACTGACTGATCCCCACTGTTTGATCCTGACTTTCAGATCCCTGCTCTCTTTCTCGTTGATTTAGACTCACTCTCTGATCATCAATCTTTGATCTTCATTGACTCATCCTCATTCTCCTCACTGACTCAGCCTCAACTTCTGATCCTCACTCTCTGATCCTCACTCTCTGACTCACACTCATTGATTCTCACTCACTAATCCTCACCAACTGATCCTTACTCTGCTGCTCACTTTATAATCCTTACTATCTGATCCCCACTGTTTCACCCTTACTTTCAGATCCCTACTCTCTGCTTCTGAAAAACTGATCCTCAGTCCCTGTCTCTCACTCTATGACTCACATTCACTAATCCTCACTTTCTGATCCTCACTCACTGATCCTCACTCACTGATCCTCACTCACTGATCCTCACTCTCTGATCCTCACTCTCTGATCCTCACTCTCTGATCCTCACTCTCTGATCCTCACTGACTGATCCTCACTCTCTGATGCTCTCTGTCTGATTTATCACTCACTGACCCTTACTCTCTCACGCTTCCTCTCTGATCCTCACACTCTGATCCTCGCCCTCTGATCCCCAATGTTGGATCTTTACTTCCTGATCCTCACTGTTTGGTCATCACTTTCAGATCCTTACTCTCTGCTTCTCATTGACTCATCCTCACGCTTCGATCCTCACTCTGATCTTCACTGACCCATCCTCACTGTCCTCCTCATTGACTGATCCTCACATTCTGATTATCACATTCTGATCCTCACATTCTGATCCTCACTCTCTGATCCTCACTCTCTGACGCTTGCCCTCTGATCCTTACCATCTACTCCTCGCCCTCTGATCCTCGCCCTCTGATCCTCGCCCTCTGATCCTCGCCCTCTGATCCTCGCCCTCTGATCCTCTCCCTCTGATCCTCGCCCTCTGATCCTCGCCTTCTGATCCTCGCCCTCTGTTCCTCACTCTCTGATCCTCACTCTCTGTTCCTCACTTTCTGATCCTCACTCTCTGATTCTCACTCTCTGATCCTCACTCTCTGATCCTCACTCTCTGACCTTCTCCCTCTGTTCCTCACTCTCTGATCCTCACTGTTGGATCCTTACTGTCTGATCCTAACTGACTGATCCCCACTGTTTGATCCTCACTTTCAGATCCCTGCTCTCTGTTTCTCCTTGAATTAGGCTCACTCTCTGATCATCAATCTTTGATCTTCATTGACTCATCCTCATTCTCCTCACTGACTCATCCTCAACTTCTGATCCTCACTCTCTGACTCACACTCACTGATTCTCACTCACTAATCCTCACTGACTGATCCTTACTCTGCTCCTCACTTTGTAATCCTTACTATCTGATCCCCACTGTTTCACCATTACTTTCAGATCCCTACTCTCTGCTTCTGAAAGACTGATCTTCAGTCCCTGACTCTCACTCTATGACTCACATTCACTAATCCTCACTCACTGATCCTCACTTTCTGATCTTCACTCACTGATCCTCACTCTCTGATCATCACTCTCTGATCCTCACTCTCTGATCATCACTCTCTGATGCTCACTCTCTGATCCTCACTCTTTGATGCTCTCTGTCTGATTCATCACTCACTGACCCTTACTCTCTGACGCTTCCTCTCTGATCCTCGCCCTCTGATCCTCGCCCTCTGATCCTCGCCCTCTGATCCTCGCCCTCTGACCCCCAATGTTGGATCTTTACTTCCTGATCCTCACTGTTTGGTCATCTCTTTCAGATCCTTATTCTCTGCTTCTCATTGACTAATCCTCACTCTCCTATCCTCACTCTGATCTTCACCGACCCATCCTCACTGTCCTCCTCACTGACTGATCCTCACATTCTGATCCTCACCCTCTGATCCTCATCCTCTGGTCTTCACTCTCTGATCCTCACTCTCTGATCCTCACTCTCTGATCTTCATTCTCTGAACCTCACTCACTGATCTTCAGTTACTGGTTCTCACTCTCTGATTCTCACTCTCTGATTCTCACTCTCTGGCTCTCACTCTCTGGTTCTCACTCTCTGGTTCTCACTCTCTGATCCTCAGTTACTGATTCTCATTCTCTGATCCTCAATCTTTGATCTTTTACTCATCCTCATTCTCTTCCTCACTGACTGATCCTCATATTCTGATCCACAGTTACTGTTTCTCACTCTCAGATCCGCACAATCTGACCCACATTTTCTGAATCTCACTGACTCTCCCTCAATTACTGATTCTCACTCTCTGATCATCACTCTCTGATCTTCATTCCATGAACCTCACTCACTGATCTTCAGTTACTAGTTCTCACTCTGTGATTCTCACTCTCTGATTCTCATTTTCTGAACCTTATTCACTGATCCTCAGTTACTCATTCTCACTCTCTGATCCTCAATATTTCATCTTTTACTCATCCTCATTCTCCTCCTCACTGACTGATCCTCACTCTATGATCCTTACTCTGTTTCTCACTCACTGATCCTCACTCACTGATCCTCACTCACTGATCCTCACTCACTGATCCTTACTTTCTGCTCCTCACTCTCTGATCCTCACTCTCTGATCCTCACTCTCTGATCCTCACTCTGATCCTCACAGTCTGATCCTCACTGTTTGATTCCTAATCTCTGCTCCATGCTGTCTGGTCCTCGCTGTTTGATGCTCACTATCTGCTCCTCACTGACTATCCTCACTCTCTGACACTCCTTCTCTGATCCTCACTCTCTGATCCTTTCTGTTTGATCCTTATTGTCTGATCTTAACTGCCTGATACCCACTGTTTGATCCTCATTTTCAAATCCTTACTCTCTGCTTCTCATTTACTCATCCTCATCCTCTGATCTTCACTGGCCCATCCTCACTGTCCTCCTCACTGACTGATCCTCAAATTCATATCCTCACTCTCTGATACTCTCTGACACTCACTGAATGACGCTTACTTTCTGATCCTCAATTTCTGATCCTCACTCTCTGATCCTCACTCTCTGATCCTCACTCTCTGATCCTCACTCTCTGATCCTCACTCTCTGATCCTCACTCTCTGATCCTTACACTCTGATCCTTACTCTCTGATCCTCAATCTCTGATCCTCACTCTCGGAACCTCGCTCTCAGATCCTCACTCTTGGATCCTCACTCTCAGATCCTCAATCGCGTATCCTCACTCGCGGATCCTCACTCGCGGACACTCACTCGCGTACCCTCACTCGCGGACCCTCACTCGTGGATCCTCACTCGTGGATCCTCACCCTTGAATCCTCACTCGCGTATCCTCACTTGCGGATCCTCACTCACGGATGCTCACTCGCGGATGCTCACTCCCGGATCCTCACTCGCGGACCTCACTCGCAGATCCTCACTCGCGGATCCTCACTCTCTTAACCTCACTTTCTGACCCTCATTCTCTGATCCTCACTGACTGTTCCTCAGTTACTGATTCTCAATCTCGAAGAGTGAGGTTCAGAGAATGGGGATCAATCTCCGACCTTCTCCCTCTGCTCCTCACTCTCTGATGCTCACTTTTTGATCCTTATTGTCTGATCTTAACTGCCTGATACCCACTGTTTCATTCTCACTTTCAGATCCTTGTTCTCTGTTTCTCATTGATTTATCCTCACTCTCTGATCCTCAATCTTTGATCTTCATCAACTCATCCTCATTCTCCTCTTCACTGACTGATCTCAAATTCTGATCCTCACTCTCTGCCCCTCACTCTCTGCCCCTCACTTTCTGAACCTCACTGATTAGTCCTCACCCTGATCCTCACTCTTTAATACTTACTGGCAAATACTCGCACTCTGATCACCACCTTTTGGCCCTTATTACCGGATCCTCACTGTTTGATCCTCACTTTCAGATCCTTAAACTCTGTTTCTCATTTACTCATCCTCACTCTCTGATCCTCACTCACTGATCATTACCCACTGACCTTGTCCCTCTGTTCCTTACTCTCTGATCCTCACTGTTTGGTCCTTACTGTCTGATCCCCACTCTTTGATCCTCACTTTCAGATCCTTGCTCTCTGTTTCTCATTGATTTAGGCTCACTCTCTGATCATTAATCTTTGATCTTCCTTGACTCAGCCTCTTTCTCCTCCTCACTGACTCATCCTCAACTTCTGATCCTCACTCTCAGATCCTCACTCTCTGACACACAGTCATTGATTCTCACTCACATCCTAACTGACTTATCCTTACTCTGTTCCTCACTTTGTAATCCTTACTATCTGATCCCCACTGTTTGACCCTCAATTTCAGATCGCTACTCTCTGCTTCTCAAAGACTGATCCTCAGTCCCTGACCCACACCCACTGACTCACATTCATGGATCCTCACTTTCTGATCCTCACTCTTTGATCCTCAGACTCTGATCCTCACTCTCTGACCTTCTCCCCCTGTTCCTCACTCTCTGATCCTCACTGTTGGATCCTTACTGTCTGATCCTAACTGATTGATCCCCACTGTTTGATCCTGACTTTCAGATCCCTTCTCTCTGTTTCTCGTTGATTTAGGCTCACTTTCTGATCATCAATCTTTGATCTTCATTGACTCATCCTCATTCTCCTCACTGACTCATCCTCAACTTCTGATCCTCACTCTCTGATCCTCACTCTCTGATCCTCAGTCTCTGACTCACACTCACTGATTCTCACTCACTAATCCTCACTGACTGATCCTTACTCTGCTCCTCACTTTGTAGTCCTTACTATCTGATCCCCACTGTTTCACCCTTACTTTCAGATCCCTACTCTCTGCTTCTGAAAGACTGATCCTCAGTCCCTGACTCTCACTGTATGACTCACATTCACTAATCCTCACTCTCTGATCCTCACTCACTGACGCTTGCCCTCTGATCCTCGCCCTCTGATCCTCGCCCTCTGATCCTCGCCCTCTGATCCTCGCCCTCTGATCCTCGCCCTCTGATCCTCGCCCTCTGATCCTCGCCCTCTGATCCTCGCCCTCTGATCCTCGCCTTCTGATCCTCGCCCTCTGTTCCTCACTCTCTGATCCTCACTCTCTGTTCCTCACTTTCTGATCCTCACTCTCTGATTCTCACTCTCTGATCCTCACTCTCTGATCCTCACTCTCTGACCTTCTCCCTCTGTTCCTCACTCTCTGATCCTCACTGTTGGATCCTTACTGTCTGATCCTAACTGACTGATCCCCACTGTTTGATCCTCACTTTCAGATCCCTGCTCTCTGTTTCTCCTTGATTTAGGCTCACTCTCTGATCATCAATCTTTGATCTTCATTGACTCATCCTCTTTCTCCTCACTGACTCAGCCTCAACTTCTGATCCTCACTCTCTGATCCTCACTCTCTGACTCACACTCATTGATTCTCACTCACTAATCCTCACCGACTGATCTTTACTCTGCTGCTCACTTTATAATCCTTACTATCTGATCCCCACTGTTTCACCCTTACTTTCAGATCCCTACTCTCTGCTTCTGAAAAACTGATCCTCAGTCCCTGTCTCTCACTCTATGACTCACATTCACTAATCCTCACTTTCTGATCCTCACTCACTGATCCTCACTCACTGATCCTCACTCACTGATCCTCACTCTCTGATCCTCACTCTCTGATCCTCACTCTCTGATCCTCACTCTCTGATCCTCACTCTCTGATCCTCACTGACTGATCCTCACTCTCTGATGCTCTCTGTCTGATTTATCACTCACTGACCCTTACTCTCTCACGCTTCCTCTCTGATCCTCACACTCTGATCCTCGCCCTCTGATCCCCAATGTTGGATCTTTACTTCCTGATCCTCACTGTTTGGTCATCACTTTCAGATCCTTACTCTCTGCTTCTCATTGACTCATCCTCACGCTTCGATCCTCACTCTGATCTTCACTGACCCATCCTCACTGTCCTCCTCATTGACTGATCCTCACATTCTGATTATCACATTCTGATCCTCACATTCTGATCCTCACTCTCTGATCCTCACTCTCTGACGCTTGCCCTCTGATCCTTACCATCTACTCCTCGCCCTCTGATCATTGCCCTCTGATCCTCGCCCTCTGATCCTCGCCCTCTGATCCTCGCCCTCTGATCCTCGCCCTCTGATCCTCTCCCTCTGATCCTCGCCCTCTGATCCTCGCCCTCTGATCCTCGCCCTCTGATCCTCGCCCTCTGATCCTCGCCCTCTGATCCTCGCCCTCTGATCCTCACCCTCTGATCCTCGCCCTCTGATCCTCGCCTTCTGATCCTCGCCCTCTGTTCCTCACTCTCTGATCCTCACTCTCTGTTCCTCACTTTCTGATCCTCACTCTCTGATTCTCACTCTCTGATCCTCACTCTCTGATCCTCACTCTCTGACCTTCTCCCTCTGTTCCTCACTCTCTGATCCTCACTGTTGGATCCTTACTGTCTGATCCTAACTGACTGATCCCCACTGTTTGATCCTCACTTTCAGATCCCTGCTCTCTGTTTCTCCTTGATTTAGGCTCACTCTCTGATCATCAATCTTTGATCTTCATTGACTCATCCTCATTCTCCTCACTGACTCATCCTCAACTTCTGATCCTCACTCTCTGACTCACACTCACTGATTCTCACTCACTAATCCTCACTGACTGATCCTTACTCTGCTCCTCACTTTGTAATCCTTACTATCTGATCCCCACTGTTTCACCATTACTTTCAGATCCCTACTCTCTGCTTCTGAAAGACTGATCTTCAGTCCCTGACTCTCACTCTATGACTCACATTCACTAATCCTCACTCACTGATCCTCACTTTCTGATCTTCACTCACTGATCCT
This sequence comes from Isurus oxyrinchus, assembly GCA_026770705.1. Taxonomy (NCBI): domain Eukaryota; kingdom Metazoa; phylum Chordata; class Chondrichthyes; order Lamniformes; family Lamnidae; genus Isurus; species Isurus oxyrinchus. Next base: position 99,859,246 of record JANJGN010000010.1, read on the forward strand.
CACTCTCTGATCATCACTCTCTGATCCTCACTCTCTGGTCCTCACTCTCTGATCCTCACTCTTTGATGCTCTCTGTCTGATTCATCACTCACTGACCCTTACTCTCTGACGCTTCCTCTCTGATCCTCGCCCTCTGATCCTCGCCCTCTGACCCCCAATGTTGGATCTTTACTTCCTGATCCTCACTGTTTGGTCATCTCTTTCAGATCCTTATTCTCTGCTTCTCATTGACTAATCCTCACTCTCCTATCCTCACTCTGATCTTCACCGACCCATCCTCACTGTCCTCCTCACTGACTGATCCTCACATTCTGATCCTCACCCTCTGATCCTCATCCTCTGGTCTTCACTCTCTGATCCTCACTCTCTGATCCTCACTCTCTGATCTTCATTCTCTGAACCTCACTCACTGATCTTCAGTTACTGGTTCTCACTCTCTGATTCTCACTCTCTGATTCTCACTCTCTGGCTCTCACTCTCTGGTTCTCACTCTCTGGTTCTCACTCTCTGATCCTCAGTTACTGATTCTCATTCTCTGATCCTCAATCTTTGATCTTTTACTCATCCTCATTCTCTTCCTCACTGACTGATCCTCATATTCTGATCCACAGTTACTGTTTCTCACTCTCAGATCCGCACAATCTGACCCACATTTTCTGAATCTCACTGACTCTCCCTCAATTACTGATTCTCACTCTCTGATCATCACTCTCTGATCTTCATTCCATGAACCTCACTCACTGATCTTCAGTTACTAGTTCTCACTCTGTGATTCTCACTCTCTGATTCTCATTTTCTGAACCTTATTCACTGATCCTCAGTTACTCATTCTCACTCTCTGATCCTCAATATTTCATCTTTTACTCATCCTCATTCTCCTCCTCACTGACTGATCCTCACTCTATGATCCTTACTCTGTTTCTCACTCACTGATCCTCACTCACTGATCCTCACTCACTGATCCTCACTCACTGATCCTCACTCTCTGATCCTCACTCTCTGATCCTCACTCTGATCCTCACAGTCTGATCCTCACTGTTTGATTCCTAATCTCTGCTCCATGCTGTCTGGTCCTCGCTGTTTGATGCTCACTATCTGCTCCTCACTGACTATCCTCACTCTCTGACACTCCTTCTCTGATCCTCACTCTCTGATCCTTTCTGTTTGATCCTTATTGTCTGATCTTAACTGCCTGATACCCACTGTTTGATCCTCATTTTCAAATCCTTACTCTCTGCTTCTCATTTACTCATCCTCATCCTCTGATCTTCACTGGCCCATCCTCACTGTCCTCCTCACTGACTGATCCTCAAATTCATATCCTCACTCTCTGATACTCTCTGACACTCACTGAATGACGCTTACTTTCTGATCCTCAATTTCTGATCCTCACTCTCTGATCCTCACTCTCTGATCCTCACTCTCTGATCCTCACTCTCTGATCCTCACTCTCTGATCCTTACTCTCTGATCCTCAATCTCTGATCCTCACTCTCGGAACCTCGCTCTCAGATCCTCACTCTTGGATCCTCACTCTCAGATCCTCAATCGCGTATCCTCACTCGCGGATCCTCACTCGCGGATCCTCACTCGCGGACACTCACTCGCATACCCTCACTAGCGGACCCTCACTCGTGGATCCTCACTCGTGGATCCTCACCCTTGAATCCTCACTCGCGTATCCTCACTTGCGGATCCTCACTCACGGATGCTCACTCGCGGATGCTCACTCCCGGATCCTCACTCGCGGACCTCACTCGCAGATCCTCACTCGCGGATCCTCACTCTCTTAACCTCACTTTCTGACCCTCATTCTCTGATCCTCACTGACTGTTCCTCAGTTACTGATTCTCAATCTCGAAGAGTGAGGTTCAGAGAATGGGGATCAATCTCCGACCTTCTCCCTCTGCTCCTCACTCTCTGATGCTCACTTTTTGATCCTTATTGTCTGATCTTAACTGCCTGATACCCACTGTTTCATTCTCACTTTCAGATCCCTGTTCTCTGTTTCTCATTGATTTATCCTCACTCTCTGATCCTCACTCTCTGACTCACACTCATTGATTCTCACTCACTAATCCTCACCGACTGATCCTTACTCTGCTGCTCACTTTATAATCCTTACTATCTGATCCCCACTTTTTCACCCTTACTTTCAGATCCCTACTCTCTGCTTCTGAAAAACTGATCCTCAGTCCCTGTCTCTCACTCTATGACTCACATTCACTAATCCTCACTTTCTGATCCTCACTCACTGATCCTCACTCACTGATCCTCACTCTCTGATCCTCACTCTCTGATCCTCACTCTCTGATCCTCACTCTCTGATCCTCACTGACTGATCCTCACTCTCTGATGCTCTCTGTCTGATTTATCACTCACTGACCCTTACTCTCTCACGCTTCCTCTCTGATCCTCACACTCTGATCCTCGCCCTCTGATCCCCAATGTTGGATCTTTACTTCCTGATCCTCACTGTTTGGTCATCACTTTCAGATCCTTACTCTCTGCTTCTCATTGACTCATCCTCACGCTTCGATCCTCACTCTGATCTTCACTGACCCATCCTCACTGTCCTCCTCATTGACTGATCCTCACATTCTGATTATCACATTCTGATCCTCACATTCTGATCCTCACTCTCTGATCCTCACTCTCTGACGCTTGCCCTCTGATCCTTACCATCTACTCCTCGCCCTCTGATCATTGCCCTCTGATCCTCGCCCTCTGATCCTCGCCCTCTGATCCTCGCCCTCTGATCCTCGCCCTCTGATCCTCTCCCTCTGATCCTCGCCCTCTGATCCTCGCCCTCTGATCCTCGCCCTCTGATCCTCGCCCTCTGATCCTCGCCCTCTGATCCTCGCCCTCTGATCCTCACCCTCTGATCCTCGCCCTCTGATCCTCGCCTTCTGATCCTCGCCCTCTGTTCCTCACTCTCTGATCCTCACTCTCTGTTCCTCACTTTCTGATCCTCACTCTCTGATTCTCACTCTCTGATCCTCACTCTCTGATCCTCACTCTCTGACCTTCTCCCTCTGTTCCTCACTCTCTGATCCTCACTGTTGGATCCTTACTGTCTGATCCTAACTGACTGATCCCCACTGTTTGATCCTCACTTTCAGATCCCTGCTCTCTGTTTCTCCTTGATTTAGGCTCACTCTCTGATCATCAATCTTTGATCTTCATTGACTCATCCTCATTCTCCTCACTGACTCATCCTCAACTTCTGATCCTCACTCTCTGACTCACACTCACTGATTCTCACTCACTAATCCTCACTGACTGATCCTTACTCTGCTCCTCACTTTGTAATCCTTACTATCTGATCCCCACTGTTTCACCATTACTTTCAGATCCCTACTCTCTGCTTCTGAAAGACTGATCTTCAGTCCCTGACTCTCACTCTATGACTCACATTCACTAATCCTCACTCACTGATCCTCACTTTCTGATCTTCACTCACTGATCCTCACTCTCTGATCATCACTCTCTGATCCTCACTCTCTGATCATCACTCTCTGATCCTCACTCTCTGATCCTCACTCTTTGATGCTCTCTGTCTGATTCATCACTCACTGACCCTTACTCTCTGACGCTTCCTCTCTGATCCTCGCCCTCTGATCCTCGCCCTCTGATCCTCGCCCTCTGATCCTCGCCCTCTGATCCTCGCCCTCTGACCCCCAATGTTGGATCTTTACTTCCTGATCCTCACTGTTTGGTCATCTCTTTCAGATCCTTATTCTCTGCTTCTCATTGACTAATCCTCACTCTCCTATCCTCACTCTGATCTTCACCGACCCATCCTCACTGTCCTCCTCACTGACTGATCCTCACATTCTGATCCTCACCCTCTGATCCTCATCCTCTGGTCTTCACTCTCTGATCCTCACTCTCTGATCCTCACTCTCTGATCTTCATTCTCTGAACCTCACTCACTGATCTTCAGTTACTGGTTCTCACTCTCTGATTCTCACTCTCTGATTCTCACTCTCTGGCTCTCACTCTCTGGTTCTCACTCTCTGGTTCTCACTCTCTGATCCTCAGTTACTGATTCTCATTCTCTGATCCTCAATCTTTGATCTTTTACTCATCCTCATTCTCTTCCTCACTGACTGATCCTCATATTCTGATCCACAGTTACTGTTTCTCACTCTCAGATCCGCACAATCTGACCCACATTTTCTGAATCTCACTGACTCTCCCTCAATTACTGATTCTCACTCTCTGATCATCACTCTCTGATCTTCATTCCATGAACCTCACTCACTGATCTTCAGTTACTAGTTCTCACTCTGTGATTCTCACTCTCTGATTCTCATTTTCTGAACCTTATTCACTGATCCTCAGTTACTCATTCTCACTCTCTGATCCTCAATATTTCATCTTTTACTCATCCTCATTCTCCTCCTCACTGACTGATCCTCACTCTATGATCCTTACTCTGTTTCTCACTCACTGATCCTCACTCACTGATCCTCACTCACTGATCCTCACTCACTGATCCTTACTTTCTGCTCCTCACTCTCTGATCCTCACTCTCTGATCCTCACTCTGATCCTCACAGTCTGATCCTCACTGTTTGATTCCTAATCTCTGCTCCATGCTGTCTGGTCCTCGCTGTTTGATGCTCACTATCTGCTCCTCACTGACTATCCTCACTCTCTGACACTCCTTCTCTGATCCTCACTCTCTGATCCTTTCTGTTTGATCCTTATTGTCTGATCTTAACTGCCTGATACCCACTGTTTGATCCTCATTTTCAAATCCTTACTCTCTGCTTCTCATTTACTCATCCTCATCCTCTGATCTTCACTGGCCCATCCTCACTGTCCTCCTCACTGACTGATCCTCAAATTCATATCCTCACTCTCTGATACTCTCTGACACTCACTGAATGACGCTTACTTTCTGATCCTCAATTTCTGATCCTCACTCTCTGATCCTCACTCTCTGATCCTTACACTCTGATCCTTACTCTCTGATCCTCAATCTCTGATCCTCACTCTCGGAACCTCGCTCTCAGATCCTCACTCTTGGATCCTCACTCTCAGATCCTCAATCGCGTATCCTCACTTGCGGATCCTCACTCGCGGATCCTCACTCGCGGACACTCACTCGCGTACCCTCACTCGCGGACCCTCACTCGTGGATCCTCACTCGTGGATCCTCACCCTTGAATCCTCACTCGCGTATCCTCACTTGCGGATCCTCACTCACGGATGCTCACTCGCGGATGCTCACTCGCGGATGCTCACTCCCGGATCCTCACTCGCGGACCTCACTCGCAGATCCTCACTCGCGGATCCTCACTCTCTTAACCTCACTTTCTGACCCTCATTCTCTGATCCTCACTGACTGTTCCTCAGTTACTGATTCTCAATCTCGAAGAGTGAGGTTCAGAGAATGGGGATCAATCTCCGACCTTCTCCCTCTGCTCCTCACTCTCTGATGCTCACTTTTTGATCCTTATTGTCTGATCTTAACTGCCTGATACCCACTGTTTCATTCTCACTTTCAGATCCTTGTTCTCTGTTTCTCATTGATTTATCCTCACTCTCTGATCCTCAATCTTTGATCTTCATCAACTCATCCTCATTCTCCTCTTCACTGACTGATCTCAAATTCTGATCCTCACTCTCTGCCCCTCACTCTCTGCCCCTCACTTTCTGAACCTCACTGATTAGTCCTCACCCTGATCCTCACTCTTTAATACTTACTGGCAAATACTCGCACTCTGATCACCACCTTTTGGCCCTTATTACCGGATCCTCACTGTTTGATCCTCACTTTCAGATCCTTAAACTCTGTTTCTCATTTACTCATCCTCACTCTCTGATCCTCACTCACTGATCATTACCCACTGACCTTGTCCCTCTGTTCCTTACTCTCTGATCCTCACTGTTTGGTCCTTACTGTCTGATCCCCACTCTTTGATCCTCACTTTCAGATCCTTGCTCTCTGTTTCTCATTGATTTAGGCTCACTCTCTGATCATTAATCTTTGATCTTCCTTGACTCAGCCTCTTTCTCCTCCTCACTGACTCATCCTCAACTTCTGATCCTCACTCTCTGATCCTCACTCTCTGACACACAGTCATTGATTCTCACTCACATCCTAACTGACTGATCCTTACTCTGTTCCTCACTTTGTAATCCTTACTATCTGATCCCCACTGTTTGACCCTCAATTTCAGATCGCTACTCTCTGCTTCTCAAAGACTGATCCTCAGTCCCTGACCCACACCCACTGACTCACATTCATGGATCCTCACTTTCTGATCCTCACTCTTTGATCCTCAGACTCTGATCCTCACTCTCTGACCTTCTCCCTCTGTTCCTCACTCTCTGATCCTCACTGTTGGATCCTTACTGTCTGATCCTAACTGATTGATCCCTACTGTTTGATCCTGACTTTCAGATCCCTTCTCTCTGTTTCTCGTTGATCTAGGCTCACTTTCTGATCATCAATCTTTGATCCTCATTGACTCATCCTCATTCTCCTCACTGACTCATCCTCAACTTCTGATCCTCACTCTCTGATCCTCACTCTCTGATCCTCAGTCTCTGACTCACACTCACTGATTCTCACTCACTAATCCTCACTGACTGATCCTTACTCTGCTCCTCACTTTGTAGTCCTTACTATCTGATCCCCACTGTTTCACCCTTACTTTCAGATCCCTACTCTCTGCTTCTGAAAGACTGATCCTCAGTCCCTGACTCTCACTGTATGACTCACATTCACTAATCCTCACTCTCTGATCCTCACTCGCTGACGCTTGCCCTCTGATCCTCGCCCTCTGATCCTCGCCCTCTGATCCTCGCCCTCTGATCCTCGCCCTCTGATCCTCGCCCTCTGATCCTCGCCCTCTGATCTTTGCCCTCTGATCCTCGCCCTCTGATCCTTGCCCTCTGATCCTCGCCCTCTGATCCTCGCCCTCTGATCCTCACCCTGTGATCCTCGCCCTCTGATCCTCACTCTCTGATCATCACTGATTGATTCTAACGATCTGATCCTCACTGTCTGATTTCTAACCTCTGCTCCATGATGTCCCGTCCTCGCTGTTTGATGCTCACTATCTACTCCTCACTGACTTATCCTCATTCTCTGAGCCTCACTCTCTGAGCCTTACTGACGAGTCCTCACACTCTGATCCCTTCTATTTGACCCTTAATCCCTGATCCTCACTCTTTGATCCTCAGTTTCTGATCCTTTCTCTCTGCTTCTCATAGACTCATCCTCACTCTCTGATCCTCACTCTGATCTTCACTGATTCATACTCCCTGACTAATCCTCAAATTCTGATTCATACTCTCTGATCCTCACTTTCTGATCCTCAAATTCTGATCCTCACTCTCTGATGCTCACTCTCTGATCCTCACTCTCTGATCCTCACTCTCTGATCCTCACTCTCTGACCTTCTCCCTCTGTCCCTCACTCTCTGATCCCCAATTCTGGACCCTTATTACCTGATCCTCACTGTTTGGTCATCACTTTCAAATCCTTACTCTCTGCTTCTCATTGACTCATCCTCACGCTTCGATCCTCACTCTCATCTTCACCGACCCATACTCACTGTCCTGCTCACTGACAGATCAACAAATTCTTATCCTCACTCTCTGATACTCTCTGACACTCACTGACTGATCCTCACTCTCTGATCCTCACCTTCTGATCCTCAATTCCTGACCCTCATTCTCTGATCCTCAGTGACTGTTCCTCAGTTACTGATTCTCACTCTCTTATCCGCACTCTCTGATTCTCATTCTCTGAGCCTCACTCTCAGACTTTCTCCCTCTGTTCCTCAATCTCTGATCCTCACTGATCCTTATTGTCTGATCCTGACTGCCTAATCCCCACTGTTTGATCCTCACTTTCCGATCCCTGCTCTCTGTTTCTCATTGATTTATGCTTACTCTCTGATCCTCAATCTTTGATCTTCATTGACTCATCCTCATTCTCCTCTTCACTGACTGATCCTCAAATTCTGATATTCAATCTCTGATCCTCATTTTATGATCCGCACATTCTGACCCTGAATCTCTGATCCTCACTCTTCCTCAGCTACTGATTCTCACTCTCAGATCCTCACTCTCTGACCCTCATTCTCTGAATCTCACTGACTCTTCGTCAATTACTGATTCTCACTCTCTGATTGTCACTCTCTGATTCTCATTCTCTTAAAGTCACTGAATGATCCTCAGTTACTGATTGTCACTCTCTGATCCTCACTCTCTGACCTTCTCCCTCTGTTCCTCACTGTTGGATCCTTACTGTCTGGTCCTAACTGACAGATCCCCACTGTTTGATCCTGACTTTCAGATCCCTGCTCTCTTTCTCGTTGATTTAGACTCACTCTCTGATCATCAATCTTTGATCTTCATTGACTCATCCTCATTCTCCTCACTGACTCAGCCTCAACTTCTGATCCTCACTCTCTGATCCTCACTCTCTGATCCTCACTCTCTAATCCTCACTCTCTGATCTTCATTCTCTGAACCTCACTCACTGATCTTCAGTTTCTGGTTCTCACTCTCTGATTCTCACTCTCTGATTCTCACTCTCTGATTCTCACTCTCTGATTCTCACTCTCTGGTTCTCACTCTCTGGTTCTCACTCTCTGATCCTCAGTTACTGATTCTCACTCTCTGATCCTCAATCTTTGATCTTTTACTCATCCTCATTCTCTTCCTCACTGACTGATCCTCATATTCTGATCCACAGTTACTGTTTCTCACTCTCAGATCCGCACACTCTGACCCACATTTTCTGAATATCACTGACTCTCCCTCAATTACTGATTCTCACTCTCTGATCATCACTCTCTGATCTTCATTCCATGAACCTCACTCACTGATCTTCAGTTACTGGTTCTCACTCTGTGATTCTCACTCTCTGATTCTCATTTTCTGAACCTTATTCACTGATCCTCAGTTACTCATTCTCACTCTCTGATCCTCAATATTTCATCTTTTACTCATCCTCATTCTCCTCCTCACTGTCTTATCCTCACTCTATGATCCTTACTCTGTTTCTCACTCACTGATCCTCACTCACTGATCCTCACTCACTGATCCTCACTCTCTGCTCCTCACTCTCTGCTCCTCACACACTGATCCTCACTCACTGATCCTCACTCACTGATCCTCACAGTCTGATCCTCACAGTCTGATCCTCACTCTCTGATCCTCACTCTCTGATCCTCACTCTCTGATCCTCACTCTCTGATCCTCACAGTCTGATCCTCACTGTTTGATTCCTAATCTCTGCTCCATGCTGTCTGGTCCTCGCTGTTTGATCCTCACTATCTGCTCCTCACTGACTATCCTCACTCTCTGACCCTCCTTCTCTGATCCTCACTCTCTGATCCTTTCTGTTTGATCCTTATTGCCTGATCTTAACTGCCTGATACCCACTGTTTGATCCTCACTTTCAAATCCTTACTCTCTGCTTCTCATTTACTCATCCTCATCCTCTGATCTTCACTGGCCCATCCTCACTGTCCTCCTCACTGACTGATCTTCAAATTCATATCCTCACTCTCTGATACTCTCTGACACTCACTGAATGTCCCTCACTTTCTGATCCTCACTTTCTGATCCTCACTTTCTGATCCTCACTCTCTGATCCTCAATCTCTGATCCTCACTCTCTGATCCTTACTCTCTGATTCTTACTTTCTGATCCTCACTCTCGGAACCTCACTCTCGGATCCTCACTCTCGGATCCTTACTCGCGGATCCTCACTCTCGGATCCTAACTCGCGGATGCTCACTCGCGGACGCTCACTCGCGGACGCTCACTCGCGGACGCTCACTCGCGGACCCTCACTCGCGGACCCTCACTCGCGGACCCTCACTCGCGGACCCTCACTCGCGGACCCTCACTCGCGGACCCTCACTCGCGGACCCTCACTCGCGGACCCTCACTCGCGGACCCTCACTCGCGTATCCTCACTTGCAGATCCTCACCCTTGGATCCTCACTCGCGGATCCTCGCTCGCAGATCCTCACTCGCAGATCCTCACTCGCAGATGCTCACTCACGGATCCTCACTTGCGGATCCTCACTCGCAGATCCTCACTCTCTGAACCTCACTTTCTGACCCTCATTCTCTGATCCTCACTTACTGTTCCTCAGTTACTGATTCTCAATCTTGGAGAGTGAGGTTCAGAGAATGGGGATCAATCTCGGACATTCTCCCTCTGTTCCTCACTCTCTGATACTCTCTGACACTCACTGACTGATCCTCACTCTCTGATCCTCACCTTCTGATCCTCAATTCCTGACCCTCATTCTCTGATCCTCAGTGACTGTTCCTCAGTTACTGATTCTCACTCTCTTATCCGCACTCTCTGATTCTCATTCTCTGAACCTCACTCTCAGACTTTCTCCCTCTGTTCCTCAATCTCTGATCCTCACTGATCCTTATTGTCTGATCCTGACTGCCTAATCCCCACTGTTTGATCCTCACTTTCCGATCCCTGCTCTCTGTTTCTCATTGATTTATGCTTACTCTCTGATCCTCAATCTTTGATCTTCATTGACTCATCCTCATTCTCCTCTTCACTGACTGATCCTCAAATTCTGATATTCAATCTCTGATCCTCATTTTATGAACCGCACATTCTGACCCTGAATCTCTGATCCTCACTCTTCCTCAGCTACTGATTCTCACTCTCAGATCCTCACTCTCTGACCCTCATTCTCTGAATCTCACTGACTCTTCGTCAATTACTGATTCTCACTCTCTGATTGTCACTCTCTGATTCTCATTCTCTTAAAGTCACTGAATGATCCTCAGTTACTGATTCTCACTCTCTGATCCTCACTCTCTGACCTTCTCCCTCTGTTCCTCACTGTTGGATCCTTACTGTCTGGTCCTAACTGACAGATCCCCACTGTTTGATCCTGACTTTCAGATCCCTGCTCTCTTTCTCGTTGATTTAGACTCACTCTCTGATCATCAATCTTTGATCTTCATTGACTCATCCTCATTCTCCTCACTGACTCAGCCTCAACTTCTGATCCTCACTCTCTGATCCTCACTCTCTGATCCTCACTCTCTGATCCTCACTCTCTGATCCTCACTCTCTGATCTTCATTCTCTGAACCTCACTCACTGATCTTCAGTTACTGGTTCTCACTCTCTGATTCTCACTCTCTGATTCTCACTCTCTGATTCTCACTCTCTGGTTCTCACTCTCTGATCCTCAGTTACTGATTCTCACTCTCTGATCCTCAATCTTTGATCTTTTACTCATCCTCATTCTCTTCCTCACTGACTGATCCTCATATTCTGATCCACAGTTACTGTTTCTCACTCTCTGATCCTCAATCTTTGATCTTTTACTCATCCTCATTCTCTTCCTCATTGACTGATCCTCATATTCTGATCCACAGTTACTGTTTCTCACTCTCAGATCCGCACACTCTGACCCACATTTTCTGAATATCACTGACTCTCCCTCAATTACTGATTCTCACTCTCTGATCATCACTCTCTGATCTTCATTCCATGAACCTCACTCACTGATCTTCAGTTACTGGTTCTCACTCTGTGATTCTCACTCTCTGATTCTCATTTTCTGAACCTTATTCACTGATCCTCAGTTACTTATTCTCACTCTCTGATCCTCAATATTTCATCTTTTACTCATCCTCATTCTCCTCCTCACTGTCTTATCCTCACTCTATGATCCTTACTCTGTTTCTCACTCACTGATCCTCACTCACTGATCCTCACTCACTGATCCTCACTCTCTGCTCCTCACTCTCTGCTCCTCACACACTGATCCTCACTCACTGATCCTCACAGTCTGATCCTCACAGTCTGATCCTCACTCTCTGATCCTCACTCTCTGATCCTCACTCTCTGATCCTCACTCTCTGATCCTCACTCTCTGATCCTCACAGTCTGATCCTCACTGTTTGATTCCTAATCTCTGCTCCATGCTGTCTGGTCCTCGCTGTTTGATCCTCACTATCTGCTCCTCACTGACTATCCTCACTCTCTGACCCTCCTTCTCTGATCCTCACTCTCTGATCCTTTCTGTTTGATCCTTATTGCCTGATCTTAACTGCCTGATACCCACTGTTTGATCCTCACTTTCAAATCCTTACTCTCTGCTTCTCATTTACTCATCCTCATCCTCTGATCTTCACTGGCCCATCCTCACTGTCCTCCTCACTGACTGATCTTCAAATTCATATCCTCACTCTCTGATACTCTCTGACACTCACTGAATGTCCCTCACTTTCTGATCTTCACTTTCTGATCCTCACTTTCTGATCCTCACTCTCTGATCCTCAATCTCTGATCCTCAGTCTCTGATTCTTACTTTCTGATCCTCACTCTCGGATCCTCACTCTCGGATCCTTACTCTCGGATCCTAACTCGCGGATCCTAACTCGCGGATGCTCACTCGCGGACGCTCACTCGCGGACCCTCACTCGCGGACCCTCACTCGCGGACCCTCACTCGCAGACCCTCACTCGCGGATCCTCGCTCGCAGATCCTCACTCGCAGATCCTCACTCGCAGATGCTCACTCGCAGATGCTCACTCGCGGATCCTCACTTGCGGATCCTCACTCGCAGATCCTCACTCTCTGAACCTCACTTTCTGACCCTCATTCTCTGATCCTCACTTACTGTTCCTCAGTTACTGATTCTCAATCTTGGAGAGTGAGGTTCAGAGAATGGGGATCAATCTCGGACATTCTCCCTCTGTTCCTCACTCTCTGATGCTCACTGTTTGATCCTTATTGTCTGATCTTAAAAGCCTGATACCCACTGTTTGATTCTCACTTTCAGATCCTTGTTCTCTGTTTCTCGTTGATTTATCCTCACTCTCTGATCCTCAATCTTTGATCTTCATCAACTCATCCTCATTCTCCTCTTCACTGACTGATCTCAAATTCTGATCCTCACTCTCTGCCCCTCACTTTCTGAACCTCACTGATTAGTCCTCACCCTGATCCTCAATCTTTAATACTTACTGGCGAATACTCGCACTCTGATCACCACCTTTTGACCCTTATTACCGGATCCTCACTGTTTGATCCTCACTTTCAGATCCTTAAACTCTGTTTCTCATTTAGTCATCCTCACTCTCTGATCCTCACTCATTGATCCTTTCCCACTGACCTTCTCCCTCTGTTCCTTACTCTCTGATCCTCACTGTTTGGTCCTTACTGTCTGATCCCCACTCTTTGATCCTCACTTTCAGATCCCTGCTCTCTGTTTCTCATTGATTTAGGCTCACTCTCTGATCATTAATCTTTGATCTTCCTTGACTCAGCCTCTTTCTCCTCCTCACTGACTCATCCTCAACTTCTGATCCTCACTCTCTGATCCTCACTCTCTAATGCACACTCATTGATTCTCACTCACTAATCCTAACTGACTGATCCTTACTCTGCTCCTCACTTTGTAATCCTTACTATCTGATCCCCACTGTTTGACCCTCAATTTCAGATCCCAACTCTCTGCTTCTCAAAGACTGATCCTCAGTCCCTGACTCACACCCACTGACTCACATTCACTGATCCTCACTTTCTGATCCTCACTCTTTGATTCTCAGTCTCTGATCCTCACTCTCTGACCTTCTCCCTCTGTTCCTCACTCTCTGATCCTCACTGTTGGATCCTTACTGTCTGATCCCCACTGCTTGATCCTCACTTTCAGATCCCTGCTCTTTCTTTCTCATTGATTTAGGCTCACTCTTTGATCATTAATCTTTGATCTTCCTTGACTCATCCTCATTCTCCTCCTCACTGACTGATCCTCAACTTCTGATCCTCACTCTCTGATACTGTCTCACTCTCACTCTCTGACTCACACCTACTGATACTCACTCACTAATCCTCACTGACTAATCCTTAATCTGCTCCTCACTTTGTAGTCCTTACTATCTGATCCCCACTGTTTGGCCCTCACGTTCAGAGCCCTACTCTCTGCTTCTCGAAGACTGATCCTCTGTCCTCACACTCACTGCCTCACATTCACTAATCCTCCCTTCTGATACTCACAATCTGATCCTCACTCTCTGATGCTCTCTGTCTGATTCATCACTCCCTGACCCTTACTCGTTGACCCTTGCCCTCTGACCCTCACTGACTGATCCTCACCTTCTGTTCCTCACCCTCTGATCCTCACCCTCTGTTCCTCACCCTCTGATCCTCACCCTCTGATCCTCACCTTCTGATCCTCACCGACTGTCCTCACCGACTGTCCTCACTCACTGATCCTCACTGACTGATCCTCCCCAACTGATCCTCACTCTCTGATGATTACTGACTGATTCTAATGGTCTGATCCTCACTGTTTGATTCCTAATCTCTGCTCCTTGCTGTCTGATCCTCAATGTTTGATGCTCACTTTCTGCTCCTCACTAACTTACCCTCACTCCCTGATCCTCACTCTCTAATCTTCACTGACTGATTCCAATATTCTGAACCTCAATATTTGAATCCTAATCTCTGATCCTTGCTGTCTTTTCCTCACTCTTTGATCCTCACTAACTGCTCCGCACTGACTTATACTCACTCTCTGATCCTCACCCTCTGATCATCACTCTCTGATCCTCACTGATTGATCCTCACTTTCTTACGCTCACTCTCTGACCCTCACTTTCTGAACCTCACTGATTAGTCCTCACCCTGATCCTCACTCTCTGATCCTTACTGACGAGTACTCACACTCTGATCTCCACCGTTTGACCCTTATTACTGGATCCTCACTGTTTGAACCTCACTTTCAGATCCTTACTCTCTGCTTCTCATTTACTCATCCTCACTCTCTGTTCTTCACTAGCCCATCCTCAATGTCCTCCTCACTGACTGATCCTCAAATTCATATCCTCACTCTCTGATACTCTGTGACACTCACTGAATGACCCTCACTTTCTGATCCTCACTTTCTGATCCTGATTCTCTGATCCTCATTCTATGATCCTCATTCTCTGATCCTCACTCTCTGATCCGCACTCACTGATCCTCACTTTCTTACCCTCATTCTCTGATCCTCACTGACTGTCCCTCAGTTACTGATTCTCAATCTCCAAGAGCAAGGTTCAGAGAATGAGGATCACTCCCAGACCTTCTCCCTCTCTTCCTCACTCACTGATCCTCACTGTTTTTTCCTTATTGTCTGATCTTAAATGCCTGATCCCTACTGTTTGATCCTCACTTTCGGATCCCTATTCTCTGTTTCTCGTTGATTAATCCTCACTCTCTAATCCTCAATCTTTGATCTTCATCAGCTCATCCTCATTCTCCTCTTCACTGACTGATCCTCACTCTCTGCCCCTCACTCTCTGCCCCTCACTCTCTGCCCCTCACTCTCTGCCCCTCACTCTCTGACCCTCACTCTCTGACCCTCACTCTCTGACCCTCACTGATTAGTCCTCACCCTCATCCTCACTCTCTAATCCTCACTGTTTGGTCCTTACTGTCTGATCCCCACTCTTTGATCCCACTTTCAGATCCCTGCTCTGTTTCTCATTGATTTAGGCTCACTCTCTGATCATTAATCTTTGATCTTCATTGACTCAGCCTCTTTCTCCTCCTCACTGACTCATCCTCAACTTCTGATCCTCACTCTCTGATCCTCACTCTCTGACACACACTCATTGATTCTCACTCACTGATCCTAACTGACTGATCCTTACTCTGTTCCTCACTTTGTAATCCTTACTATCTGATCCCCCTGTTTGACCCTCACTTTCAGATCCCTACTCTCTGCTTCTCAAAGACTGATCCTCAGTCCCTGACTCACACCCAGTGACTCACATTCACTGATCCTCACTTTCTGATCCTCACTCTTTGATTCTCAGTCTCTGATCCTCACTCTCTGTTCCTCTCCCTCTGTACCTCACTCTCTGATCCTCACTGTTGGATCCTTACTGTCTGATCCCCACTGCTTGATCCTCACTTTCAGATCCCTGCTCTTTCTTTCTCATTGATTTAGGCTCACTCTTTGAGCATTAATCTTTGATCTTCCTTGACTAATCCTCATTCTCCTCCTCACTGACTGATCCTCAACTTCTGATCCTCACTCTCTGATACTGTCTGACTCTCACTTTCTGACTCACACCCACTGATTCTCACTCACTAATCCTCACTGACTAATCCTTAATCTGCTCCCCACTTTGTAATCCTTACTATCTGATCCCCACTGTTTGGCCCTCAAGTTCAGATCCTACTCTCTGCTTCTCGAAGACTGATCCTCCGTCCTCACACTCACTTCCTCACATTCACTAATCCTCCCTTCTGATACTCACTATCTGATCCTCACTCTCTGATGCTCTCTGTCTGACAATCACTCCCTGACCCTTACTCTCTGACCCTTGCCCTCTGACCCTCACTGACTGATCCTCACCTTCTGTTCCTCACCCTCTGTTCCTCACCCTCTGTTCCTCACCCTCTGTTCCTTACCCTCTGTTCCTTACCCTCTGTTCCTCACCCTCTGTTCCTCACCCTCTGTTTCTCACCCTCTGATCCTCACCCTCTGATCCTCACCAACTGTCCTCACCGACTGTCCTCACTCACTGATCCTCACTGACTGATCCTCACCGACTGATCCTCACTCTCTGATGATTACTGACTGATTCTAATGATCTGATCCTCACTGTCTGATTCCTAATCTCTGCTCCTTGCTGTCTGATCCTCAATGTTTGATGCTCACTATCTGCTCCTCACTAACTTACCCTCATTCCCTGATCCTCACTCTCTGATCTTCACTGACTGATTCTAATATTCTGAACCTCAATGTTTGATTCCAAATCTTGATCCTTGCTGTCTTTTCCTCACTCTTTGATTCCCACAAACTGCTCCACACTGACTTATACTCACTCTCTGATCCTCACCCTCTGATCATCACTCTCTGATCCTCACTGATTGATCCTCACTTTCTTACGCTCACTCTCTGACCCTCACTTTCTGAACCTCACTGATTAGTCCTCACCCTGATTCCTAATGTTTGATTCCTAATCTCTGCTCCATGCTGTCTGGTCCTCGCTGTTTGATGCTCAC
Source organism: Isurus oxyrinchus (assembly GCA_026770705.1). Taxonomy (NCBI): domain Eukaryota; kingdom Metazoa; phylum Chordata; class Chondrichthyes; order Lamniformes; family Lamnidae; genus Isurus; species Isurus oxyrinchus. The sequence goes on from JANJGN010000010.1 coordinate 99,876,278, forward strand.
TATCTGCTCCTCACTGACTATCCTCACTCTCTGACCCTCCTTCTCTGATCCTCACTCTCTGATCCTTTCTGTTTGATCCTTATTGCCCGATCTTAACTGCCTGATACCCACTGTTTGATCCTCACTTTCAGATCCTTACTCTCTGCTTCTCATTTACTCATCCTCACTCTCTGTTCTTCACTAGCCCATCCTCACTGTCTTCCTCACTGACTGATCCTCAAATTCATATCCTCACTCTCTGATACTCTGTGACACTCACTGAATGACACTCACTTTCTGATCCTGATTCTCTGATCCTCATTCTATGATCCTCATTCTCTGATCCTCACTCTCTGATCCTCACTTTCTTACCCTCATTCTCTGATCCTCAGTTACTGATTCTCAATCTCCAAGAGCGAGGATCAGAGATTGAGGATCATTCCCGGACCTTCTACCTCTCTTCCTCACTCTCTGATCCTCACTGTTTGATCCTTATTGTCTGATCTTAACTGCCTGACCCCCACTGTTTGATCCTCACTTTCCGATCCCTGCTCTCTGTTTCTCGTTGATTAATCCTCACTCTCTGATCCTCAATCTTTGATCTTCATCAACTCATCCTCATTCTCCTCTTCACAGACTGATCCTCATTCTCTGCCCCTCACTCTCTGCCCCTCACTCTCTGCCCCTCTCTCCCTGCCCCTCACTCTCTGCCCCTCACTCTCTGCCCCTCACTCTCTGCCCCTCGCTCTCTGACCCTCACTCTCTGACCCTCACTTTCTGAACCTCACTGATAAGTCCTCACCCTGATCCTCACTCTCTGATCCTTACTGACGAGTACTCGCACTCTGATCTCCACCATTTGACACTTGATCCTCACTGTTTGATCCTCACTTTCAGAACCTTACTCTCTTCTTCTCATTTACTCATCCTCACTCTCTAATCTTCACCGGCCCATTCTCACTGTCCTCCTCAATGACTGATCCTCAAATTCATATCCTCACTCTCTGATACTCTCTGACACTCACTGAATGAACCTGACTTTCTGATCCTCACTTTCTGATCTTCACTCTCTGATCCTCACTCTCTGATCCTCACTCTCTGATCCTCACTCTCTGATCCACACTCTCTGATCCACACTCTCTGATCCTCACTCTCTGATCTGCACTCTCTGATCCTCACTTTCTTACCCTCATTCTCTGATCCTCACTGACTGTCCCTCAGTTACTGATTCTCAATCTCCAAGAGCGAGGTTCAGAGAATGAGGATCACTCCCAGACCTTCTCCCTCTCTTCCTCACTCTCTGATCCTCACTGTTTGATCCTTATTCTCTGATCTTAACTGCCTGATCCCCACTGTTTGATCCTCACTTTCCGATCCCTGCTCTCTGTTTCTCATTGATTAATCCTCACTCTCTGATCCTCAATCTTTGATTTTCATCGACTCATCCTCATTCTCCTCTTCACTGAGTGATCCTCATTCTCTACTCCTCACTCTCTGCCCCTCACACTCTGCCCCTCACTCTCTGCCCCTCACTCTCTGCCCCTCACTCTCTGCCCCTCGCTCTCTGACCCTCGCTCTCTGACCCGCACTTTCTGAACCCCACTGATAAGTCCACACCCTGATCCTCATTCTCTGATCCTGACTGACGATTACTTGCACTCTGATCTCCACCATTTGACACTTGATCCTTACTGTATGATCCTCACTTTCAGAACCTTACTCTCTTCTTCTCATTTACTCATCCTCACTCTCTGATCTTCACCGGCCCATTCTCACTGTCCTCCTCAATGACTGATCCTCAAATTCATATCCTCACTCTCTGATACTCTCTGACACTCACTGAATGAACCTGACTTTCTGATCATCACTTTCTGATCCTCACTCTCTGATCCTCACTCTCTGATCCTCACTCTCTGATCCTCACTCTCTGATCCTCACTCTCTGATCCTCCCTTTCTGACCCTCATTCTCTGATCCTCACTGACTGTTCCTCATTTACTGATTGTCACTCTCTGAGAGTGAGGTTCAGAGATTGAGGATCAATCTTGGACCTCCTCCCTCTGTTCCTCACTCTCTGATCCACACTGTTTGATCCTCACTTTCAGATCCCTGTTCTCTGTTCCGTGTTGATTTATCCACACTTTCTGATCCTCAATCTTTGATTTTCATCAACTCATCCTCATTCTCCTCTTCACTGACTGATCCTCAAATTCTGATCCTCCATCTCTGATCCTCACTCTCTGATCCTCACTTTCTGAACCTCACATTCAGACCCTGATTCTTTGATCCTCACTCTTCCTCAATTACTGATTCTCACTCTCTGATCCTCACTCTCTGACCTTCGCCCTCTGTTCCTCACTCTCTGATCCTCACTATTGGATCCTTACTGTCTGATCCCCGCTGTTTGATCCTCACTTTCAGATCCCTGCTCTCTGTTTCTCATTGATTTAGTCTCACTCTCTGATCATTAATCTTTGATCTTCCTTGACTCATCCTCATTCTCCTACTCACTGACTCATCCTCAACTTCTGATCCTCACTCTCTGACTCACACTCTGATTCTCACTCACTAATCCTAATTGACTGATCCTTACTCTGCTCCTCACTTTGTAATCCTTACTATCTGATCCCCACAGTTGGACCCTCAATTTCAGATCCCTACTCTCTGCTTCTCAAAGACTGATCCTCAGTCTCTGACTCACACCCACTGACTCACATTCACTCATCCTCACTGTCTGATCCTCACCCTCTGATCCTCACCGACTGTCCTCACCGACTGTCCTCACTCACTGATCCTCACTGAATGATCCTCACCGACTGATCCTCACTCTCTGATGATTACTGACTGATTCTAATGATCTGATCCTCACTGTCTGATTCCTAATCTCTGCTCCTTGTTGTCTGATCCTCAATGTTTGATGCTCACTATCTGCTCCTCACTATCTTAGCCTCACTCCCTGATATTCACTCTCTGATCTTCACTGACTGATTCTAATATTCTGAACCTCAATGTTTGATTCCTAATCTCTGATCCTTGCTGTCTTTTCCTCACAATTTGATCCTCACTAAATGCTCCGCACTGACTTATACTCAATCTCTGATCCTCACTGATTGATCCTCACCTTCTTACCTTCACTCTCTGACCCTCACTTTCTGAACCTCTTTGATTAGTCCTCACCCTGATCCTCACTCTCTGATCCTTACTGACGAGTACTCGCACTCTGATCTCCACCGTTTGACCCTTATTCCCGGATTCTCACTGTTTGATCGTCACTTTCAAATCCTTACTCTCTGCTTCTCATTTACTCATCCTCAGTCTCTGATCTTCACTGGCCCATCCTCACTGTCCTCCTCACTGACTGATCCTCAAATTCATATCCTCACTCTCTGATTCTCTCTGACACTCACTGAATGACCCTCACTTTCTGACCCTCACTTTCTGATCCTCACTTTCTGATCCTCACTTTCTGATCCTCACTTTCTGATCCTCATTCTCTGATCCTCATTCTCTGATCCTCACTTTCTGATCCTCACTTTCTTACCCTCATTCTCTGACCCTCACTGGCTGTTCCTCAGTTAGTGATTCTCAATCTCCTAGAGCGAGGTTAAGAGAATGAGGATCACTCCTGGACCTTCTCCCTCTCTTCCTCACTCTCTGTCCTCACTGTTTGATCCTTATTGTCTGATGTTAACTGTGTGATCCCTACTGTTTGATCCTCACTTTCGGATCCCTATTCTCTGTTTCTCGTTGATTAATCCTCACTCCCTGATCCTCAATCTTTGATCTTCATCAACTCATCCTCATTCTCCTCTTCACTGACAGATCCTCACTCTCTGCCCCTCACTCTCTGCCCCTCACTCTCTGACCCTCACTTTCTGAACCTCACTGATTAGTCCTCACACTGATCCTCACTCTCTGATCCTTACTGACGAGTACTCGCACTCTGATCTCCACCATTTGACACTTGATCCTCACTGTTTGATCCTCACTTTCAGATCCTAACTCTCTTCTTCTCATTTATTCATCCTCACTCTCTGATCTTCGCCGGCCCATTCTCACTGTCCGCCTCAATGACTGATCCTCAAATTCATATCCTCACTCTCTGATACTCTCTGACACTCACTGAATGAACCTGACTTTCTGATCCTCTCTTTCTGATCCTCTCTTTCTGATCCTCACTCTCTGATCCTCACTCTCTGATCCTCATTCTCTGATCCTCACTCTCTGATCCTCACTTTCAGACCCTCATTCTCTGACCCTCACTGGCTGTTCCTCAGTTACTGATTCTCAATCTCCTAGAGCGAGGTTAAGAGAATGAGGATCACTCCTGGACCTTCTCCCTATCTTCCTCACTCTCTGTCCTCACTGTTTGATCCTTATTGTCTGATCTTAACTGTGTGATCCCTACTGTTTGATCCTCACTTTCGGATCCCTATTCTCTGTTTCTCGTTGATTAATCCTCACTCCCTGATCCTCAATCTTTGATCTTCATCAACTCATCCTCGTTCTCCTCTTCACTGACAGATCCTCACTCTCTGCCCCTCACTCTCTGACCCTCACTTTCTGAACCTCACTGATTAGTCCTCACCCTGATCCTCACTCTCTGATCCTTACTGACAAGTACTCGCACTCTGATCTCCACCATTTGACACTTGATCCTCACTGTTTGATCCTCACTTTCAGATCCTTACTCTCTTCTTCTCATTTACTCATCCTCACTCTCTGATCTTCGCTGGCCCATTCTCACTGTCCGCCTCAATGACTGATCCTCAAATTCATATCCTCACTCTCTGATACTCTCTGACACTCACTGAATGAACCTGACTTTCTGATCCTCACTTTCTGATCCTCACTCTCTGATCCTCACTTTCAGAACCTCATTCTCTGATCCTCACTGACTGTTCCTCATTTACTGATTCTCACTCTACGAGAGTGAGGCTCAGAGAATGAGGATCAATCTCGGACCTCCTCCCTCTGTTCCTCAGTCTCTGATCCACACTGTTTGATCCTCACTTTCAGATCCCTGTTCTCTGTTTCGCATTGATTTATCCTCACTTTCTGATCCTCAATCTTTGATTTTCATCAACTCATCCTCATTCTCCTCTTCACTGACTGATCCTCAAATTCTGATCCTCACTCTCTGATCCTCACTTTCTGAACCTCACATTCTGACCCTGATTCTTTGATCCTCACTTTTCCTCAGTTACTGATTCTCACGCTCAGATCCTCACTCTCTGACCCTCATACATTGAATCTCACTGACTCTTCCTCACTTACTGATTCTCAATCTCTGATCCTCACTCTCTGATCCTCACTCTCTGACTTTCGCCCTCTGTTCCTCACTCTCTGATCCTCACTGTTGGATACTTACTGTCTGATCCGCACTGTTTGATCCTCACTTTCAGATCCCTGCTCTCTGTTTCTCATTGATTTAGGCTCACTCTCTGATCATTAATCTTTGATCTTCCTTGACTCATCCTCATTCTCCTCCTCACTGACTCATCCTCAACTTCTGATCCTCGCTTTCAGACTCACACTCTGATTCTCACTCACTAATCCTAATTGACTGATCCTTACTCTGCTCCTCACTTTGTAATCCTTACTATCTGATCCCCACAGTTTGACGCTCATTTTCAGAATCCTACTCTCTGCTTCTCAACGACTGATCCTCAGTCTCTGAATCACACCCACTGACTCACATTCACTGATCCTCACTCTCTGATCCTCGATCTCTGATCCTCACTCTCTGATCCTGAATCTCTGTTCCTCACTCGCTGATCCTCACTCGCTGATCCTCACTCACTCATCCTCACTCTCTCACCTTCTCCCTCAGTTCCGCACTCTCTGATCCTCACTGTTGGATCCTTGCTGTCTGATATCCATTGTTTGATCCACACTTTCAGGTCCCTGCTCTCTGTTTCTCATTGATAAGGCTCACTCTCTGATCATTAATCTTTGATCTTCCTTGACTCATCCTCATTCTCCTCCTCACTGACTCATCCTCAACTTCTGATCCTCACTCTCTGATCCTCACTCTCTGACTCTCACTCGCTGATTCTCACTCACTAATCCTAACTGACTGATCCTTACTCTGCTCCTCACTTTGTAATCCTTACTATCTGAGCCCCACTGTTTGGCCCTCACTTTCAGATCCCTACTCTCTGCTTGTCAAAGACTGATCCTCAGTCCCTCACTCACACTCACTGTCTCACATTCACTGATCCTCACTTTCTTATCCTCACTCTCTGATGCTCTCTGTCTGATTCATCACTCTTTGACCCTTGCCCTCTGACCCTCACTGACTGACCCTCACTGACTGACCCTCACTGACTGACCCTCACTGACTGATCCTCAATCCCTGATCCGCACCCTCTGTTCCTCATCCTCTGTTCCTCATCCTCTGTTCCTCACCCTCTGATCCTCACCCTCTGATCCTCACCCTCTGATCCTCACCCTCTGATCCTCACCCTCTGATCCTCACCCTCTGATCCTCACCCTCTGTTCCTCACCCTCTGATCCTCACCCTCTGATCCTCACCCTCTGATCCTCAGCCGCTGATCCTCAGCCGCTGATCCACAGCCGCTGATCTTCACTGACTGATCCTCACTGACTGATCCTCACTCTCTGATCATCACTGACTGATTCTAATGATCAGATCCTAATTGTCTGATTCCTAATCTCTGCTCCTTGCTGTCCAATCCTCAATGTTTGATGCTCACAATCTGCTCCTCACTAACTTACCCGCACTCCCTGATCCTCACTCTCTGATCTTCACTGACTGATTCTTATATTCTGAACCTCAATGTCTGATTCCTAATCTCTGATTCTTGCTGTCTTTTCCTCACTCTTTGAGCCTCACTCTCTGATCCTCACTTTCTTAACCTCACTCTCTGATCCTCACCCTCTGATCCTCACTCTCTGATCCTCACTTTCTTAACCTCAATCTCTGACCCTCACTCTCTGAACCTCACTGATTAGTCCTCACCCTGATCCTCACTCTCTGATCCTTACTGACAAGTACTTGCACTCTAATCTCCACTGTTAGACCCTTATTACCTGATCCTCACTGTTTGATCCTCACTTTCAGATCCTTACTCTCTGCTTCTCATTTACTCATCCTCACTCTCTGATCTTCACTGGCCGATCCTCACTGTCCTCCTCACTAACTGATCCTCAAATTCATATCCTCACTCTCTGAAACTCTCTGACACTCACTTTCTGATCCTCACTTTCTGATCCTCACTTTCTGATCATCACTTTCTGATCCTCATTCTCTGATTCGCACTCTCTGATCCGCACTTTCTGATCCGCACTCTCTGATCCGCACTCTCTGATCCGCACTCTCTGATCCGCACTCTCTGATCCGCACTCTCTGATCCGCACTCTCTGATCCGCACTCTCTGATCCGCACTCTCTGATCCGCACTCTCTGATTCTCACTTTCTTTCCCTCATTCTTTGATCCTCACTGACTGTTCCTCAGTTACTGATTCTCAATCTCTGAGAGCGAGGTTCAGAGAATGAGGATCACTCCCTGACCTTTGTACCTCACTGACTGATCCTCACTTTCTTACCCTCACTCTCTGCCCCTGACACACTGCCCCTGACACACTGCCCCTGACACACTGCCCCTGACATACTGACCCTCACACTCTGACCCTCACACTCTGCCCGTCACACTCTGCCCCTCACACTCTGCCCCTCACACTCTGCCCGTCACTCTCTGACCCTCCCTTTCTGAACTTCACTGATTAGTCCTCACCCTGATCCTCACTCTCTGATCCTTACTGACGAGTACTCACACTCTGAGCTCCACCATTTGAACCTTATTACCTGATCCTCACTCTCTGATCCTCACTCTCTGATCCTCACTCTCTGATCCTCACTCTCTGACCCTCATTCTCTGATCCTTACTGACTGTTCCTCAGTTACTGATTCTCAATCTCCAAGAGTGCGGTTCAGAAAATGAGGATCACTCCCGGACATTCTCCCTCTGTTCCTCACTCTCTGATCCTCACTGTATGATCCTTATTGTCTGATCTTAACTGCCTGATACCCACTGTTTCATCCTCACTTTCAGATCCCTGTTCTCTGTTTCTCGTTGATTTATCCTCACTCTCTGATCCTCAATCTTTGACCTTCATAGACTCATCCTCATTCTCCTCTTCACAGACTGATCCCCAAATTCTTATCCTCACTCTATGATCCTCATATTCTGACCCTGAATCTCTGATGCTCACTTTCCTCAGTTACTGATTCTCCCTCTCAGATCCTCACACTCTGACCCTCATACTCTGAATCTCACTGACTCTTCCTCAATTACTGATTGTCACTCTCTGATTGTCACTCTCTGATCCTTACTCTCTCATCCTTACTCTCTGATCCTTACTCTCTGATCGTTACTCTCTGATCCTCACTCTCTGATCCTCACTCTCTGACCTTCTCCCTCTGTTCCTCACTCACTGATCCTCACTGTTGGATCCTTGCTGTCTGATCCCCACTCTTTGATCCTCACTTTCCGATCCCTGCTCTCTGTTTCTCATTGATTTAGGCTCACACTCTGATCATTAAACTTTGATCTTCCTTGACTCATCCTCATTCTCCTCCTCACTGACTCATCCTCAACTTCTGACCCTCACTCTCTGACCCTCACTCTCTGACCCTCCATCTCTGACCCTCAGTCTCTGAACCTCCGTCTCTGTCCCTCAGTCTCTGAATCTCAATGACTGTTCCTCAATTACTGATTCTCACTCTGATCATCACTCTCTACTTCTCATTCTCTAATCCTCACTCTCTGATCCTCACTTTCTGATCCTCATTCTCTGATCCTCATTCTCTGATCCTCATTCTCTGATCCGCACTCTCTGATCCACACTCTCTGATCCGCACTCTCTGATCCGCACTCTCTGATCCGCACTCTCTGATCCTCACTCTCTGATCCGCACTCTCTGATCCGCACTCTCTGATTCTCACTTTCTTTCCCTCATTCTTTGATCCTCACTGACTGTTCCTCAGTTACTGATTCTCAATCTCTGAGAGCGAGGTTCAGAGAATGAGGATCACTCCCTGACCTTTGTACCTCACTGACTGATCCTCAATTTCTTACCCTCACTCTCTGCCCCTGACACACTGCCCCTGACACACTGCCCCTGACACACTGCCCCTCACACTCTGCCCCTCACACTCTGCCCCTCACACTCTGCCCCTCACACTCTGCCCCTCACACTCTGTCCCTCACACTCTGCCCGTCACTCTCTGACCCTCCCTTTCTGAACTTCACTGATTAGTCCTCACCCTGATCCTCACTCTCTGATCCTTACTGACGAGTACTCGCACTCTGATCTCCACCATTTGAACCTTATTACCTGATCCTCACTCTCTGATCCTCACTCTCTGACCCTCATTCTCTGATCCTTACTGACTGTTCCTCAGTTACTGATTCTCAATCTCCAAGAGTGCGGTTCAGAAAATGAGGATCACTCCCGGACATTCTCCCTCTGTTCCTCACTCTCTGATCCTCACTGTATGATCCTTATTGTCTGATCTTAACTGCCTGATACCCACTGTTTCATCTTCACTTTCAGATCCCTGTTCTCTGTTTCTCGTTGATTTATCCTCACTCTCTGATCCTCAATCTTTGACCTTCATAGACTCATCCTCATTCTCCTCTTCACAGACTGATCCCCAAATTCTTATCCTCACTCTATGATCCTCACATTCTGACCCTGAATCTCTGATGCTCACTTTCCTCAGTTACTGATTCTCCCTCTCAGATCCTCACACTCTGACCCTCATACTCTGAATCTCACTGACTCTTCCTCAATTACTGATTGTCACTCTCTGATTGTCACTCTCTGATCCTTACTCTCTGATCCTCACTCTCTGATCCTCACTCTCTGACCTTCTCCCTCTGTTCCTCACTCACTGATCCTCACTGTTGGATCCTTGCTGTCTGATCCCCACTCTTTGATCCTCACTTTCCGATCCCTGCTCTCTGTTTCTCATTGATTTAGGCCCACACTCTGAACATTAAACTTTGATCTTCCTTGACTCATCCTCATTCTCCTCCTCACTGACTCATCCTCAACTTCTGATCCTCACTCTCTGACCGTCACTCTCTTACCCTCACCCTCTGATCCTCACTCTCTGATCCTCACTCTCTGATCCTCACTCTCTGATCCTCACTCTCCGATCCTCACTTTCTGACCCCCAATTGCTCACCCTCATTCTCTGATCCTCACTAACTGATTCTCACTCTCTGATCCTCATTCTCTGAACCTCACTCTCGGACCTTCTCCCTCTGTTCCTCACTCTCTGATCCTCACTATATGATCCTTATTGTCTGATCTTAACTGCCTGATCCCCACTGTTTGATCCTCACTTTCATATACCTGTTCTCTGTTTCTCGTTGATTTATCTTCACTCTCTGATCCTCAATCTTTGATCTTCATTGACTGATCCTCATTCTCCTCTTCACTGACTGATCCTCAAATTATGATCCTCCCTCTCTGATCCTCACTCTCTGATCCTCACTCTCTGACCCTCACTCTCTGACCCTCAGTCTCTGACCCTCCGTCTCTGACCCTCAGTCTCTGAACCTCCGTCTCTGTCCCTCAGTCTCTGAATCTCAATGACTGTTCCTCAATTACTGATTCTCGCTCTGATCATCACTCTCTGCTTCTCATTCTCTAATCCTCACTCTCTGATCCTCAATCTCTGATCCTCACTCTCTGATCCTCACTCTCTGATCCTCACTCTCTGATCCTCACTCTCTGACCCTCACTCTCTGACCCTCACTCTCTGACCCTCATTCTCTGATCCTCACTCTCTGACCCTCACTCTCTGACCCTCACCTTCTGATCCTCAATTTCTGATCCTCAGTCTCTGATCCTCAGTCACTGATCTTCAGTCTCTGATCCTCACCCCCTGATCCTCACCCTCTGGTCCTCACTCTCTGGTCTCACTTTCTCACCCTCACTCTGATCTTCATTGACTGATGCTCGCTTTTAGATCCTCACTTTCTGATCCTCACTCTCTGATCCTCAGTTACGCATCCTCACTCTCTGATTCATTCGTTCTGATCCTCACTTTCTCACCCTCAGTCTCTGAACTTCACTGTTTGATCCTCACTGACTGATTCTGATGTTCTGAACCCCACTGTCTGATTCCTAATCTCTGCTCCTTGCTGTCTGATCCTCACTGTTTGATGCTCACTATCTGCTCCTCACTGACTTATACTCATTCCCAGATCCTCACTCTCTGATCCTCATGCATTGATCCTCACTTTCTGACCCTCACTCTCTCACCCTCCCTCTTTGACGCTCACTTTCTGACCATCACTGATTGATCCTCACTCTGATCCTCATTGACTGATCCTCACTGACTAATCCTCACTCTCTGACTCACACTCACTGATTCCCACTCACTAATCCTCACTGACTGATCTTTACTGTCTGTTTCTTACTCAGTGACCCTCACTTTCTGATCCTCACTCTTTGATCCTCACTCTCTGATGCTCTCTGTCTGATTCTCACGCACTGACCCTTAATCTCTGACACTTGCTCTTTGATCCTCACTGACTGATCCTCACTCTCTGATCCTCACTCTCTGATCATCACTGACTGATTCTAATGGTCTGATCCTAACTGTCTGCACCTCACTGACTTATCCTCACTCACTGATCCTCACTTTCTGAACCTCACTCTCTGATCCTCAGTCTCTGATCCTCACTCACTGATTCTAATATTCTGAACCTCAATGTCTGATTCCTAATCTCTGATCCTTGCTGTCTTTTCCTCACTGTTTGATCCTCACTACCTGCTCCTCACTTACTTATACTCACTCTTTGATCCTCACTGATTTATCATCACTCTCTGACCCTCACACTCTGACCCTCACTCTCTGACCCTCACTCTCTGACCCTCACTCTCTGACCCTCACTCTCTGACCCTCACTTTCTGAACCTCACTGATTAGTCCTCAGCCTGATCCTCACTCTCAGATCCTTACTGACGTGTAGTCGCACTCTGATCCCTACTGTTTGATGCTTATTACCTGATCCTCATTGTTTGATCCTCGCTTTCAGATCCTCATTCTCTGCTTCTCATTGACTCATTCTCACTCTCCGATTTTCACCGACCCAACCTCACTGTCCTCCGCACTGACTGATCCTCAAATTCATATCCTCACTCTCTGATACTCAATCTCTGATACTCACTCTGTGATACTCACTCTCTGATCCTCACTTTCCGACCTTCAATTGCTGACCCTCATTCTCTGCTCCTCACTGACTGATCCTCAGTTACTGATTCTCACTCTCTGATCCTCACTCTCTGAAACTCACTCTCGGACCTTCTCCCTCAGTTCCTCAATCTCTGATCCTCACTGTATGATCCTTATTTTCTGATCTTAACTGCCTGATGCCGAATGTTTGATCCTCACTTTCAGATTCCTGTTCTCTGTTTCTCGTTGATGTATCCTCACCCTCTGATCCTCACCCTCTGATTCTCACCCTCTGATGCTCATCCTCTGATGCTCATCCTCTGATGCTCACCCTCTGATCCTCACCCTCTGATCCTCACCCTCTGATCCTCACCCTCTGATCATCATCCTCTGATCATCACCCTCTGATCTTCACTGACTGATCATCACTGACTGATTCTAACCATTTGATCCTCACTGTCTGATTCCTAATCTCTGTTCCTTACTCTCTGATCCTCAGTGTTTGATGCTCACTATGTGCTCCTCACTGACTTATCCTAACTTTCTAATCCTCACTGGTTGACCCTTATTAGCTGATCCTCACTGTTTGATCCTCACTTTCGGTTCCTTACTCTTTGCTTCTCTTTGACTAATCCTCACTCTCCGATCCTCACTCTGATCTTCACCATACCATCCTTGCTGTCCTCCTCACTGATTTATCCTCAAATTCTGATCCTCACTTTCTGATACGCTGTGACACTCAGTAACAGACCCTCACTCTCTGACCCTCACTCTCTGACCCTCACTCTCTGAACCTCACTCTGTGATCCTCACTTTCTGATCCTCAATTTCTGAGCCTCATTCTGTGATCCTCACTGACTGATCCTCAGTTACTTATTCTCACTCTCAGATGCTCACTCTCTGCTCTGCAATGACTGATCCTTTCTGCCTGATCCTCACTTTCTCATCATCACTGACAGATCCTCAGTCTCTGATCTTCAGTCTCTGATCTTCAGTCTCTGATCCTCACCCCCTGGTCCTCACCCTCTGGTCCTCATTCTCTTTCCTCACTCTCTGGTCTCACTCTCTGACCCTCACTTTCTCACCCTCACTCTGAACTTCATTGACTGATGCTCGCTCTTAGATCCTCACTTTCTGATCCTCACTCTCTGATCCTCAGTTATCATCCTCACTCTCTAATTCATTCGTTCTGATCCTCACTTTCTGACCCTCACCCTCACTCTCTGAACTTCACTGTTTGATCCTCACTGACTGATTCTAATTTTCTGAACCCAACTATCTGATTTCTAATCTCTGCTCCTTGCTGTCTGATCCTCACTGTTTGATGCTCACTATCTGCTCCTCACTGACTTATACTCATTCTCTGATCCTCATGCATTGATCCTCACTTTCTGACCCTCACTCTCTCACCCTCCCTCTTTGACCCTCACTTTCTGACCCTCACTGATTGATCCTCACTCTGATCCTCACTCTGATCCTCACTGACTGATCCTCATGACTGATCCTCACTGATTGATCCTCACTCTCTGACTCACACTCACTGATTCTCACTCACTAATCCTAACTGACTGATCCTTACTCTCTGTTTCTTTCTCACCGACCCTCACTTTCTGATCATCACTCACTGATTCCCAATCTCTGATCTTCACTCTTTGATCCTCACTCTCTGATGCTCTCTGTCTGATTCTTACGCACTCACCCTTAATCTCTGACCCTCACTCTCTGATCATCACTGACTGATTCTAACGGTCTGATCATAACTGTCTGATTCCTAATCTTTGCTCCTTGCTGTCTGATCGTAACTCTCTGCTCCTCACTATTTGCGACTCACTGACTTATCTTCACTCTCTGTTCCTCACTCTCTGATCCTCACTCTCTGATCCTCACTCTCTGATCCTCACTCTCTGATCCTCACTGACTGATCCTCACTGACTGATCCTCACTCTCTGATCCTCACTCTCTGATCATCACTGACTGATTCTAACGGTCTGATCCTAACTCTCTGATTCCTAATCTTTGCTCCTTGCTGTCTGATCGTAACTGTCTGATCCTCACAATGTGTGACTCACTGACTTATCCTCACTCTCTGACCCTCACTTTCTGAACCTCGCTGATTAGTCCTCACCCTGATCCTCACTCTCTGATCCTTACTGACAAGTACTCGCACTCTGATCTCCACCGTTTGACCCTTATTACCGGATCCTCACTGTTTGATCCTCACTTTCAAATCCTTACTCTCTGCTTCTCATTTACTCATCCTCAATCTCTGATCTTCACTGGCCCATCCTCACTATCCTCCTCACTGACTGATCCTCAAATTCATATCCTCACTCTCTGAAACTCTCTGACACTTACTGAATGACCCTGACTTTCTGATCCTCACTTTCTGATCCTCACTTTCTGATCCTCATTCTCTGATCCTCAATTTCTGATCCTCACTCTCTGATCCTCACTTTCTTACCCTCATTCTCTGACCCTCACTGACTGTTCCTCAGTTACTGATTCTCAATCTCCTAGTGCGAGGTTCAGAGAATGAGGATCACTCCCGGACCTTCTCCCTCTCTTCCTCACTCTCTGATCCTCACTGTTTGATCCTTATTGTCTGATCTTAACTGCCTGATCCCCACTGTTTGAGCCTAACTTTCGGATCCCTATTCTCTGTTTCTCGTTGATTAATCCTCACTGCCTGATCCTCAATTTTTATCTTCATCAGCACATCCTCAAATTCCTCTTCACTCTCTGCCCCTCACTCTCTGCCCCTCACTCTCTGCCCCTCACTCTCTGACCCTCACTTTCTGAACCTCACTGATTAGTCCTCACACTGATCCTCACTCTCTGATCCTTACTAACGAGTACTCGCACTCTGATCTCCACCGTTTGACACTTGATCCTCACTGTTTGATCCTCACTTTCAGATCCTTACTCTCTTCTTCTCATTTACTCATCCTCACTCTCTGATCTTCACTGGCCCATACTCACTGTCCTCCTCAATGACTGATCCTCAAATTCATATCCTCATTCTCTGATACTCTCTGACACTCACTGAATGAACCTGACTTTCTGATCCTCACTCTCTGATCCTCACTCTCTGATCCTCACTCTCTGATCCTCACTCTCTGATCCTCACTCTTTCATCCTCACTCTCTGATCCTCACTCTCTGATCCTCACTCTCTGATCCTCACTCTCTGATCCTCACTCTCTGATCCTCCCTTTCTGACCCTCATTCTCTGATCCTCACTGACTGTTCCTCAGTTACTGATTCTCACTTTCCGAGAGTGAGGTTCAGAGAATGAAGATCAATCTCGAACACCTCCCTCTGTGCCTCAGTCTCTGATCCACACTATTTGATCCTCACTTTCAGATCCCTGTCCTCTGTTTCGCATTGATTTATCCTCACTTTCTGATCCTCAATCTTTGATTTTCATCAGCTCATCCTCATTCTCCTCTTCACTGACTGATCCTCAAATTCTGATCCTCACTCTCTGATCCTCACTTTCTGAACCTCATATTCTGACCCTGATTCTTTGATCCTCTCTCTTCCTCAGTTACTGATTCTCACTCTCAGATCCTCACACTCTGACCCTCATACATTGAATCTCACTGACTCTTCCTCACTTACTGATTCTCACTCTCTGATCCTTACTCTCTGATCCTCACTCTCTGACTTTTGCCCTCTGTTCCTCACTCTCTGATCCTCACTGTTGGATACTTACAGTCTGATCCCCACTGTTTGATCCTCACTTTCAGATCCTTACTCTCTGTTTCTCATTGATTTGGGCTCACTCTCTGATCATTAATCTTTGATATTCCTTGACTCATCCTCATTCTCCTCCTCACTGACTCATCCTCAACTTCTGATCCTCACTCTCTGACTCACACTCTGATTCTCACTCACTGATTCTAATTGACTGATCCTTACTCTGCTCCTCACTTTGTAATCCTTACTATCTGATCCCCACAGTTTGACCCTCAATTTCAGAATCCTACTCTCTGCTTCTCAAAGACTGATCCTCAGTCTCTGAAACACACCCACTGACTCACATTCACTGATCCTCACTCTCTGATCCTCCCTCTCTGATCCTCACTCTCTGCTCCTCACTCTCTGATCCTCACTCTCTGATCATCACTGACTGATTCTAACGGTCTGATCCTAACTGTCTGATTCCTAATCTTTGCTCCTTGCTGTCTGATCATAACTGTCTGATCCTCACAATGTGTGACTCACTGACTTATCGTCACTCTCTGACCCTCACTTTCTGAACCTCACTGATTAGTCCTCACCCTGATCCTCACTCTCTGATCCTTACTGATGAGTACTCGCACTCTGATCTCCACCGTTTGACCCTTATAACCGGATCCTCACTGTTTGATCCTCACTTTCAAATCCTTACTCTCTGCTTCTCATTTACTCAACCTCAATCTCTGATCTTCACTGGCCCATCCTCACTATCCTCCTCACTGACTGATCCTCAAATTCATATCCTCACTCTCTGAAACTCTCTGACACTCACTTTCTGATCCTCACTTTCTGATCCTCACTTTCTGATCCTCACTCTCTGATCCTCAGTCTCTGATCCTCACTCACTGATTCTAATATTCTGAACCTCAATGTCTGATTCCTAATCTCTGATCCTTGCTGTCTTTTCCTCACTATTTGATCCTCACTACCTGCTCCTCACTGACTTATACTCACTCTTTGATCCTCACTGATTTATCATCACTCTCTGACCCTCACACTCTGACCCTCACTCTCTGACCCTCACTCTCTGACCCTCACTCTCTGACCCTCACTCTCTGACACTCACTTTCTGATCCTCACTTTCTGAACCTCACTTTCTGATCCTCACTTTCTGATCCTCATTCTCTGATCCTCAATTTCTGATCCTCACTGTCTGATCCTCACTTTCTTACCCTCATTCTCTGACCCTCACTGACTGTTCCTCAGTTACTGATTCTCAATCTCCTAGAGCGAGGTTAAGAGAATGAGGATCACTCCCGGATCTTCTCCCTCTCTTCCTCACTCTCTGATCCTCACTGTTTGATACTTATTGTCTGATCTTAACTGCCTGATCCCCACTGTTTGATCCAGACTTTCGGATCCCTATTCTCTGTTTCTCGTTGATTAATCCTCACTGCCTGATCCTCAATTTTTATCTTCATCAACACATCCTCAAGTTCCTCTTCACTCTCTGCCCCTCACTCTCTGCCCCTCACTCTCTGCCCGTCACTCTCTGCCCCTCACTCTCTGACCCTCACTTTCTGAACCTCACTGATTAGTCCTCACCTTGATCCTCACTCTCTGATCCTTACTGACGAGTGCTCGCACTCTGATCTCCACCGTTTGACACTTGATCCTCACTGTTTGATCCTCACTTTCAGATCCTTACTCTCTTCTTCTCATTTACTCATCCTCACTCTCTGATCTTCACCGGCTCATACTCACTGTCCTCCTCAATGACTGATCCTCAAATTCATATCCTCATTCTCTGACACTCTCTGAATGAACCTGACTTTCTAATCCTCACTCTCTGATCCTCACTCTTTGATCCTCACTCTCAGATCCTCACTCTCTGATTCTCACTCTCTGATCCTCCCTTTCTGACCCTCATTCTCTGATCCTCACTGACTGTTCCTCAGTTACTGATTCTCACTCTCCGAGAGTGAGGTTCAGAGAATGAGGATCAATCTCGAACACCTCCTTCTGTTCCTCAGTCTCTGATCCACACTGTTTGATCCTCACTTTCAGATCCCTGTTCTCTGTTTCGCATTGATTTATCCACACTTTCTGATCCTCAATCTTTGATTTTCATCAACTCATCCTCATTCTCCTCTTCACTGACTGATCCTCAAATTCTGATCCTCACTCTCTGATCCTCACTTTCTGAACCTCATATTCTGACCCTGATTCTTTGATCCTCTCTCTTCCTCAGTTACTGATTCTAACTCTCAGAACCTCACACTCTGACCCTCATAAATTGAATCGCACTGACTCTTCCTCACTTACTGATTCTCACTCTCTGATCCTTACTCTCTGATCCTCACTCTCTGACTTTTGCCCTCTGTTCCTCACTCTCTGATCCTCACTGTTGGATACTTACTGTCTGATCCGCACTGTTTGATCCTCACTTTCAGATCCCTACTCTCTGTTTCTCATTGATTTAGGCTCACTCTCTGATCATTAATCTTTGATATTCCTTGACTCATCCTCATTCTCCTCCTCACTGACTCATCCTCAACTTCTGATCCTCACTCTCTGACTCACACTCTGATTCTCACTCACTGATCCTAATTGACTGATCCTTACCCTGCTCCTCACTTTGTAATCCTTACTATCTGATCCCCACAGTTTGACCCTCAATTTCAGAGTCCTACTCTCTGCTTCTCACAGACTGATCCTCAGTCTCTGAAACACACCCACTGACTCACATTCACTGATCCTCACTCACTGATCCTCACTCTCTGATCCTCACTCTCTGATCCTCACTCTCTGATCCTCACTCTCTGATCCTCACTCACTGATCCTCACTCTCTGATCATCACTGACTGATTCTAACGGTCTGATCCTAACTGTCTGATTCCTAATCTTTGCTCCTTGCTGTCTGATCGTAACTGTCTGATCCTCACAATGTGTGACTCACTGACTTATCCTCACTCTCTGACCCTCACTTTCTGAACGTCACTGATTAGTCCTCACCCTGATCCTCACTCTCTGATCCTTACTGACGAGTACTCGCACTCTGATCTCCACCGTTTGACCCTTATTACCGGATCCTCACTGTTTGATCCTCACTTTCAAATCCTTACTCTCTGCTTCTCATTTACTCATCCTCAATCTCTGATCTTCACTGGCCCATCCTCACTATCCTCCTCACTGACTGATCCTCAAATTCATATCCTCACTCTCTGAAACTCTCTGACACTCACTGAATGACCCTCACTTTCTGATCCTCACTTTCTGATCCTCACTTTCTGATCCTCACTTTCTGATCCTCAATTTCTGATCCTCAATTTCTGATCCTCACTCTCTGATCCTCACTTTCTTACCCTCATTCTCTGACCCTCACTGACTGTTCCTCAGTTACTGATTCTCAATCTCCTAGAGCGAGGTTCAGAGAATGAGGATCACTCCCGGAACTTCTCCCTCTCTTCCTCACTCTCTGATCCTCACTGTTTGATCCTTATTGTCTGATCTTAACTGCCTGATCCCCACTGTTTGATCCTCACTTTCGGATACCTATTCTCTGTTTCTCGTTGATTAATCCTCACTGCCTGATCCTCAATTTTTATCTTCATCAACACATCCTCAAGTTCCTCTTCACTCTCTGCCCCTCACTCTCTGCCCCTCACTCTCTGCCCCTCACTCTCTGCCCCTCACTCTCTGCCCCTCACTCTCTGCCCCTCACTCTCTGACCCTCCCTTTCTGAACCTCACTGATTAGTCCTCACACTGATCCTCACTCTCTGATCCTTACTGACGAGTACTCGCACTCTGATCTCCACGTTTGACACTTGATCCTCACTGTTTGATCCTCACTTTCAGATCCTTACTCTCTTCTCATTTACTCATCCTCACTCTCTGATTTTTACTGGCCCATACTCACTGTCCTCCTCAATGACTGATCCTCACATTCATATCCTCACACTCTGATACTCTCTGACACTCACTGAATGAACCTGACTTTCTGATCCTCACTCTCTGATCCTCACTCTCTGATCCTCACTCTCTGATCCTCACTCTTTGATCCTCACTCTTTGATCCTCACTCTCTGATCCTCACTCTCTGATTCTCACTCTCTGATTCTCCCTTTCTGACCCTCATTCTCTGATCCTCACTGATTGTTCCTCAGTTACTGATTCTCACTCACCGAGAGTGAGGTTCAGAGAATGAGGATCAATCTCGAACCTCCTCCCTCTGTTCCTCAGTCTCTGATCCACACTGTTTGATCCTCACTTTCAGATCCCTGTTCTCTGTTTCGCATTGATTTATCCTCACTTTCTGATCCCCAATCTTTGATTTTCATCAACTCATCCTCATTCTCCTCTTCACTGACTGATCCTCAAATTCTGATCCTCACTCTCTGATCCTCACTTTCTGAACCTCATATTCTGACCCTGATTCTTTGATCCTCTCTCTTCCTCAGTTACTGATTCTCACTCTCAGATCCTCACACTCTGACCCTCATACATTGAATCTCACTGACTCTTCCTCACTTACTGATTCTCACTCTCTGATCCTCACTCTCTGATCCTCACTCTCTGACTTTTGCCCTCTGTTCCTCACTCTCTGATCCTCACTGTTGGATACTTACAGTCTGATCCGCACTGTTTGATCCTCACTTTCAGGTCCCTACTCTCTGTTTCTCATTGATTTAGGCTCACTCTCTGATCATTAATCTTTGATCTTCCTTGACTCATCCTCATTCTCCTCCTCACTGACTCATCCTCAACTTCTGATCCTCACTCTCTGACTCACACTCTGATTCTCACTCACTGATCCTAATTGACTGATCCTTACTCTGCTCCTCACTTTGTAATCCTTACTATCTGATCCCCACAGTTTGACCCTCAATTTCCGAATCCTACTCTCTGCTTCTCACAGTCTGATCCTCAGTCTCTGAAACACACCCACTGACTCACATTCACTGATCCTCACTCACTGATCCTCACTCTCTGATCCTCACTCTCGGATCCTCACTCTCTGATCCTCACTCTCTGATCCTCACTCGCTGATCCTCACTCGCTGATCCTCACTCGCTGATCCTCACTCGCTGAACCTCACTCACTCATCCTCACTCTCTGACCTTCTCCCTCAGTTCAGCACTCTCTGATCCTCACTGTTGAATCCTTACTGTCTGATATCCACTGTTTTATCCACACTTTCAGATCCCTGCTCTCTGTTTCTCATTGATTAAGGCTCACTCTCTGATCATTAATCTTTGATCTTCCTTGACTCATCCTCATTCTCCTCCTCACTGACTCATCCTCAACTTCTGATCCTCACTCTCTGACTCTCACTCACTGATTCTCACTCACTAATCCTAACTGACTGATCCTTACTCTGCTCCTCACTTTGTAATCCTTACTATCTGAGCCCTACTGTTTGGCCCTCACTTTCAGATCCCTACTCTCTGCTTGTCAAAGACTGATCCTCAGTCCCTCACTCACACTCACTGTCTCACATTCACTGATCCTCACTTTCTTATCCGCACTCTCTGATGCTCTCTGTCTGATTCATCACTCTCTGACCCTTGCCCTCTGACCCTCACTGACTGACCCTCACTAATTGATCCTCACTGACTGATCCTCAATCTCTGATCCTCATCCTCTGTTCCTGATCCTCTGTTCCTCATCCTCTGATCCTCACCCTCTGATCCTCACCCTCTGATCCTCACCCTCTGTTCCTCACCCTCTGATCCTCACCCTCTGATCCTCACCCTCTGATCCTCAGCCGCTGATCCTCAGCCTCTGATCCTCATTCGCTGATCCTCAGCCGCTGATCCTCAGCCACTGATCCTCACTGACTGATCCTCACTGCTGATCCTCACTGACTGATTCTCACTGACTGATCCTCACTGACTGATCCTCACCGACTGATCCTCACCGACTGATCCTCACTCTCTGATCATCACTGACTGATTCTAATGATCAGATCCTCATTGTCTGATTCCTAATCTCTGCTCCTTGCTGTCCGATCCTCAATGTTTGATGCTCACAATCTGCTCCTCACTAAGTTACCCTCACTCCCTGATCCTCACTCGCTGATCTTCACTGACTGATTCTAATATTCTGAACCTCAATGTCTGATTCCTAATCCCTGATTCTTGCTGTCTTTTCCTCACTCTTTGATCCTCACTATCTGCTCCGCACTCACTTATACTCACTCTCTGATCCTCACCCTCTGATCCTCACTCTCTGATCCTCACTTTCTTAACCTCACTCTCTGACCCTCACTCTCTGACCCTTACTTTCTGACCCTCACTCTCTGACCCTCACTGATTAGTGCTCAACCTGATCCTCACTCTCTGATCCTTACTGACGAGTACTCGCACTCTAATCTCCACCATTAGACCCTTATTACCTGATCCTCACTGTTTGATCCTCACTTTCAGATCCTTACGCTCTGCTTCTCATTTACTCATCCTCACTCTCTGATCTTCACTGGCCCATCCTCACTGTCCTCCTCACTGACTGATCCTCAAATTCATATCCTCACTCTCTGAAACTCTCTGACACTCACTTTCTGATCCTCACTTTCAGATCCTCACTTTCTAATCCTCACTTTCTGATCCTCATTCTCTGATCCTCATTCTCTGATCCGCACTCTCTGATCCGCACTCTCTGATCCGCACTCTCTGATCCGCACTCTCTGATCCGCACTCTCTGATCCGCACTCTCTGATCCGCGTGCTCTGATCTGCACTCTCTGATCCGCACTCTCTGATCCTCATTCTCTGATCCTCATTCTCTGATCCTCATTCTCTGATCCTCACTCTCTGATCCTCAATCACTGATTCTC
Organism: Isurus oxyrinchus; assembly: GCA_026770705.1. Classification (NCBI taxonomy): domain Eukaryota; kingdom Metazoa; phylum Chordata; class Chondrichthyes; order Lamniformes; family Lamnidae; genus Isurus; species Isurus oxyrinchus. The sequence continues at coordinate 99,898,990 of JANJGN010000010.1, forward strand.
ACTCTCTGATCCGCACTCTCTGATCCGCACTCTCTGATTCTCACTTTCTTTCCCTCATTCTTTGATCCTCACTGACAGTTCCTCAGTTACTGATTCTCAATCTCCGAGAGCGAGGTTCAGAAATTGAGGATTACTCCCTGACCTTTGTACATCACTGATTGATCCTCACTTTCTTACCTTCATTCTCTGCCCCTGACACACTGCCCCTGACACACTGCCCCTGACACACTGCCCCTGACACACTGCCCCTGACACACTGCCCCTCACACTCTGCCCCTCACACTCTGCCCCTCACACTCTGCCCCTCACACTCTGCCCGTCACTCTCTGACCCTCCCTTTCTGAACCTCACTGATTAGTCCTCACCCTGATCCTCACTCTCTGAACCTTACTGATGAGTACTCGTACTCTGATCTCCACCATTTGAACCTTATTACCTGATCCTCACTCTCTGATCCTCACTCTCTGATCCTCATTCTCTGATCCTCACTCTCTGATCCTCACTCTCTGATCCTTACTGTATGATCCTTATTGTCTGATCTTAACTGCCTGATACCCACTGTTTCACCCTCACTTTCAGATCCCTGTTCTCTGTTTCTCGTTGATTTATCCTCACTCTATGATCCTCAATCTTTGATCTTCATAGACTCATCCTCATTCTCCTCTTCACAGACTGATCCCCAAATTCTTATCCTCACTCTATGATCCTCACATTCTGACCCTGAATCTCTGATGCTCACTTTCCTCAGTTACTGATTCTCCCTCTCAGATCCTCACACTCTGACCCTCATACTCTGAATCTCACTGACTTTTCCTCAATTACTGATTGTCACTCTCAGATTGTCACTCTCTGATCCTTACTCTCTGATCCTTACTCTCTGATCCTCACTCTCTGATCCTTACTCTCTGATCCTCACTCTCTGATCCTCACTCTCTGACCTTCTCCCTCTGTTCCTCACTTTCTGATCCTCACTGTTGGATCCTTGCTGTCTGATCCCCACTCTTTGATCCTCACTTTCAGATCCCTGCTCTCTGTTTCTCATTGATTTAGGCTCACACTGTGATCATTAAACTTTGATCTTCCTTGACTCATCCTCATTCTCCTCCTCACTGACTCATCCTCAACTTCTGATCCTCACTCTCTGACCCACACTCTCTGATCCTCACTCTCTGATCCTCACTCTCTGATCCTCACTCTCTGATCCTCACTTTCTGACCCCCAATTGCTCACCCTCATTCTCTGATCCTCACTGACTGATTCTCAATCTCTGATCCTCATTCTCTGAACCTCACTCTCGGACCTTCTCCCTCTGTTCCTCACTCTCTGATCCTCACTGTATGATCCTTATTGTCTGATCTTAACTGCCTGATCACCACTGTTTGATCCTCACTTTCATATCCCTGTTCTCTGTTTCTCTTTGATTTATCCTCACTCTCTGATCCTCAATCTTTGATCTTCATCGACTGATCCTCATTCTCCTCTTCACTGACTGATCCTCAAATTCTGATCCTCCCTCTCTGACCCTCAGTCTCTGACCCTCAGTCTCTGACCCTCAGTCTCTGACCCTCAGTCTCTGACCCTCCGTCTCTGACCCTCCATCTCTGACCCTCCGTCTCTGACCCTCCGTCTCTGACCCTCCGGCTCTGACCCTCCGGCTCTGACCCTCAGTCTCTGATCCTTAGTCTCTGATCCTCAGTCTCTGAATCTCAATGACTGTTCCTCAATTCCTGATTCTCACTCTCTGATCATCACTTTCTGCTTCTCATTCTCTGATCTTCACTCTCTGATTCTCACTCTCTGATCCTCACTCTCTGATTCTCACTCTCTGACCCTCAATCTCTGATCCTCACTCTCTGATCCTCACTCTCTGATCCTCACCTTCTGATCCTCAATTTCTGACCCTCATTTTCTGATCCTCACTGACTGATCCTCAGTTATTTATTCTAACTCTCTGATCCTCACTCTCTGACTTTTGCCCTCTGTTCCTCACTCTCTGGTCCTCACTGTTGGATACTTATTGTCTGATCCCCACTGTTTGTTCCTCACTTTCAGATCCCTGCTCCCTGTTTCTCATTGATTTAGGCTCACTCTCTGATCATTAATCTTTGATCTTCCTTGACTCATCCTCATTCTCCTCCTCACTGACTCATCCTCAACTTCTGATCCTCACTCTCTGACTCACACTCTGATTCTCATTCACTAATCCTAATTGACTGATCCTTACTCTGCTCCTCACTTTGTAATCCTTACTATCTGATCCCCACAGTTTGACCCTCAATTTCAGAATCCTACTCTCTGCTTCTCAAAGACTGATCCTCAGTCTCTGAATCACACCCACTGACTCACATTCACTGATCCTCACTCTCTGATCCTCACTCTCTGAGCCTCAGTCTCTGATCCTCACTCTATGATCCTCACTCTCTGATCCTCACTCTCTGATCCTCACTCTCTGTTCCTCACTCGCTGATTCTCACTCGCTGATCCTCACTCACTGATCCTCACTCTCTGACGTTCTCCCTCAGTTCCGCACTCTCTGATCCTCACTTTTGGATCCTTACAGTCTGATATCCACTGCTTGATCCATACTTTCAGATCCCTGCTCTCTGTTTCTCATTGATTAAGGCTCACTCTCTGATCATTAATCTTTGATCTTCCTTGACTCATCCTCATTCTCCTCCTCACTGACTCATCCTCAACTTCTGATCCTCACTCTCTGATCCTCACTCTCTGACTCACACTCACTGATTCTCACTCACTAATCCTAACTGACTCATCCTTACTCTGCTCCTCACTTTGTAATCCTTACTATCTGAGCCCCACTGTTTGGCCCTCACTTTCAGATCCCTACTCTCTACTTGTCAAAGACTGATCCTCAGTCCCTCACTCGCACTCACTGTCTCACATTCACTAATCCTCACTTTCTTATCCTCACTCTCTGATGCTCTCTGTCTGATTCATCACTCTCTGACCCTTGCCCTCGGACCCTCACTGACTGACCCTCACTGACTGATCCTCACTGACTGATCCTCAATCTCTGATCCTCATCCTCTGTTTCTCATCCTCTGTTCCTCACCCTCTGTTCCTCACCCTCTGTTCCTCACCCTCTGATCCTCACCCTCTGATCCTCACCCTCTGATCCTCACCCTCTGGTCCTCACCCTCTGTTCCTCACCTTCTGATCCTCACCTTCTGATCCTCACCCTCTGATCCTCACCCTCTGATCCTCACCCTCTGATCCTCAGCCGCTGATCCTCAGCCGCTGATCCTCAGCCGCTGATCCTCAGCCGCTGATCCTCAGCGACTGATCCTCACCGACTGATCCTCACTCTCTGATCATCACTGACTGATTCTAATGATCAGATCCTCATTGTCTGATTCCTAATCTCTGCTCCTTGCTGTCCGATCCTCAATGTTTGATGCTCACAATCTGCTCCTCACTAAGTTACCCTCACTCCCTGATCTTCACTCGCTGATCTTCACTGACTGATTCTAATATCCTGAACCTCAATGTCTGATTCCTAATCTCTGATTCTTGCTGTCTTTTCCTCACTATTTGATCCTCACTATCAGCTCCGCACTCACTTATACTCACTCTCTGATCCTCACTCTCTGATTCTCACTTTCTTATCCTCACTCTCTGACCCTCACTCTCTGACCCTTACTTTCTGACCCTCACTCTCTGAACCTCACTGATTAGTGCTCACCCTGATCCTCACTCTCTGATCCTTACTGACGAGTACTCGCACTCTAATCTCCACCATTAGACCCTTATTACCGGCTCTCCACTGTTTGATCCTCATTTTCAGATCCTTACTCTCTGCTTCTCATTTACTCATCCTCACTCTCTGATCTTCACTGGCCTATCCTCACTGTCCTTCTCACTGACTGATCCTCAAATTCATATCCTCACTCTCTGAAACTCTCTGACACTCACTGAATGAACCTGACTTTCTGATCCTCACTCTCTGATCCTCACTCTCTTCTTCTCATTTACTCATCCTCACTCTCTGATCTTCACCAGCCCATACTCACTGTCCTCCTCAATGACTGATCCTCAAATTCATATCCTCACTCTCTGATACTCTCTGACACTCAGTGAATGAACCTGACTTTCTGATCCTCACTCTCTGATCCTCACTCTCTGATCCTCACTCTCTGATCCTCACTCTCTGATCCTCACTCTCTCATCATCACTCTCTGATCCTCCCTTTCTGACCCTCATTCTCTGATCCTCACTGACTGTTCTTCAGTTACTGATTCTCACTCTCCGAGAGTGAGGTTCAGAGAATGAGGATCAATCTCGGACCTCCTCCCTCTGTTCCTCAGTCTCTGATCCACACTATTTGATCCTCACTTTCAGATCCCTGTTCTCTGTTTCGCATTGATTTATCCTCACTTTTTGATCCTCAATCTTTGATTTTCATCAACTCATCCTCATTCTCCTCTTAACTGACTGATCCTCAAATTCTGATCCTCACTCTCTGATCCTCACTTTCTGACCCTGATTCTTTGATCCTCACTCTTTCTCAGTTACTGATTCTCACTCTCAGATCCTCACACTCTGACCCTCATACATTGAATCTCACTGACTCTTCCTCACTTACTGATTCTCACTCTCTGATCCTTACTCTCTGATCCTCACTCTCTGACTTTTGCCCTCTGTTCCTCACTATCTGGTCCTCACTGTTGGAAACTTACAGTCTGATCCCCACTGTTTGTTCCTCACTTTCAGATCCCTGCTCTCTGTTTTTCATTGATTTAGGCTCACTCTCTGATCATTAATCTTTGATCTTCCTTGACTCATCCTCATTCTCCTACTCACTGACTCATCCTCAACTTCTGATCCTCACTCTCTGACTCACACTCTGATTCTCATTCACTAATCCTAATTGACTGATCCTTACTCTGCTCCTCACTTTGTAATCCTTACTATCTGATCCCCACAGTTTGACCCTCAATTTCAGAATCCTACTCTCTGCTTCTCAAAGACTGATCCTCAGTCTCTGAATCACACCCACTGACTCACATTCACTGATCCTCACTCTCTGATCCTCACTCTCTGATCCTCACTCTCGGATCCTCACTTGCTGATCCTCACTTGCTGATCCTCACTTGCTGATCCTCACTTGCTGATCCTCACTTGCTGATCCTCACTCACTGATCCTCACTCTCTGACCTTCTCCCTCAGTTCCGCACTCTCTGATCCTCACTGTTGAATCCTTACTGTCTGATATCCACTGTTTGATCCACACTTTCAGATCCCTGCTCTCTGTTTCTCATTGATTAAGGCTCACTCTCTGATCATTAATCTTTGATCTTCCTTGACTCATCCTCATTCTCCTCCTCACTGACTCATCCTCAACTTCTGATCCTCACTCTCTGATCCTCACTCTCTGACTCTCACTCACTGATTCTCACTCACTAATCCTAACTGACTGATCCTTACTCTGCTCCTCACTTTGTAATCCTTACTACCTGAGCCCCACTGTTTGGCCCTCACTTTCAGATCCCTACTCTCTGCTTGTCAAAGACTGATCCTCAGTCCCTCACTCACATTCACTGTCTCACATTCACTAATCCTGACTTTCTTATCCTCACTCTCTGATGCTCTCTGTCTGATTCATCACTCTCTGACCCTTGCCCTCTGACCCTCACTGACTGACCCTCACTGACTGATCCTCACTGACTGATCCTCAATCTCTGATCCTCATCCTCTGTTCCTCATCCTCTTTTCCTCATCCTCTGTTCCTCACCCTCTGATCCTCACCCTCTGATTCTCATCCTCTGTTCCTCACCCTCTGTTCCTCAACCTCTGATCCTCACCCTCTGATCCTCACCCTCTGTTCCTCACCCTCAGTTCTTCACCCTCTGATCTTCACCCTCTGATCCTCACCCTCTGATCCTCAGCCGCTGATCCTCACCGACTTATCCTCACCGACTGATCCTCACCGACTGATCCTCACTCTCTGATCATCACTGACTGATTCTAATGATCAGATCCTCATTGTCTGATTCCTAATCTCTGCTCCTTGCTGTCCGATCCTCAATGTTTGATGCTCACAATCTGCTCCTCAATAACTTACACTCACTCCCTGATCCTCACTCGCTGATCTTCACTGACTGATTCTAATATTCTGAACCTCAATGTCTGATTCCTAATCTCTGATTCTTGCTGTCTTTTCCTCACTCTTTGATCCTCACTATCTGCTCCGCACTCACTTATACTCACTCTCTGATCCTCACCCTCTGATCCTCACCCTCTGATCCTCACTCTCTGATCCTCACTTTCTTAACCTCACTCTCTGACCCTCACTCTCTGACCCTTACTTTCTGACCCTCACTCTCTGAACCTCACTGATTAGTGCTCACCCTGATCCTCACTCTCTCATCCTTACTGACGAGTACTCGCACTCTAATCTCCACCATTAGACCCTTATTACCTGATCCTCACTGTTTGATCCTCACTTTCAGATCCTTACTCTCTGCTTCTCATTTACTCATCCTCACTCTCTGATCTTCACTGGCCCATCCTCACTGTCCTCCTCACTGACTGATCCTCAAATTCATATCCTCACTCTCTGAATCTCTCTGATCCTCACTTTCTGATCCTCACTTTCTGATCCTCACTTTCTGATCCTCATTCTCTGATCCGCACTCTCTGATCCGCACTCTCTGATCCGCACTCTCTGATCCGCACTCTCTGATCCGCACTCTCTGATCCTCACTCTCTGATCCTCACTCTCTGATCCGCACTCTCTGATTCTCACTTTCCTTCCCTCATTCTTTGATCCTCACTGACTGTTCATCAGTTACTGATTCTCAATCTCCGAGAGCGAGGTTCAGAAATTGAGGATCACTCCCTGACCTTTGTACCTCACTGACTGATCCTCACTTTCTTACCCTCACTCTCTGCCCCTGACACACTGCCCCTGACACACTGCCCCTGACACACTGCCCCTGACACACTGCCCCTGACACACTGCCCCTCACACTCTGCCCCTCACACTCTGCCCCTCACACTCTGCCCCTCACACTCTGCCCCTCACACTCTGCCCCTCACACTCTACCCCTCACACTCTGTCCCTCACACTCTGCCCGTCAATCTCTGACCCTCCCTTTCTGAACTTCACTGATTAGTCCTCACCCTGATCCTCACTCTCTGATCCTTACTGATGAGTACTCGCACTCTGATCTCCACCATTTGAAGTTTATTACCTGATCCTCACTCTCTGATCCTCACTCTCTGATCCTCACTCTCTGTTCCTCACTCTCTGATCCTCACTTTATGATCCTTATTGTCTGATCTTAACTGCCTGATACCCACTGTTTCATCCTCACTTGCAGATCCCTGTTCTCTGTTTCTCGTTGATTTATCCTCACTCTATGATCCTCAATCTTTGATCTTCATAGACTCATCCTCATTCTCCTCTTCACAGACTGATCCCCAAATTCTTATCCTCACTCTATGATCCTCACATTCTGACCCTGATTCTCTGATGCTCACTTTCCTCAGTTACTGATTCTCCGTCTCAGATCCTCACACTCTGAACCTCATACTCTGAATCTCACTGACTTTTCCTCAATTACTGATTGTCACTCTCTGATCCTCACTCTCTGATCCTTACGCTCTGATCCTTACTCTCTGATCCTTACTCTCTAATCCTCACTCTCTGATCCTTACTCTCTGATCCTCACTCTCTGATCCTCACTATCTGACCTTCTCCCTCTGTTCCTCACTCTCTGATCCTCACTGTTGGATCCTTGCTGTCTGCTCCCCACTCTTTGATCCTCACTTTCAGATCCCTGCTCTCTGTTTCTCATTGATTTAGGCTCACACTGTGATCATTAAACTTTGATCTTCCTTGACTCATCCTCATTCTCCTCCTCACTGACACATCCTCAACTTCTGATCCTCACTCTCTGACCCTCACTCTCTGACCCTCACTCTCTGACCCTCACTCTCTGACATTCACTCTCTGACCCTCACTCTCTGATCCTCACTCTCTGATCCTCACTTTCTGACCCCCAATTGCTGACCCTCATTCTCTGATCCTCACTGACTGATTCTCAATCTCTGATCCTCATTCTCTGAACCTCACTCTCGGAACTTCTCCCTCTGTTCCTCACTCTCTGATCCTCACTGTATGATTATTATTGTCTGATCTTAACTGCCTGATCCCAACTATTTGATCCTCACATTCATATCCCTGTTCTCTGTTTCTCGTTGATTTATCCTCATTCTCTGATCCTCAATCTTTGATCTTCATCGACTGATCCTCATTCTCCTCTTCACTGATTGATCCTCAAATTCTGATCCTCACTCTCTGACCCTCACTCTCTGACCCTCACTCTCTGACCCTCACTCTCTGACCCTCACTCTCTGACCCTCACTCTCTGACCCTCACTCTCTGACCCTCACTCTCTGACCCTCAGTCTCTGACCCTCAGTCTCTGATCATCCGTCTCTGACCCTCAGTCTCTGAATCTCAATGACTGTTCCTCAATTCCTGATTCTCACTCTCTGATCATCACTCTCTGCTTCTCATTCTCTGATCTTCACTCTCTGATCCTCACTCTCTGATCCTCACTCTCTGATTCTCACTCTCTGATCCTCACTCTCTGAACCTCAATCTCTGACCCTCAATCTCTGATCCTCACTCTCTGATCCTCACCTTCTGATCCTCAATTTCTGACCCTCATTCACTGATCCTCACTGACTGATCCTCAGTTACTAATTCTCACTTTCTGATCCTCACTCTCTGCTCCACAATGACTGATCCTTTCTTCCTGAACCTCACTTTCTCATCAACACTAACTGATCCTCAGTCTCTGATCTTCAGTCCCTGATCCTCACCCCCTGATCCTCACCCTCTGGTCCTCACTCTCTGGTCTAACTTTCTCACCCTCACTTTCTCACCCTCACTCTGATCTTCATTGACTGATGCTCGCTTTTAGATCCTCACTTTCTGATCCTCACTCTCTGATCCTCAGTTACGCATCCTCACTCTCTGATTCATTCGTTCTGATCCTCACTTTCTCACCCTCACTCTCTGAACCTCACTGTTAGATCCTCACTGACTGATTCTGATGTTCTGAACCCCACTGTCTGATTCCTAATCTCTGCTCCTTGCTGTCTGATCCTCACTGTTTGATGCTCACTTTCTGCTCCTCACCGACTTATAATCATTCTCTGATCCTCACTCTCTGATCCTCATGCATTGATCCTCACTTTCTGACCCTCACTCTCTCACCCTCCCTCTTTGACCCTCAATTTCTGACCCTCATTGATTGATCCTCATTCAGATCCTCACTGACTGATCCTCACTGACTGATCCTCACTGACTGATCCTCACTCTCTGACTCTCACTCACTGATTCTCACTCACTAATCCTAACTGACTGATCCTTACTCTCTGTTTCTTACTCAGTGACCCTCACTTTCTGATCCTCACTCTTTGATCCTCACTCTCTGATGCTTTCTGTCTGATTCTCACGCACTGACCCTTAATCTCTGACACTTGCTCTTTGATCCTCACTGACTGATCCTCACTCACTGATCCTCACTCTCTGATCATCACTGACTGATTCTAATGGTCTGATCCTAACTGTCTGATTCCTAATCTTTGCTCCTTGCTGTCTGAGCCTAACTATCTGATCCTCACTATTTGTGACACACTGACTTATCCTAACTGACTTATCCTCACTCTCTGATCCTCATTCTCTGATCCTCACTGACTGAGCCTCACTGACTGAACCTCACTGACTGTTCCTCACTCTCTGATCCTCACTGACTGATTCTACCGATCTGATCCTAACAGTCTGATTCCTAATCTTTGCTCCATGCTGTCTGATCCTCACTCTGATCCTCACTCTCTGCGCCTCACTGACTTATCCTCACTCACTGATCCTCACTCTCTGATCCTCACTCTCTGATCCTCACTCTCTGATCCTCACTCTCTGATCCTCACTCACTGATCCTCAGTCTCTGATCCTCACTCACTGATTCTAATATTCTGAACCTCAATGTCTGATTCCTAATCTCTGATCCTTGCTGTCTTTTCCTCCCTGTTTGATCCTCACTACCTGCTCCTCACTGACTTAAAATCACTCTTTGATCCTCACTGATTTATCATCACGCACTGACCCTCACTCTCTGACCCTCACTCTCTGACCCTCACTTTCTGAACCTCACTGATTAGTCCTCAGCCTGATCCTCACTCTCAGATCCTTACTGACGTGTAGTCGCACTCTGATCCCTACTGTTTGACCCTTATTACCTGATCCTCATTGTTTGATCCTCGCATTCAGATCCTTACTCTCTGCTTCTCATTGACTCATTCTCACTCTCCAATTTTCAGCGACCCAACCTCACTGTCCTCCGCACTGACTGATCCTCAAATTCATATCCTCACTCTCTGATACTCACTCTCTGATCCTCACTTTCTGACCCTCAAATGCTGACGCTCATTCTCTGATCCTCACTGACTGATCCTCAGTTACTGATTCTCACTCTCTGATCCTCATTCTCTGAAACTCACTCTCGGACCTTCTCCCTCAGTTCCTCAATCTCTGATCCTCACTCTATGATCCTTATTGTCTGATCTTAACTGCCTGATGCCGACTGTTTGATCCTCACTTTCAGATCCCTGTTCTCTGTTTCTCGTTGATTTATCCTCACCCTCTGATCATCACCCTCTGATCATCACCCTCTGATCTTCACTGAAAGATCATCACTGACTGATTGTAACCATCTGTTCCTCACTGTCTGATTCCTAATCTCTGCTCCTTGCACTCTGACTCTCAGTGTTTGATGCTCACTATGTGCTCCTCACTGACTTATCCTAACTTTCTAATCCTCACTGGTTGACCCTTATTAGCTGATCCTCACTGTTAGATCCTCACTTTCAGTTCCTTACTCTCTGCTTCGCATTGACTCACCCTCACTTTCCGATCCTCACTCTGATCTTCACCGCACCCTCCTCGCTGTCCTCCTCACTGACTTATCCTCAAATTCTGATCCTCACTTTCTGATACGCTGTGACCCTCACTCTCTGACCCTCACTCTCTGACCCTCACTCTCTGACCCTCACTCTCTGATCCTCACTCTCTGATCCTCAGTCTCTCTTCCTCACTTACTGATCCTCAATTTCTGAGCCTCATTCTCTGATCCTCACTGACTGATCCTCAGTTACTTATTCTCACTCTCTGATCCTCGCTCTCTGCTCCGCAATGACTGATCCTTTCTTCCTGATCCTCACTTTCTCATCATCACTGACTGATCCTCAGTCTCTGATCCTCACCCCCTGATCCTCACCCCCTGATCCTCACCCCCTGATCCTCACCCCCTGATCCTCACCCCCTGATCCTCACCCCCTGGTCCTCACCCCCTGGTCCTCTCCCTCTGGTCCACACTCTCTGTCCTCACTCTCTGGTCTCACTCTCTGACCCTCACTTTCTCACCCTCACTCTGATCTTCATTGATTGATGCTCACTCTTAGATCCTCACTTTCTGATCCTCACTCTCTGATCCTCAGTTACTCATCCTCACCCTCTGATTCATTCGTTCTGATCCTCACTTTCTCACCCTCACTCTCTGAACTTCACTGTTTGATCCTCACTGACTGATTCTAATGTTCTGAACCCCTCTGTCTGATTGCTAATCTCTGCTCCGTGCTGTCTGATCCTCACTGTTTGATGCTCACTATCTGCTCCTCACTGACTTATACTCATTCTCTGATCCTCATGCATTGATCCTCACTTTCTGACTCTCACTCTCTCACCCTCCCTCTTTGACCCTCACTTTCTGACCCTCACTAATTGATCCTCACTCTGATCCTCACTGACTGATCCTCACTGACTGATCCTCACTGACTGATCCTCACTGACTGATCCTCACTCTCTGACTCACACTCACTGATTCTCACTCATTAATCCTAACTGATTCATCCTTACTCTCTCTTACTCACCGACCCTCACTTTCTGATCATCACACACTGATTCTCAATCTCTGATCTTCACTCTTTGATCCTCACTCTCTGATGCTCTCTGTCTGATTCTCACGCACTAAAACTTAATCTCTGACCCTTGCTCTCTGATCCTCACTGACTGATCCTCCCTCTCTGATCATCACTCTCTGATCATCACTGACTGATTCTAACGGTCTGATCCTAACTGTCTGATTCCTAATCTTTGCTCCTTGCTGTCTGATCGTAACAATCTGATCCTCACTATTAGCGACTCACTGACTTTTCCTCATGATCTGATCCTCACTCTCTGATCCTCACCCTCTGATCCTCACCCTCTGATCCTCACCCTCTGATCCTCAACCTCTGATCCTCAACCTCTGATCATCACTGACTGATTCTAACCATCTGATCCTCACTGTCTGATTCCTAATCTCTGCTCCTTGCTCTCTGATTCTCAATGTTTGATGCTCACTATGTGCTCCTCACTGACTTATCCTAACTCTCTAATCCTCACTGGTTGACCCTTATTAGCTGATCCTCACTGTTTGATCCTCAATTTCAGTTCCTTGCTCTCTGCTTCTCATTGACTCATTCTCACTCTCCGATCCACACTCTGATCTTCACCGCACCCTCCTCGCTGTCCTCCTCACTGACTTATCCTCAAATTCTGATCCTCACTTTCTGATACACTGTGAGACTCACTGACTGACCCTCACTCTCTGACCCTCACTCTCTGACCCTCACTCTCTGACCCTCACTCTCTGACCCTCACTCTCTGACCCTCACTCTCTGACCCTCACTCATTAATCCTAACTGATTCATCCTTACTCTCTCTTACTCACCGACCCTCACTGTCTGATCATCACTCACTGATTCTCAATCTCAATCTTCACTCTTTGATCCTCACTCTCTGATGCTCTCTGTCTGATTCTCACATACTAACCCTTAATCTCTGACCCTTGCTCTCTGATCCTCACTGACTGATCCTCCCTCTCTGATCATCACTCTCTGATCATCACTGACTGATTCTTACGGTCTGATCCTAACTGCCTGATTCCTAATCTTTGCTCCTTGCTGTCTGATCCGAACTATCTGATCCTCACTATTTGCAACTCACTGACTTATCTTCACTCTCTGATCCTCACTCTCTGATCCTCACTCTCTGATCCTCACTGACTGAACCTCACTGACTGATCCTCACTCTCTGATCATCACTGACTGATTCTAACGGTCTGATCCTAACCGTCTGATTCCTAATCTTTGCTCCTTGCTGTCTGATCGTAACTATCTGATCCTCACTATTAGCGACTCACTGACTTTTCCTCACTATCTGATCCTCACTCTCTGATCCTCACTGACTGAACCTCACTGACTGATCCTCACTGACTGAACCTCACTGACTGATCCTCACTGACTGATCCTCACTGACTAAACCTCACTGACTGATCCTCACTGACTGATCCTCACTCTCTGATCCTCACTCTCTGATCATCACTTACTGATTCTAACGGTCTGAACCTAACTGTCTGATTCCTAATCTTTGTTCCTTGCTGTCTGATCGTAACGATCTGATCCTCACTATTAGCGACTCACTGACTTTTCCTCACTATCTGATCCTCACTCTCTGATCCTCACTGACTGAACCTCACTGACTGATCCTCACTGACTGAACCTCACTGACTGATCCTCACTGACTGATCCTCACTGACTAAACCTCACTGACTGATCCTCACTGACTGATCCTCACTCTCTGATCCTCACTCTCTGATCATCACTTACTGATTCTAACGGTCTGAACCTAACTGTCTGATTCCTAATCTTTGTTCCTTGCTGTCTGATCGTAACTATCTGATCCTCACTATTTGCGACTCACTGATTTATCCTCACTCTCTGATCCTCACTCTCTGATCCTCACTGACTAAACCTCACTGACTGATCCTCACTGACTGATCCTCACTGACTAAACCTCACTGACTGATCCTCACTGACTGATCCTCACTGACTGATCCTCACTGACTGATCCGCACTCTCTGATCCTCACTCTCTGATCATCACTGACTGATTCTACCGATCTGATCCTAACTGTCTAATTCCTAATCTTTGCTCCTTGCTGTCTGATCCTAACTCTCTGATCCTCACTATCTGCGCCTCACTGACTTATCCTCACTGATTTATCCTCACTCTCTGATCCTCACTGACAGATTCTAATATTCTGAGCCTCAATGTCTGATTCCTAATCTCTGATCCTTGCTCTCTTTTCCTCACTGTTTGATCCTCACTATCTGCTCCTCACTGACATATACTCACTCCTTGATCCTGACTGATTTATCCTCACTTTCTTACCCTGACTCTCTGACCCTCACTCGCTGACCCTCACTCTTTGACCCTCACTCTCTGAACCTCCCTGATTCGTCCTCAGCCTGATCCTCACTCTCAGAGTAGTCACACTCTGATCCCCACTGTTTGACCCTTATTACCTGATCCTCACTGTTTTATCCTCACTTTCAGATCCTTACTCTCTGCTTCTCATTGACTCATTGTCACTCTCCGATTTTCACCAATCCATCCTCACTGTAAACGGTACTGACCGATCCTGAAATCCATATCCTCACTCTCTGATACTTACTCTCTGATACTCACTCTCTGATACTCACTCTCTGATACTCACTCTCTGATCCTCACTCTCTGATACTCACTCTCTGATACTCACTCTCTGATACTCACTCTCTGATCCTCACTCTCTGATCCTCACTTTCTGACCTTCAATTGCTGACCTTCATTCTTTGATCCTCACTGACTGTGCCTCAGTTACTGATTCTCACTCTCTGATCCTCATTCTCTGAACTTCACTCTCAGACTTTCTCCCTCTGTTCCTCACTCTCTGATCCTCACTGTATTTTCCTTATTGTCTGATCTTAACTGCCTGATGCCGATTGTTTGATCCTCACTTTCGGATCCCTTTCTCCGTTTCTCGTTGATTTATCCTCACCCTCTGATCCTCACCCTCTGATCCTCACCCTCTGATGTTTCCCTCTTATGCTCACCCTCTTATGCTCACCCTCTTATGCTCACCCTCTGATGCTCACCCTCTGATGCTCACCCTCTGATCCTCACCCTCTGATCCTCACCCTCTAATCCTCACCCTCTTATCCTCACCCTCTGATCATCAACCTCTGATCCTCACCCTCTGATCTTCACTGAAAGATCATCACTGACTGATTCTAACCATCCGATCCTCACTGTCTGATTCCTAATCTCTGCTCCTTGCTCTCTGATTCTCAATGTTTGATGCTCACTATGTGCTCCTCTATCCTAAGTTATCCTAACTTTCTAATCCTCACTGGTTGACCCTTATTAGCTGATCCTCACTGTTTGATCCTCACTTTCAGTTCCTTACTCTCTGCTTCTCATTGACTCATCCTCACTCTCCGATCCTCACTCTGATCTTCACCGCACCCTCCTCGCTGTCCTCCTCACTGACAAATCCTCAAATTCTGATCCTCACTTTCTGATACGCTGTGACACTCACTGACAGACCCTTACTCTCTGACCCTCACTCTCTGACCCTCACTCTCGGACCCTCATTCTCGGACCCTCACTCTCGGACCCTCACTCTCGGACCCTCACTCTCGGACCCCCACTATCTGACCCTCACTCTCTGACCCTCACTCTCTGATCCTCACTGTCTGATCCTCACTCTCTGATCCACAATTTCTGATCCTCAATTTCTGAGCCGCATTCTCTGATCCTCACTGACTGATCCTCAGTTACTTATTCTCACTCTCTGATCCTCACTCTCTGCTCCGCAACGACTGATCCTTTTATCCTGATCCTCGCTTTCTCATCATCACTGACTGATCCTCAGTCTCTGATCCTCAGTCGCTGATCCTCAGTCTCGGATCGTCAGTCTCTGATCATCACCCCCTGATCCTCACCCTTTGATTCTCACTCCCTGGTCCTCACTCTCTGGTCCTCACTCTCTGGTCCAAACTCTCTGGTCTCACTCTCTGACCCTCACTTTCTCACCCTCACTCTGATCTTCATTGACTGATGCTCGCTCTTCGATCCCCACTTTCTTATCCTCACTCTCTGATCCTCAGTTACTCATCCTCACTCTCTGATTCATTCGTTCTGATCCTCACTTTCTCACCCTCACTCTCTGAACCTTACTGTTTGATCCTCACTGACTGATTCTAATGTTCTGAACCCAACTATCTGATTTCTAATCTCTGCTCCTTGCTGTCTGATCCTCACTGTTGGATGCGCTCTATCTGCTCCTCACTGACTTATACTCATTCTCTGATCCTCACTCTCTGATCCTCATGCATTGATCCTCACTTTCTGACCCTCACTCTCTCACCCTCCCTCTTTGACCCTCTACTTTCTGACCCTCACTGATTGATCCTCACTCTGATCCTCACTGACTGATACTCGCTGACTGATCCTCACTCTCTGACTCACACTCACTGATTCTCACTCACTAATCCTACCTGACTCATCCTTACTCTCTGTTTCTTACTCAATGACCCTCACTTTCTGACCATCACTCACTGATTCTCACTCTCTGATCTTCACTCTTTGATCCTCACTCTCTGATGCTCTCTGTCTGATTCTCACGCACTAACCCTTAATCTCTGACCCTTGCACCCTTATCCTCACTGACTGATCCTCCCTCTCTGATCATCACTCCCTGATCATCACTGAATGATTCTACCAGTCTGATCCTAACTATCTGATTCCTAATCTTTGCTCCTTGCTGTCTGATCGTAACTATCTGATCCTCACAATGTGCGACTCACTGACTTATCTTCACTCTCTTATCCTCACTCTCTGATCCTCACTCTCTGATCCTCAACTGTCTGATCCTGACTCTCTGATCCTGACTCTCTGATCCTCAATCTCTGATCCTCACTGACTGATCCTCACTGACTGATCCTCACTGACTGTTCCTCACTGACTGATTCACACTCACTGATTCTCACTCTCTAATTCTCACTGACTGATCCTTACTCTCTGTTTCTTACTCAGTGATCATCACTCATTGATTCTAACTCTCTGATCTTCACTCTTTGATCCTCACTCTCTGATGCTCTCTGTCTGATTCTCACGCACTGACTCTTAATCTCTGACCCTTGCTCTCTGATCCTGACTGACTGATCCTCACTCTCTGATCATCACTGATTGATTCTAACAGTCTGATCCTAACTGTCTGATTCCTAATCTTTGCTCCTTGCTGATCCTATCAGATCCTCACTATTTGCAACTCACTGACTTATCCTCACTGACTTATTCTCACTCTCTGATCCTCACTCTCTGATCCTCACTCTCTGATCCTCACTCTCTGATCCTCACTCTCTGATCCTCACTGACTGAACCTCACTGACTGAACCTCACTGACTGAACCTCACTGACTGAACCACACTGACTGAACCACACTGACTGAACCTCACACTCTGATCATTAGTAACTGATTCTACCGATCTGATCCTAACTGTGTGATTCCTAATCTTTGCTCCTTGCTGCCTGATCCTAACTCTCTGATCCTCAATATCTGCGCCTCACTGACTTATCCTCACTGACTGATCCTCACTCTCTGATCCTCACTCTCTGATCATCACTGACTGATTCTACCGATCTGATCCTAACTGTCTGATTCCTAATCTTTGCTCCTTGCTGTCTGATCCTAACTCTCTGATCCTCACTATCTGTGCCTCACTGACTTATCCTCACTGACTTATCCTCATTCTCTGATCCTCACTCTCTGATCCTCAATGACAGATTCTAATATTCTGAGCCTCAATGTCTGATTCCTAATCTCTGATCCTTGCTGTCTTTTCCTCACTGTTTGATCCTCACTATCTGCTCCTCACTGACTTATACTCTTTGATCCTGACTGATTTATCCTCACTTTCTTCCCCTCACACTCTGACCCTCACTCTCTGACCCTCACTCTCTGACCCTCACGCTCTGTACCTCACTCTCTGACCCTCACTCTCTGACCCTCACTCTCTGACCCTCACTCTCTGACCCTCACTCTCTGACCCTCACTCTCTGACTCTCACTCTCTGACTCTCACTCTCTGACCTTCACTTTCTGAACCTCACTGATTAGTCCTCAGCCTGATCCTCACTCACAGATCCTTACTGATGAGTAGTCGCACTCCGATCCCCACTGTTTGACCTTTTTACCTGATCCTCACTGTTTGATCCTCGCTTTCAGATCCTTACTCTCTGCTTCTCATTGACTCATTCTCACTCTCCGATTTTCACTGACCCAACCTCACTGTCCTCCGTACTGACCGATCCTCAAATTCATATCCTCACTCACTGATACTCACTCTCTGATACTCACTCTCTGATCCTCACTCTCTGATCCTCACTCTCTGATCCTCACTCTCTGATCCTCACTCTCTGATCCTCACTTTCTGACCCTCAATTACTGACCCTCATTCTTTGATCCTCACTGACTGTTCCACAGTTACTGACTCTCACTCTCTGATCCTCATTCTCTGAGCCTCACTCACGGACCTTTTCCCTCTGTTCCTCACTCTCTGATCCGCACTGTTGGATCCTTATTGTCTGATCTTAACTGTCTGATCCCCACTGTTTGATCCTCAATTTCAGATCCCTGCTCTCTGTTTCTCGTTGATTTAGGCTCACGCTCTGATCCTCACCCTCCGATCCTCACCCTCTGATCCTCAACCTCTGACCCTCACCCGCTGATCCTCATGCTCTGATCCTCATGCTCTGATCCTCATGCTCTGATCCTCATGCTCTGATCCTCACCCTCTGATCCTCACCCTCTGATCCTCACCCTCTGATCCTCACCCTCTGATCCTCACCAACTGATCCTCACCAACTGATCCTCACCAACTGATCCTCACCCTCTGATCCTCACCCTCTGATCCTCACCCTCTGATCCTCACCCTCTGATCATCACCCTCTGATCATCACTGACTGATTCTAACCATCTGATCCTCACTGTCTGATTCCTAAGCTCTGCTCCTTGCTCTCTATTCTCAATGTTTGATGCTAACTATGTGCTCCTCACTGACTTATGCTAAATCTCTAATCCTCACTGGTTGACCCTTATTAACTGATCCTCACTGTTTGATCCACACTTTCAGTTTCTTACTCTCTGCTTCTCATTGCCTCATCCTCACTCTCCGATCCTCACTCTCATCTTCAACCCACCCTCCTCATTGTCCTCCTCACTGACTTATCCTCAAACTCTGATCCTCACTTTCTGATACGCTGTGACACTTACTGACTGACCCTCACTCTCTGACCCTCACTTTCTGATCCTCTCTCTCTGACCCTCACTCTCTGACCCTCACTTTCTGACCCTCATTCTCTGACCCTCACTCTCTGATCCTCACTCTCTGATCCTCACTTTCTGACACTCATTCTCTGATCCTCACCCTGTGATCCTCACAGACTGATCCTCAGTTACATATTCTCTCTCTCTGATCCTCACTCTCTGCTCCGCAATGACTGATCCTTTTTTCCTGATGCTCATTTTCTCATCATCACTGACTGATCCTCAGTCTCTGATCCTCACCCTCTGATCCACACCCTCTGATCCTCACCCTCTGTTCCTCACCCTCTGGTCCTCACTCTCTGGTCCTCACTCTCTGGTCCTCACTCTCTGGTCCTCACTCTCTGACCCTCACTTTCTCACCCTCACTCTGATCTTCATTGACTGATGCTCTCTCTTAAATCCTCATTTTCTGATCCTCAGTTACTCATCCTCACTCACTGATTCATTCGTTCTGATCCTCACTTTCTCACCCTCACTCTCTGAACCTCACTGTTTGATCCTCACTGACTGATTCTAATGTTCTGAACCCCACTGTCTGATTCCTAATCTCTGCTCCTTGCTGTCTGATCCTCACTGTTTGATGCTCACTATCTGCTCCTTACCGACTTATACTCATTCTCTGATCCTCATGCATTGATCCTCACTTTCTGTCTCTGACCCTCCCTCTTTGACCCTCACACTCTGACCCTCACTGATTCATCCTCACTCTGATCCTCACTCTCTGATCCTTACTGATGAGTCCTCACACTCTGATCCCCACTGTTTGTCCCTTGTTACATGATCCTCACTGACAGATCCTCACTGACAGATCCTCACTGACTGATCCTCACTGACTGATCCTTACTCTCTGTTTCTTACTCACTGACCCTCACTTTCTGATCATCACTCACGGATTCTCACTCCCTGATCCTCACTCTCTGATCATCACTGACTGATTCTACCGATCTGGTCCTAACTGTCTGATTCCTAATCTTTGCTCCTTGCTGTCTGATCCTAACTCTCTGATCCTCACTATCCGCGCCTCACTGACTGATCCTCACTGACTTATCCTCACTGACTTATCCTCACTCTATGATCCTCACTCTATGATCCTCACTCTATGATCCTCACTCTATGATCCTCACTCTCTGATTCTAATATTCTGAACCTCAATGTCTGATTCCTAATCTCTGATCCTTCCTGTCTTTTCCTAACTGTTTGATCCTCACTATCAGCTCCTCACTGACTTATACTCACTCTGTGATCCTCACTGAATTATCCTCACTTTCTTACCCTCCCTCTCTGACCCTCACTCTCTGACCCTCACTCTCTGACCCTCACTCTCTGACCTTCACTCTCTGACCCTCATTCTCTGACCCTCACTCTCTGACTCTCACTCTCTGTCCCTCACTTTCTGATCCTCAGCCTGAACCTCACTCTCAGATCCTTACTGACGAGTAGTCGCACTCTGATCCCTACTGTTTGACCCTTATTACATGATCCTCACTGTTTGATCCTCGTTTTCAGATCCTTACTCTCTGCTTCTCATTGACTCATTCTCACTCTCCAATTTTCACCGACCCAACCTCACTGTCCTAAGCACCGACTGATCCTCAAATTCATATCCTCACTCTCTGATACTCACACTTCCTCAATCTCTGATCCTCACTTTCTGACCCTCATTCTCTGATCCTCACTGACTGTTCCTCAGTTACTGATTGTCAATCTCTGATCCTCATTCTCTGAACCTCACTCTCGGACCTTCTCCCTCTGTTCCTCACTCTCTGATCCTCACTGTTGCATCCTTATTCTCTGATCTTAACTGCCTGATCCCCACTGTTTGATCCACACTTTCAGATCCCTGTTCTCTGTTTCTCATTGATTTATCCTCACCCTCTGATCCTCACCCTCTGATCCTCACCCTCTGATCCTCACCCTCTGATCCTCACCCTCTGATCCTCACCCACTGATCCTCACCCTCTGATCATCACTGACTGATTCTAACCATCTGATCTTCACTGTCTGATTCCTAATCTCTGCTCCTTGCTCTCTGATTCTCAATGTTTGATGCTCACTATGTGCTCCTCACTGACTTATCCTAACTCTCTAATCCTCACTGGTTGACCCTTATTAGCTGATCCTCACTGTTTGATCCTCAATTTCAGTTCCTTGCTCTCTGCTTCTCATTGACTCATTCTCACTCTCCGATCCTCACTCTGATCTTCACCGCACCCTCCTCGCTGTCCTCCTCACTGACCTATCCTCAAATTCTGATCCTCACTTTCTGATACGCTGTGAGACTCACTGACTGACCCTCACTCTCTGACCCTCACTCTCTGACCCTCCCTCTCTGACCCTCCCTCTCTGTTCCTCCCTCTCTGATCCTCTCTCCTCTCTGATCCTCTCTCCTCTCTGGTCCTCACTCTCTCACCCTCATTCTCTGATCATCACTCTCTGATCATCACTCTCTGATCCTCACTCTCTGGTCCTCACTCTCTGATCCTCACTCTCTGACCTTCTCCCTCTGATCCTCGCTATTTGATCTTTACTGTCTGATCCTAACTGACTGATCCCCACTGTTTGATCCTCACTTTCAGATCCCTGCTCTCTGTTTCTCGTTGATTTCGGCTCACTGTCTGATCAACAATCATTGATCTTCATTGACTCATCCTCATTCTCCTCCTCACTGACTCATCCTCAAATTCTGATCCTCACTCTCTGATCCTCACTCTCTGACTCACACTCACTGATTCTCACTCACTAATCCTCACTGACTGATCCTTACTCTGCTCCTCACTTTGTAATCCTTACTATCTTATCCCCACTGTTTGACCCTCACTTTCAGATCCCTACTCTCTGCTTCTCAAAGACTGATCCTCAGTCCCTCACTCAGACTCACTGACTCACATTCACTAATACTCACTGACTGATCCTCACTCTCTGATCCTCACTCTCTGCTGCTCTTTGTCTGATTCATCACTCACTGTCCCTTACTCCCTGACCATTGCCCTGATCCTCACTGACTGATCCTCACTGACTGATCCTCACTGACTGATCCTCACTGACTGATTCTAATGATCTGATCCTCACTGTCTGATTCCTAATCTCTGCTCTTTGCTGTCTGATCCTCAATGTTTGATACTCACTATCTGCTCCTTACTAACTTACCCTCACTCTCTGATCCGCACACTCTGATACTTACTGACAAATCCTCACACAACTGATCCCCACTGATTGACCCTTATTACCTGATCCTCACTTACAGTTCCTTACTCTCTGCTTCTCATTGACTCATCCTCTCTCTCCGATCATCACTCTCATCATCACCGAACCATCCTCACTGTCCTCCTCACTGACTTATCCTCAAATTCTGATCCTCACTCTCTGAAATTCTCTGACACTCACTGACTGACCCTCACTCACTGATCCACACTCTCTGATCCACACTCTCTGATCCTCACTCTCTGATCCTCACTCTCTGATCCTTACTCTCTGATCCTCACTCGCTGATCCTCAGTTACTCATTCTCAGTTACTCATTCTCACATTCTCATTCGTACTCTCTGATCCTCACTATCTTACCCTCAATCTCTGAACCTCATTGTTTGATCCTCACTGTTTGATCATCACTCTTTAATCTTCACTCTCTGATCCTCACTCTCTAATCCTCACTGACTGATTCTAATATTTTGAAACTCAATGTCTGATTCCTAATCTCTGATCCTTGCTGTCTTTTCCTCACTGTTTGATCCTGACTATCTGCTCCTCACTGACTTATACACACTCTTTGATCTTCACTGATTGATCCTCACTCTCTGACCCTCACTCTCTGACCCTCACTCTCTGACCCTCACTCTCTGATCCTCAGTTACTCATCCTCACTCTCTGATTCATTTGTTCTGATCCTCACTTTCTCACCCTCACTCTCTGAACCTCACTGTTTGATCCTCACTGACTGATTCTAATGTTCTGAACCCCACTGTCTGATTCCTAATCTCTGCTCCTTGCTGTCTGATCCTCACTGTTTGATGCTCACTATCAGCTCCTCACCGACTTATAATCATTCCCTGATCCTCACTCTCTGATCCTCATGCATTGATCCTCACTTTCTGACCTTCGCTCTCTCACCCTCCCTCTTTGACCCTCACTTTCTGACCCTCACTGATTGATCCTCACTCTGATTCGCACTCTCTGATCCTTACTGCTGAGTCCTCACTGACTGATCCTCACTGACTGTTCCTCACTGACTGATTCACACTCACTGATTCTCACTCTCTAATTCTCACTGACTGATCCTTACTCTCTGTTTCTTACTCAGTGATCATCACTCATTGATTCTAACTCTCTGATCTTCACTCTTTGATCCTCACTCTCTGCTGCTCTCTGTCTGATTCTCACGCACTGACTCTTAATCTCTGACCCTTGCTCTCTGATCATCACTGACTGATTCTAACGGTCTGATCCTAACTGTCTGATTCCTAATCTTTGCTCCTTGCTGATCCTATCAGATCCTCACTATTTGCAACTCACTGACTTATCCTCACTGACTTATTATCACTCTCTGATCCTCACTCTCTGATCCTCACTCTCTGATCCTCACTGACTGAACCTCAGTGACTGAACCTCACTGACTGAACCTCACTGACTGAACCACATTGACTGAACCACACTGACTGAACCACACTGACTGAACCACACTGACTGAACCTCACTCTCTGATCATTACTAACTGATTCTACCGATCTGATCCTAACTGTGTGATTCCTAATCTTTGCTCCTTGCTGCCTGATCCTAACTCTCTGATCCTCACTATCTGCGCCTCACTGACTTATCCTCACTGACTGATCCTCACTCTCTGATCCTCACTCTCTGATCATCACTGACTGATTCTACAGATCAGATCCTAACTGTCTGATTCCTAATCTTTGCTCCTTGCTGTCTGATCCTAACTCTCTGATCCTCACTATCTGCGCCTCACTGACTTATCCTCACTGACTTATCCTCATTCTCTGATCCTCACTCTCTGATCCTCAATGACAGATTCTAATATTCTGAGCCTCAATGTCTGATTCCTAATCTCTGATCCTTGCTGTCTTTTCCTCACTGTTTGATCCTCACTATCTGCTCCTCACTGACTTATACTCACTCTTTGATCCTGACTGATTTATCCTCACTTTCTTACCCTCACTCTCTGACCCTCACTCTCTGACCCTCACTCTCTGACCCTCACTCTCTGACCCTCACGCTCTGACCATCACTCTCTGACCATCACTCTCTGACCCTCACTCTCTGACCCTCACTCTCTGACCCTCACTCTCTGACTCTCACTCTCTGACCCTCACTCTGTGACTCTCACTCTCTGACCATCACTTTCTGAACCTCACTGATTAGTCCTCAGCCTGATCCTCAATCTCAGATCCTTACTGATGAGTAGTCGCACTCTGATCCCCACTTTTTGACCCTTCTAACCTGATCCTCACTGTTTGATCCTCGCTTTCAGATCCTTACTCTCTGCTTCTCATTGACTCATTCTCACTCTCCGATTTTCACTGACCCAACCTCACTGTCCTCCGTACTGACCGATCCTCAAATTCATATCCTCACTCACTGATACTCACTCACTGATACTCACTCTCTGATACTCACTCTCTGATCCTCAGTTTCTGACCCTCAATTACTGACCCTCATTCTTTGATCCTCACTGACTGTTCCACAGTTACTGATTCTCACTCTCTGATCCTCATTCTCTGAACCTCACTCACGGACCTTTTCCCTCTGTTCCTCACTCTCTGATCCTCACTGTTGGATCCTTATTGTCTGATCTTAACTGTCTGATCCCCACTGTTTGATCCTCAATTTCAGATCCCTGCTCTCTGTTTCTCGTTGATCTAGGCTCACGCTCTGATCCTCACCCTCTGATCCTCACCCTCTGACCCTCACCCTCTGATCCTCACCCTCTGATCCTCATGCTCTGATCCTCACCCTCTGACCCTCACCCTCTGATCCTCACCCTCTGATCCTCACCCTCTGATCCTCAGCTCTGATCATCACCCTCTGATCCTCACCAACTGATCCTCACCAACTGATCCTCACCCTCTGATCCTCACCCTCTGATCCTCACCCTCTGATCCTCACCCTCTGATCCTCATCCTCTAATCATCACCCTCTGATCATCACTGACTGATTCTAACCATCTGATCCTCACTGTCTGATTCCTAAGCTCTGCTCCTTGCTCTCTATTCTCAATGTTTGATGCTAACTATGTGCTCCTCACTGACTTATGCTAACTCTCTAATCCTCACTGGTTGACCCTTATTAACTGATCCTCACTGTTTGATCCACACTTTCAGTTTCTTACTCTCTGCTTCTCATTGCCTCATCCTCACTCTCCGATCCTCACTCTCATCTTAACCCCACCCTCCTCATTGTCCTCCTCACTGACTTATCCTCAAATTCTGATCCTCACTTTCTGATACGCTGTGACACTTACTGACTGACCCTCACTCTCTGACCCTCACTTTCTGACCCTCACTCTCTCTCTGACCCTCACTCTCTGACCCTCTCTCTCTGACCCTCACTCTCTGACCCTCACTCTCTGATCCTCACTTTCTGACACTCATTCTCTGATCCTCACCCTGTGATCCTCACAGACTGATCCTCAGTTACATATTCTCTCTCTCTGATCCTCACTCTCTGCTCCGCAATGACTGATCCTTTCTTCCTGATGCTCATTTTCTCATCATCACTGACTGATCCTCAGTCTCTGATCCTCAGTCTCTGATCCTCACCCTCTGATCCACACCCTCTGATCCTCACCCTCTGTTCCTCACCCTCTGGTCCTCACTCTCTGGTCCTCACTCTCTGGTCCTTACCCTCTGGTCCTCACTCTCTGGTCCTCACTCTCTGACCGTCACTTTCTCACCCTCACTCTGATCTTCATTGACTGATGCTCTCTCTTAAATCCTCATTTACTGATCCTCAGTTACTCATCCTCACTCACTAATTCATTCGTTCTGATCCTCACTTTCTCACCCTCACTCTCTGAGCCTTACTGTTTGATCCTCACTGACTGATTCTAATGTTCTGAACCCCACTGTCTGATTCCTAATCTCTGCTCCTTGCTGTCTGATCCTCACTGTTTGATGCTCACTATCTGCTCCTTACCGACTTATACTCTTTCTCTGATCCTCATGCATTGATCCTCACTTTCTGTCTCTGACCCTCCCTCTTTGACCCTCACTTTCTGACCCTCACTGATTCATCCTCACTCTGATCCTCACTCTCTGATCCTTACTGATGAGTCCTCACACTCTGATCCCCACTGTTTGTCCCTTGTTACATGATCCTCTCTGACTGATACTCACTGACAGATCCTCACTGACTGATCCTCACTGACTGATCCTGACTGACTGATCCTCCCTGACTGATCCTAACTCTCTGTTTCTTACTCACTGACCCTCACTTTCTGATCATCACTCACGGATTCTCACTCTCTGATCATCACTGACTGATTCTACCGATCTGATCCTAACTGTCTGATTCCTAATCTTTGCTCCTTGCTGTCTGATCCTAACTCTCTGATCCTCACTATCTGCGCCCCACTGACTTATCCTCACTCTATGATCCTCACTCTATGATCCTCACTCTATGATCCTCACTCTATGATCCTCACTCTCTGATTCTAATATTCTGAACCTCAATGTCTGATTCCTAATCTCTGATCCTTCCTGTCTTTTCCTAACTGTTTGATCCTCACTATCAGCTCCTCACTGACTTATACTCACTCTGTGATCCTCACTGAATTATCCTCACTTTCTTACCCTCACTCTCTGACCCTCACTCTCTGACCCTCACTCTCTGACCTTCACTCTCTGACCCTCACTCTCTGAGCCTCACTCTCTGACCCTCACTCTCTGACCCTCACTCTCTGACCCTCACTCTCTGACTCTCACTCTCTGACCCTCACTTTCTGATCCTCAGCCTGAACCTCACTCTCAGATCCTTACTGACGAGTAGTCGCACTCTGATCCTTACTGTTTGACCCTTATTACATGATCCTCACTGTTTGATCCTCGTTTTCAGATCCTTACTCTCTGCTTCTCATTGACTCATTCTCACTCTCCAATTTTCACCGACCCAACCTCACTGTCCTCCGCACTGACTGATCCTCAAATTCATATCCTCACTCTCTGATACTCACACTTCCTCAATCTCTGATCCTCACTTTCTGACCCTCATTCTCTGATCCTCACTGACTGTTCCTCAGTTACTGATTGTCAATCTCTGATCCTCATTCTCTGAACTTCACTCTCGGACCTTCTCCCTCTGTTCCTCACTCTCTGATCCTCAATGTTGCATCCTTATTCTCTGATCTTAACTGCCTGATCCCCACTGTTTGATCCTCACTTTCAGATCCCTGTTCTCTGTTTCTCATTGATTTATCCTCACCCTCTGATCCTCACCCTCTGATCCTCACCCTCTGATCCTCACCCTCTGATCCTCACCCTCTGATCCTCACCCTCTGATCCTCACCCTCTGATCCTCAACCTCTGATCATCACTGACTGATTTTAACCATCTGATCCTCACTGTCTGATTCCTAATCTCTGCTCCTTGCTCTCTGATTCTCAATGTTTGATGCTCACTATGTGCTCCTCACTGACTTATCCTAACTCTCTAATCCTCACTGGTTGACCCTTATTAGCTGATCCTCACTGTTTGATCCTCAATTTCAGTTCCTTGCTCTCTGCTTCTCATTGACTCATTCTCACTCTCCGATCCTCAATCTGATCTTCACCGCACCCTCCTTGCTGTCCTCCTCACTGACTTATCCTCAAATTCTGATCCTCACTTTCTGATACGCTGTGAGACTCACTGACTGACCCTCACTCTCTGACTCTCACTCTCTGACCCTCAGTCTCTGACCCTCACTCTCTGACCCTCACTCACTGACCCTCATTCTCTGATCCTCACTCTCTGATCATCACTGACTGATTCTAACGGTCTTATCCTAACTGTCTGATTCCTAATCTTTGCTCCTTGCTGATCCTATCAGATCCTCACTATTTGCAACTCACTGACTTATCCTCTCTGACTTATTCTCACTCTCTGATCCTCACTCTGATCCTCACTCTCTGATCCTCACTGACTTAACCTCACTGACTGAACCTCACTGACTGAACCACACTGACTGAACCACACTGACTGAACCACACTGACTGAACCTCACTCTCTGATCATTACTAACTTATTCTACCGATCTGATCCTAACTGTGTGATTCCTAATCTTTGCTCCTTGCTGCCTGATCCTAACTCTCTGATCCTCACTATCTGCGCCTCACTGACTGATCCTCACTGACTGATCCTCACTCTCTGATCCTCACTCTCTGATCATCACTGACTGATTCTACAGATCTGATCCTAACTGTGTGATTCCTAATCTTTGATCCTTGCTGTCTGATCCTAACTCTCTGATCCTCACTATCTGCGCCTCACTGACTTATCCTCACTGACTTATCCTCATTCTCTGATCCTCACTCTCTGATCCTCAATGACAGATTCTAATATTCTGAGCCTCAATGTCTGATTCCTAATCTCTGATCCTTGCTGTCTTTTCCTCACTGTTTGATCCTCACTATCTGCTCCTCACTAACTTATACTCACTCTTTGATCCTGACTGATTTATCCTCACTTTCTTACCCTCACTCTCTGACCCTCAGTCTCTGACCCTCAGTCTCTGACCCTCACGCTCTGTTCCTCACTTTCTGACCATCATTATCTGACCCTCACTCTCTGACCCTCACTCTCTGACTCTCACTCTCTGACCCTCACTCTGTGACTCTCACTCTCTGACCTTCACTTTCTGAACCTCACTGATTAGTCCTCAGCCTGATCCTCACTCTCAGATCCTTACTGATGAGTAGTCGCACTCTGATCCCCACTGTTTGACCCTTCTAACCTGATCCTCACTGTTTGATCCTCGCTTTCAGATCCTTACTCTCTGCTTCTCATTGACTCATTCTCACTCTCCAATTTTCACTGACCCAACCTCACTGTCCTCCGTACTGACCGATCCTCAAATTCATATCCTCACTCACTGATCCTCACTCTCTGATCCTCACTCTCTGCTGCTCTTTGTCTGATTCATCACTCACTGTCCCTTACTCTCTGACCCTTGCCCTGATCCTCACTGACTGATCCTCACTGACTGATCCTCACTGACTGATCCTCACTGACTGATCCTCACTGACTGATCCTCACTGACTGATTCTAATGATCTGATCCTCACTGTCTGATTCCTATCTCTGCTCTTTGCTGTCTGATCCTCAATGTTTGATACTCACTATCTGCTCCTTACTAACTTACCCTCACTCTCTGATCCGCACACTCTGATACTTACTGACAAATCCTCACACTCTGATCCCCACTGATTGACCCTTATTACCTGATCCTCACTTACAGTTCCTTACTCTCTGCTTCTCATTGACTCATCCTCTCTCTCCGATCATCACTCTCGTCATCACCGAACCATCCTCACTGTCCTCCTCACTGACTTATCCTCAAATTCTGATCCTCACTCTCTGAAATTCTCTGACACTCACTGACTGACCCTCACTCACTGATCCACACTCTCTGATCCACACTCTCTGATCCACACTCTCTGATCCTCACTCTCTGATCCTTACTCTCTGATCCTCACTCGCTGATCCTCAGTTAGTCATTCTCAGTTACTCATTCTCACATTCTCATTCGTACTCTCTGATCCTCACTATCTTACCCTCAATCTCTGAACCTCATTGTTTGATCCTCACTGTTTGATCATCACTCTTTGATCTTCACTCTCTGATCCTCACTCTCTCATCCTCACTGACTGATTCTAATATTTTGAAACTCAATGTCTGATTCCTAATCTCTAATCCTTGCTGTCTTTTCCTCACTGTTTGATCCTCACTATCTGCTCCTCACTGACTTATACACACTCTTTGATCTTCACTGATTGATCCTCACTCTCTGACCCTCACTCTCTGAACCTCACTCTCTGACCCTCACTCTCTGACCCTCACTCTCTGACCCTCACTCTCTGAACCTCACTCTCTGACCCTCACTCTCTGATCCTCAGTTACTCATCCTCACTCTCTGATTCATTCGATCTGATCCTCACTTTCTCACCCTCACTCTCTGAACCTCACTGTTTCATCCTCACTGACTGATTCTAATGTTCTGAACCCCACTGTCTGATTCCTAATCTCTGCTCCTTGCTGTCTGATCCTCACAGTTTGATGCTCACTATCTGCTCCTCACCGACTTATAATCATTCCCTGATCCTCACTCTCTGATCCTCATGCATTGATCCTCACTTTCTGACCTTCGCTCTCTCACCCTCCCTCTTTGACCCTCACTTTCTGACCCTCACTGATTGATCCTCACTCTGATTCGCACTCTCTGATCCTTACTGCTGAGTCCTCACACTCTGATCCCTACAGTTTGACCCTTGTTACCTGATCCTCACTGACTGATCCTCACTGACTGATCCTCACTGACTGATCCTCACTGACTGATCCTCACTGACTGTTCCTCACTGACTGTTCCTCACTGACTGATTCACACTCACTGATTCTCACTCACTAATTCTCACTGACTGATCCTTACTCTCTGTTTCTTACTCAGTGATCATCACTCATTGATTCTAACTCTCTGATCTTCACTCTTTGATCCTCACTCTCTGATGTTCTCTGTCTGATTCTCACGCACTGACTCTTAATCTCTGACCCTTGCTCTCTGATCCTGACTGACTGATCCTCACTCTCTGATCATCACTGACTGATTCTAACGGTCTGATCCTAACTGTCTGATTCCTAATCTCTGCTGCTTGCTGATCCTATCAGATCCTCACTATTTGCAACTCACTGACTTATCCTCACTGACTTATTCTCACTCTCTGATCCTCACTCTCTGATCCTCACTCTCTGATCCTCACTGACTGAACCTCAGTGACTGAACTTCACTGACTGAACCTCACTGACTGAACCTCACTGACTGAACCATACTGAATGAACCACACTGACTGAACCACACTGACTGAACCACACTGACTGAACCTCACTCTCTGATCATTACTAACTGATTCTACCGATCTGATCCTAACTGTGTGATTCCTAATCTTTGCTCCTTGCTGCCTGATCCTAACTCTCTGATCCTCACTATCTGCACCTCACTGACTTATCCTCACTGACTTATCCTCACTGACTTATCCTCACTGTCTTATCCTCATTCTCTGATCCTCACTGACTGATTCTAATATTCTGAACCTCAATGTCGGATTCCAAATCTCTAATCCTTGCTGTCTTTTCCTCACTGTTTGATCCTCACTATCTGCTCCTCACTGACTTATACTCACTCTTTGATCCTCACTGATTTATCCTCACTCTCTGACCCTCACTCTCTGACCCTCACTCTCTGACCCTCACTCTCTGAACCTCACTGATTAGTCCGCAGCCTGATCCTCACTTTCAGATGCTTACTGACGCGTCGTTGCACTCTGATCCCCACTGTTTGACCCTTATTACCTGATCCTCACTGTTTGATCCTCGCTTTCAGATCCTTACTCTCTGCTTCTCATTGACTCGTTCTCACTCTCCGATTTTCACTGACACAACCTCACTGTCCTCCTCTCATTCTCTAATCCTCTCTCTCTGATCCTCATGCATTGATCCTCACTTTCTGACCCTCACTCTCTCACCCTCCCTCTTTGACCCTCACTCTTTGATCCTCACTTTCTGACCCTCGCTGATTGATCCTCACTGACTGATCCTCACTGACTGATTCACACTCACTGATTCTCACTCACTAATCCTCACTGACTGATCCTTACTCTCTGTTTCTTACTCAGTGATCATCACTCATTGATTCTCACTCTCTGATCCTCACTCTTTGATCCTCACTCTCTGATGCTCTCTGATTCTCACGCACTGACTCTTAATCTCTGACCCTTGCTCTTGATCCTCACTGACTGATCCTCACTCTCTGATCATCACTGACTGATTCTAACAGTCTGATCCTAACTGTCTGATTCCTAATCTTTGCTCCTTGCTGTCTGATCCTATCTGATCCTCACTATTTGCGACTCACTGACTTTTCCTCACTGACTTATCCTCACTCTCTGATTCTCACTCTCTGATCCTCACTGACTGAACCTCACTGACTGAACCTCACTGACTGAACCTCACTGACTGAACCTCACTGACTGAACCTCACTGACTGAACCACACTGACTGAACCTCACTGACTGAACCACACTGACTGAACCACACTGACTGAACCACACTGACTGAACCACACTGACTGAACCACACTGACTGAACCTCACTCTCTGATCTTCACTCACTGATTCTACCGATCTGATCCTAACTGTGTGATTCCTAATCTTTGCTCCTTGCTGCCTGATCCTAACTCTCTGATCCTCACTATCTGCACCTCACTGACTTATCCTCACTGACTTATCCTCATTCTCTGATCCTCACTGACTGATTCTAATATTCTGAACCTCAATGTCGGATTCCTAATCTCTGATCCTTGCTGTCTTTTCCTCACTGTTTGATCCTCACTATCTGCTCCTCACTAACTTATACTCACTCTTTGATCCTGACTGATTTATCCTCATTTTCTTACCCTCACTCTCTGACCCTCACTCTCTGACCCTCAGTCTCTGACCCTCACTCTCTGTACCTCACTTTCTGACCATCACTATCTGACCCTCACTCTCTGACCCTCACTCTCTGACTCTCACTCTCTGACCCTCACTCTGTGACTCTCACTCTCTGACCTTCACTTTCTGAACCTCACTGATTAGTCCTCAGCCTGATCCTCACTCTCAGATCCTTACTGATGAGTAGTCGCACTCTGATCCCCACTGTTTGACCCTTCTAACCTGATCCTCACTGTTTGATCCTCGCTTTCAGATCCTTACTCTCTGCTTCTCATTGACGCATTCTCACTCTCCAATTTTCACTGACCCAACCTCACTGTCCTCCGTACTGACCGATCCTCAAATTCATATCCTCACTCACTGATCCTCACTCTCTGATCCTCACTCTCTGCTGCTCTTTGTCTGATTCATCACTCACTGTCCCTTACTCTCTGACCCTTGCCCTGATCCTCACTGACTGATCCTCACTGACTGATCCTCACTGACTGATCCTCACTGACTGATTCTAATGATCTGATCCTCACTGTCTGATTCCTAATCTCTGCTCTTTGCTGTCTGATCCTCAATGTTTGATACTCACTATCTGCTCCTTACTAACTTACCCTCACTCTCTGATCCGCACACTCTGATACTTACTGACAAATCCTCACACTCTGATCCCCACTGATTGACCCTTATTACCTGATCCTCACTTACAGTTCCTTACTCTCTGCTTCTCATTGACTCATCCTCTCTCTCCGATCATCACTCTCGTCATCACCGAACCATCCTCACTGTCCTCCTCACTGACTTATCCTCAAATTCTGATCCTCACTCTCTGAAATTCTCTGACACTCAGTGACTGACCCTCACTCACTGATCCACACTCTCTGATCCACACTCTCTGATCCACACTCTCTGATCCACACTCTCTGATCCACACTCTCTGATCCTCACTCTCTGATCCTTACTCTCTGATCCTCACTCGCTGATCCTCAGTTACTCATTCTCAGTTACTCATTCTCACATTCTCATTCGTACTCTCTGATCCTCACTATCTTACCCTCAATCTCTGAACCTCATTGTTTGATCCTCACTGTTTGATCATCACTCTTTGATCTTCACTCTCTGATCCTCACTCTCTCATCCTCACTGACTGATTCTAATATTTTGAAACTCAATGTCTGATTCCTAATCTCTAATCCTTGCTGTCTTTTCCTCACTGTTTGATCCTCACTATCTGCTCCTCACTGACTTATACACACTCTTTGATCTTCACTGATTGATCCTCACTCTCTGACCCTCACTCTCTGACCCTCACTCTCTGAACCTCACTCTCTGACCCTCACTCTCTGATCCTCAGTTACTCATCCTCACTCTCTGATTCATTTGTTCTGATCCTCACTTTCTCACCCTCACTCTCTGAACCTCACTGTTTGATCCTCACTGACTGATTCTAATGTTCTGAACCCCACTGTCTGATTCCTAATCTCTGCTCCTTGCTGTCTGATCCTCACAGTTTGATGTTCACTATCTGCTCCTCACCGACTTATAATCATTCCCTGATCCTCACTCTCTGATCCTCATGCATTGATCCTCACTTTCTGACCTTCGCTCTCTCACCCTCCCTCTTTGACCCTCACTTTCTGACCCTCACTGATTGATCCTCACTCTGATTCGCACTCTCTGATCCTAACTGCTGAGTCCTCACACTCTGATCCCTACAGTTTGACCCTTGTTACCTGATCCTCACTGACTGATCCTCACTGACTGATCCTCACTGACTGATCCTCACTGACTGATCCTCACTGACTTATCCTCACTGACTGATCCTCACTGACTGATTCACACTCACTGATTCTCACTCACTAATTCTCACTGACTGATCCTTACTCTCTGTTTCTTACTCAGTGATCATCACTCATTGATTCTAACTCTCTGATCTTCACTCTTTGATCCTCACTCTCTGATGCTCTCTGTCTGATTCTCACGCACTGACTCTTAATCTCTGACCCTTGCTCTCTGATCCTGACTGACTGATCCTCACTCTCTGATCATCACTGACTGATTCTAACGGTCTGATCCTAACTGTCTGATTCCTAATCTCTGCTGCTTGCTGATCCTATCAGATCCTCACTATTTGCAACTCACTGACTTATCCTCACTGACTTATTCTCACTCTCTGATCCTCACTCTCTGATCCTCACTCTCTGATCCTCACTGACTGAACCTCAGTGACTGAACCTCACTGACTGAACCTCACTGACTGAACCTCACTGACTGAACCACACTGACTGAACCACACTGACTGAACCTCACTCTCTGATCATTACTAACTGATTCTACCGATCTGATCCTAACTGTGTGATTCCTAATCTTTGCTCCTTGCTGCCTGATCCTAACTCTCTGATCCTCACTATCTGCACCTCACTGACTTATCCTCACTGACTTATCCTCACTGACTTATCCTCACTGACTTATCCTCATTCTCTGATCCTCACTGACTGATTCTAATATTCTGAACCTCAATGTCGGATTCCAAATCTCTAATCCTTGCTGTCTTTTCCTCACTGTTTGATCCTCACTATCTGCTCCTCACTGACTTATACTCACTCTTTGATCCTCACTGATTTATCCTCACTCTCTGACCCTCACTCTCTGACCCTCACTCTCTGACCCTCACTCTCTGAACCTCACTGATTAGTCCGCAGCCTGATCCTCACTTTCAGATGCTTACTGACGCGTCGTTGCACTCTGATCCCCACTGTTTGACCCTTATTACCTGATCCTCACTGTTTGATCCTCGCTTTCAGATCCTTACTCTCTGCTTCTCATTGACTCGTTCTCACTCTCCGATTTTCACTGACACAACCTCACTGTCCTCCTCTCATTCTCTAATCCTCTCTCTCTGATCCTCATGCATTGATCCTCACTTTCTGACCCTCACTCTCTCACCCTCCCTCTTTGACCCTCACTCTTTGATCCTCACTTTCTGACCCTCGCTGATTGATCCTCACTGACTGATCCTCACTGACTGATTCACACTCACTGATTCTCACTCACTAATCCTCACTGACTGATCCTTACTCTCTGTTTCTTACTCAGTGATCATCACTCATTGATTCTCACTCTCTGATCCTCACTCTTTGATCCTCACTCTCTGATGCTCTCTGATTCTCACGCACTGACTCTTAATCTCTGACCCTTGCTCTTGATCCTCACTGACTGATCCTCACTCTCTGATCATCACTGACTGATTCTAACAGTCTGATCCTAACTGTCTGATTCCTAATCTTTGCTCCTTGCTGTCTGATCCTATCTGATCCTCACTATTTGCGACTCACTGACTTTTCCTCACTGACTTATCCTCACTCTCTGATTCTCACTCTCTGATCCTCACTGACTGAACCTCACTGACTGAACCTCACTGACTGAACCACACTGACTGAACCACACTGACTGAACCACACTGACTGAACCTCACTGACTGAACCACACTGACTGAACCACACTGACTGAACCACACTGACTGAACCACACTGACTGAACCTCACTCTCTGATCTTCACTCACTGATTCTACCGATCTGATCCTAACTGTGTGATTCCTAATCTTTGCTCCTTGCTGCCTGATCCTAACTCTCTGATCCTCACTATCTGCACCTCACGGACTTATCCTCACTGACTTATCCTCATTCTCTGATCCTCACTGACTGATTCTAATATTCTGAACCTCAATGTCGGATTCCTAATCTCTGATCCTTGCTGTCTTTTCCTCACTGTTTGATCCTCACTATCTGCTCCTCACTGACATATACTCACTCTTTGATCCTCAATGATTTATCCTCACTCTCTGACCCTCACTCTCTGACCCTCACTCTCTGCATCTGACTGATTAGTCCTCAGCCTGAACCTCACTTTCAGATCCTTACTGACGAGTCGTCGCATTCTGATCCCCACTGTTTGACCCTTATTGCCTGATCCTCACTGTTTGATCCTCACTTTCAGATCCTTACTCTCTGCTTCTCATTGACTCATTCTCACTCTCCGATTTTCACTGACACAACCTCACTGTCCACCTCTCATTCTCTGATCCTCTCTCTCTGATCCTCATGCATTGATCCTCACTTTCTGACCCTCACTCTCTCACCCTCCCTCTTTGACCCTTCCTCTTTGACCCTCACTTTCTGACCCTCACTGATTGATCCTCACTCACTGATCCTCACTGACTGATCCTTACTCTCTGACTCACACTCACTGATTCTCACTCACTAATCCTAACTGACTGATTTTATTCTCTGTTTCTTATTCAGTGACCCTCATGTTCTGATCCTCACTCTTTGATCCTTACTCTCTGATGCTCTCTGTTGATTCTCACTCACTGACCCTTAATCTCTGATGTATGCTCTTTGATCCTCACTGACTGATCCTCACTCTCTGATCCTCACTCTCTGATCCTCACTGACTGAACCTCACTGACTGAACCTCACTGACTGATCCTCACTCTCTGATCCTCACTCTCTGATCATCACTGACTGATTCTACCGATCTGATCCTAACTGTATGATCCCTAATCTTTGCTCCTTGCTGTCTGATCCTAACTCTCTGATCCTCACTATCTGTGCCTCACTGACTTATCCTCACTCACTGATCCTCACTCTCTGACGCTCACTCTCTGACCCTCACTCTTTGACTCTCACTCTCTGACCCTCACTCTTTGACCCTCACTCTTTGACCCTCACTCTTTGACCCTCACTCTCTGACTCTCACTCTATGACCCTCACTCTCTGAACCTCACTGATTCATCCTCAGCCTGATCCTCACTCTCAGATCCTTATTGACGAGTAGTCGCACTGTGATCCCCACTGTTAGACCCTTATTACATGATCCTCACTGTTTGATCCTCGCTTTCAGATCGTTGCTCTGTGCTTCTCATTGACTCATTCTCACTCTCCGATTTTCACTGACACAACCTCACTGTCCACCTCTCATTCTCTGATCCTCTCTCTCTGATCCTCATGCATTGATCCTCACTTTCTGACCCTCACTCTCTCACCCTCCCTCTTTGACCCTTCCTCTTTGACCCTCACTTTCTGACCCTCACTGATTGATCCTCACTCACTGATCCTCACTGACTGATCCTTACTCTCTGACTCACACTCACTGATTCTCACTCACTAATCCTAACTGACTGATTTTATTCTCTGTTTCTTATTCAGTGACCCTCATGTTCTGATCCTCACTCTTTGATCCTTACTCTCTGATGCTCTCTGTTGATTCTCACTCACTGACCCTTAATCTCTGATGTATGCTCTTTGATCCTCACTGACTGATCCTCACTCTCTGATCCTCACTCTCTGATCCTCACTGACTGAACCTCACTGACTGAACCTCACTGACTGATCCTCACTCTCTGATCCTCACTCTCTGATCATCACTGACTGATTCTACCGATCTGATCCTAACTGTATGATCCCTAATCTTTGCTCCTTGCTGTCTGATCCTAACTCTCTGATCCTCACTATCTGTGCCTCACTGACTTATCCTCACTCACTGATCCTCACTCTCTGACGCTCACTCTCTGACCCTCACTCTTTGACTCTCACTCTCTGACCCTCACTCTTTGACCCTCACTCTTTGACCCTCACTCTTTGACCCTCACTCTTTGACCCTCACTCTCTGACTCTCACTCTATGACCCTCACTCTCTGAACCTCACTGATTCATCCTCAGCCTGATCCTCACTCTCAGATCCTTATTGACGAGTAGTCGCACTGTGATCCCCACTGTTAGACCCTTATTACATGATCCTCACTGTTTGATCCTCGCTTTCAGATCGTTGCTCTGTGCTTCTCATTGACTCATTCTCACTCTCCGATTTTCTCCGACCCAACCTCACTGGCCTCCGTAGTGACCGATCCTCAAATTCATATCCTCACTCTCTGATATTCACTCTCTGATACTCACTCTCTGATACTCACTCTGACTCTCACTCTCTGACCCTCAATCTCTGACCCTCACTCTCTGAGTCTCACCTTCTGATCCTCAATTTCTGATCCTCAATTTCTGAGCCTCATTCTCTGATCCTCACTGACTGATCGTCAGTTACGTATTCTCACTCTCTGATCTTCACTCTCTGCTCCGCAATGACTGATCCTTTCTTCCTGATCCTCACTTTCTCATCATCACTGACTGATCCTCAGTCTCTGATCCTCAGTCTCTGATCCTCAGTCTCTGATCCTCAGTCTCTGATCTTCAGTCTCTGATCCTCACCCCCTGATCCTCACCCCCTGATCCTCACCCCCTGATCCTCACTCTCTGGTCTCACTCTCTGACCCTCACTTTCTCACCCTCACTCTGATCTTCATTGACTGATGCTCGCTCTTAGATCCTCACTTTCTGATCCTCACTCTCTGATCCTCAGTTACTCATCCTCACTCTCTGATTCATTCGTTCTGATCCTCACTTTCTCACCCTCACTCTCTGAACCTCACTGTTTGATCCTCACTGACTGATTCTAATGTTCTGAACCCCACTGTCTGATTCCTAATCTCTGCTCCTTGCTGTCTGATCCTCACTGTTTGATGCTCACTATCTGCTCCTCACCGACTTATACTCATTCTCTGATCCTCACTCTCTGATCCTCATGCATTGATCCTCACTTTCTGACCCTCACTCTCTCACCCTCCCTCTTTGACCCTCACTTTCTGACCCTCACTGATTCATCCTCACTCTGATCCTCACTAACTGATACTCGCTGACTGATACTCACTCTCTGACTCACACTCACTGATTCTCACTCACTAATCCTAACTGACTCATCCTTACTCTCTGTTTCTTACTCACTGACCCTCACTTTCTGATCATCACTCTTTGATCCTCACTCTCTGATGCTCTCTGTCTGATTCTCACTAACTGACCCTTAATCTCTGATCTATGCTCTTTGATCCTCACTGACTGAACCTCACTGACTGATTCTCACTCTCTGATCCTCACTCTCTGATCATCACTGACTGATTCTACCGATCTGATCCTAACTGTATGATCCCTAATCTTTGCTCCTTGCTGTCTGATCCTAACTCTCTGATCCTCACTCTCTGATCCTCACAGTCTGAATTTAATATTCTGAAACTCAATGTCTGATTCCTAATCTATGGTCCTTGCTGTCTGTTCCTCACTGTTTGATCCTCAATATCTGCTCCTCACTGACTTATACTCACTCTTTGATCCTCCCTGATTTATCCTCACTTTCTTACCCTCACTCTCTGACCCTCACTATCTGACCCTCATTTTCTGAACCTCACTGATTAGTCCTCAGCCTGATCCTCACTCTCAGATCCTTACTGACGAGTAGTCGCGCTCTGATCCCTACTGTTTGACGCTTATTTCCTGAACCTCATTGTTTGATCCTCGCTTTCAGATCCTTACTCTCTGCTTCTCATTGACACATTCTCACTCTCCGATTTTCACTGACCCAACCTCACTGTCCTCCGCACTGACTGATCCACAAATTCATATCCTCAATCTCTGATACTCACTCTCTGATACTCTCTGATACTCACTCTCTGTTACTCACTCCCTGATCCTCACACTCTGATCCTCACTTTCTGACCCTCAATTGCTGACCCTCATTCTCTGATCCTCACTGACTGTTCCTCAGTTACTGATTCTCACTCTCTGATCCTCATTCTCGAACCTCACTCTCGGACCTTCTCCCTCAGTTCCTCACTCTCTGATCCTCACTGTATGTTCCTTATTGTCTGATCTTAAACGCCTGATGCCCACTGTTTGATCCTCACTTTCAGATCCCTGTTCTCTGTTTCTCATTGATTTATTCTCACCCTCTGATCCTCACCCTCTGATCCTCACCCTCTGCTCCTCACCCTCTGCTCCTCACCCTCTGATCATCACCCTCTGATCATCACCCTCTGATCATCACCCTCTGATCTTCACTGACTGATCATCACTGACTGATTCTAACTATCTGATCCTCACTGTCTGATTCCTAATCTCTGCTCCTTGCTCTCTGATTCTCAATGTTTGATGCTCATTATGTGCTCCTCACTGACGTATCCTAACTTTCTAATCCTCACTGGTTGACCCTTATTAGCTGATCCTCACTGTTTGATCCTCACTTTCAGTTCCTTACTCTCTGCTTCGCATTGACTCACCCTCACTTTCCAATCCTCACTCTGATCTTCACCATACGCTCCTCACTGTCCTCCTCACTGACTTATCCTCAAATTCTTATCCTCACTTTCTGATACGCTGTGACATTCACTGACTGACCCTCACTCTCTGACCCTCTCTCATTGACCCTCACTCTCTGATCCTCACTCTCTGATCCTCACAATCTGATCCTCACCCTCTGATCCTCAATTTCTGACCATCATTCTCTGATCCTCACTGACTGATCCTCAGTTACTTATTCTCACTCTCTGATCCTCACTCGCTGCTCCGCAATGACTGATCTTTTTTTCCTGATCCTCGCTTTCTCATCATCACTGAGGGATCCTCAGTCTCTGATCCTCTGTCTCTGATCCTCTGTCTCTGATCCTCAGTCTCTGATCCTCAGTCTCTGATCCT
The DNA here is from genome assembly GCA_026770705.1 of Isurus oxyrinchus. Lineage (NCBI taxonomy): Eukaryota > Metazoa > Chordata > Chondrichthyes > Lamniformes > Lamnidae > Isurus > Isurus oxyrinchus. The sequence goes on from JANJGN010000010.1 coordinate 99,940,517, forward strand.
CTTTCTCTGATCCTCACCCCCTGATCCTCATCCCTTGATCCTCACCCCCTGGTCCTCACCCTCTGGTCCTCACTCTCTGGTCTCACTCTCTGACCCTCACTTTCTCACTCTCACTCTGATCTTCATTGACTGATGCTCGCTCTTAGATCCTCACTTTCTGATCCTCACTCTCTGATCCTCAGTTACTCATCCTCACTCTCTGATTCATTCGTTCTGATCCTCACTTTCTCACCCTCACACTCTGAACATCACTGTTTGATCCTCACTGACTGATTCTAATGTTCTGATCCCAACTATCTGATTTCTAATCTCTGCTCCTTGCTGTCTGATCCTCACTGTTTGATACTCACTATCTGCTCCTCACTGACTTATACTCATTCTCTGATCCTCATGCATTGATCCTCACTTTCTGACCCTCACTCTCTCACCGTCCCTCTTTGACCCTCACTTTCTGACCCTCACTGATTGATCCTCACTCTGATCCTCACTCTGATCCTCACTGACTGATCCTCACTGACTGATCCTCACTGACTGATCCTCACTGACTGATCCTCACTCTCTTCCTCACACTCACTGATTCTCACTCACTAATCCTAACCGACAGATCCTTACTCTCTGTTTCTTACTCACCGACCCTAACTTTCTGATCATCACTCCCTGATTCTCACTCTCTGATCTTCACTCTTTGATCCTCATCTCTGATGCTCTCTCTGATTCTCACGCACTAACCCTTAATCTCTGACCCTTACTCTCTGATCCTCACTGACTGAGCCTCACTCTCTGATCCTCACTCTCTGATCATCACTGACTGATTCTAACAGTCTGATCCTATCTGTCTGATTCCTAATATTTGCTCCTTGCTGTCTGATCGTAACTATCTGATCCTCACTATTTGCGACTCACTGACTTATCCTCACTCTCTGATCCTCACTCTCTGATCCTCACTCTCTGACCCTCACTCTCTGACCCTCACTCTCTGACCCTCACTCTCTGACCCTCACTCTCTGACCCTCACTCTTTGACCCTCACTCTTTGACCCTCACTCTTTGACCATCACTCTCTGACTCTCACTCTATGACCCTCACTCTCTGAACCTCACTGATTCATCCTCAGCCTGATCCTCACTCTCAGATCCTTACTGACGTGTAGTCACACTCTGATCCCCACTGTCTGACCCTTATTAACTGATCCTCATTGTTTGATCCTCGCTTTCAGATCCTTGCTCTGTGCTTCTCATTGACTCATTCTCACTCTCCGATTTTCACCGACCCAACCTCACTGTCCTCCGCACTGACCGATCCTCAAATTCATATCCTCACTCTCTGATACTCACTCTCTGATACTCACTCTCTATTACTCACTCCCTGATCCTCACACTCTGATCCTCACTTTCTGACCCTCAATTGCTGACCCTCATTCTCTGATCCTCACTGACTGTTCCTCAGTTACTGATTCTCACTCTCTGATCCTCATTCTCTGAACCTCACTCTCGGACCTTCTCCCTCAGTTCCTCACTCTCTGATCCTCACTGTATTTTCCTTATTGTCTGATCTTAACTGCCTGATGCCCACTGTTTGATCCTCACTTTCAGATCCCTGTTCTCTGTTTCTCATTGATTTATCCTCACCCTCTGATCCTCAACCTCTGATTCTCACCCTCTGATCCTCACCCTCTGATCATCACCCTCTGATCTTCACTGACTGATTCTAACAATCTGATCCTCACTGTCTGATTCCTAATCTCTGCTCCTTGCTCTCTGATTCTCAATGTTTGATGCTCACTATGTGCTCCTCACTGACGTATCCTAACTTTCTAATCCTCACTGGTTGACCCTTATTAGCTGATCCTCACTGTTTGATCCTCACTTTCAGTTCCTTACTCTCTGCTTCGCATCGACTCACCCTCACTTTCCGATCCTCACTCTGATCTTCACCATACCCTCCTCGCTGTCCTCCTCACTGACTTATCCTCAAATTCTTATCCTCACTTTCTGATACGCTGTGACACTCACTGACTGACCCTCACTCTCTGACCCTCTCTCATTGACCCTCACTCTCTGATCCTCACTCTCTGATCCTCACTATCTGATCCTCATCCTCTGATCCTCAATTTCTGACCATCATTCTCTGATCCTCACTGACAGATCCTCAGTTACTTATTCTCACTCTCTGATCCTCACTCTCTGCTCCGCAATGACTAATCCTTTTTTCCAGATCCTCGCTTTCACATCATCACTGACTGATCCTCAGTCTCTGATCCTCAGTCTCTGATCCTCTGTCTCTGATCCTCAGTCTCTGATCCTCACTCTCTGATCCTCTTTCGCTATCCTCACCCCCTGATCCTCATCCCTTGATCCTCACCCCCTGGTCCTCACCCTCTGGTCCTCACTCTCTGGTCTCACTCTCTGACCCTCACTTTCTCACCCTCACTCTGATCTTCATTGACTGATGCTCGCTCTTAGATCCTCACTTTCTGATCCTCACTCTCTGATCCTCAGTTACTCATCCTCACTCTCTGATTCATTCGTTCTGATCCTCACTTTCTCACCCTCACTCTCTGAACCTCACTGTTTGATCCTCACTGACTGATTCTAATGTTCTGATCCCAACTATCTGATTTCTAATCTCTGCTCCTTGCCGTCTGATCCTCACTGTTTGATACACACTATCTGCTCCTCACTGACTTATACTCATTCTCTGATCCTCATGCATTGATCCTCACTTTCTGACCCTCACTTTCTCACCCTCCCTCTTTGACCCTCACTTTCTGACCCTCACTGATTGATCCTCACTCTGATCCTCACTCTGATCCTCACTCTGATCCTCACTCTGATCCTCACTGACTGATCCTCACTGACTGATCCTCACTCTCTGACCCTCACTCTCTGACTCACACTCACTGATTCTCACTCACTAATCCTAACTGACCATTCCTTACTCTCTGTTTCTTACTCACCGACCCTCACTTTCTGATCATCACTGCCTGATTCTCACTCTCTGATCTTCACTCTTTGATCCTCTCTCTCTGATGCTCTCTGTCTGATTCTCACACACTAACCCTTAATCTCTGACCCTTACTCTCTGATCCTCACTGACTGAGCCTCACTCTCTGATCCTCACTCTCTGATCATCACTGACTGATTCTAACGGTCTGATCCTAACTGTCTGATTCCTAATATTTGCTCCTTGCTGTCTGATCGTAACTATCTGATCCTCACTACTTGCGACTCACTGACTTATCCTCACTCTCTGATCCTCACTCTCTGATCCTCACTCTCTGATCCTCACTGACTGATCCTCACTGACTGATCCTTACTGACTGATCCTCACTCTCTGATCCTCACTCTCTGATCATCACTGACTGATTCTACAGATCTGATCCTAACTGTCTGATTCCTATTTTATGCTCCTTGCTGTCTCATCCTAACTCTCTGATCCTCACTATCTGCGCCTCACTGACTTATCCTCACTGACTTATCCTCATTCTCTGATCCTCACTCTCTGATCCTCAATGACAGATTCTAATATTCTGAGCCTCAATGTCTGAATTCTCATCTCAGATCCTTGCTGTATTTTCCTCACTGTTTGATCCTCACTATCTGCTCCTCACTGACTTATACTCACTCTTTGATCGTCACTGATTTACCCTCACTCTTTGACCCTAACTCTTTGACCCTCACTCTCTGACTCTCACTCTATGACCCTCACTCTCTGAACCTCACTGGTTCATCCTCAGCCTGATCCTCACTCTCAGATCCTTACTGACGAGTAGTCACACTCTGATCCCCACTGTTTGACCCTTATTACCTGATCCTCACTGTTTGATCCTCGCTTTCAGATCCTTGCTCTGTGCTTCTCATTGAATCATTCTCACTCTCCGATTTTCTCCGACCCAACATCACTGGCCTCCGTAGTGACCGATCCTCAAATTCATATCCTCACTCTCAGATACTCACTCTCTGATACTCACTCTCTGATACTACCTCTGACTCTCACTCTCTGACCCTCACTCTCTGACCCTCACTCTCTGACCCTCACTCTCTGACCCTCACTCTTTGACCCTCACTCTTTGACCCTCACTCTCTGACTCTCACTCTATGACCCTCACTCTCTGAACCTCACTGATTCATCCTCAGCCTGATCCTCACTCTCAGATCCTTACTGACGTGTAGTCACACTCTGATCCCCACTGTTTGACACTTATTAACTGATCCTCACTGTTTGATCCTCGCTTTCAGATCCTTGCTCTGTGCTTCTCATTGACTCATTCTCACTCTCCGATTTTCTCCGACCCAACCTCACTGGCCTCCGTACTGACCGATCCTCAAATTCATATCCTCACTCTCTGATACTCACTCTCTGATACTCACTCTCTGATACTCACTCTGACACTCACTCTCTGACCCTCACTCTCTGACCCTCACTCTCTGACCCTCACTCTCTGACCCTCTCTATCTCACCCTCTCTATCTGACCCTCACTCTCTGATCATCACTCTCTGATCCTCACTTTCTGATCCTCACTTTCTGATCCTCACCTTCTGATCCTCAATTTCTGAGCCTCAATTTCTGAGCCTCATTCTCTGATCCTCACTGACTGATCCTCAGTTACTTATTCTCACTCTCTGATCTTCACTCTCTGCTCCGCAATGACTGATCCTCACTTTCTCATCATCACTGACTGATCCTCAGTCTCTGATCCTCAGTCTCTGATCTTCAGTCTCTGATCCTCACCCCCTGATCCTCACCCCCAGATCCTCACCCCCCAATCCACACTCTCTGGTCCTCACTCTCTAGTCTCACTCTCTGACCCTCACTTTCTCACCCTCACTCTGATCTTCATTGACTGATGCTCGCTCTTAGATCCTCACTTTCTGATCCTCACTCTCTGATCCTCAGTTACTCATCCTCACTCTCTGATTCATTCGTTCTGATCCTCACTTTTTCACCCTCACTCTCTGAACCTCACTGTTTGATCCTCACTGACTGATTCTAATGTTCTGAACCCAACTATCTGATTTCTAATCTCTGCTCCTTGCTGTCTGATCCTCACTGTTGGATGCGCACTATCTGCTCCTCACTGACTTATACTCATTCTCTGATCCTCACTCTCTGATCCTCATGCATTGATCCTCACTTTCTGACCCTCACTCTCTCACCCTCCCTCTTTGACCCTCTACTTTCTGACCCTCACTGATTGATCCTCACTCTGATCCTCACTGACTGATACTCGCTGACTGATCCTCACTCTCTGACTCACACTCACTGATTCTCACTCACTAATCCTACCTGACTCATCCTTACTCTCTGTTTCTTACTCACTGACCCTCACTTTCTGACCATCACTCACTGATTCTCACTCTCTGATCTTCACTCTTTGATCCTCACTCTCTGATGCTCTCTGTCTGATTCTCACGCACTAACCCTTAATCTCTGACCCTTGCACCCTTATCCTCACTGACTGATCCTCCCTCTCTGATCATCACTCCCTGATCATCACTGAATGATTCTACCAGTCTGATCCTAACTATCTGATTCCTAATCTTTGCTCCTTGCTGTCTGATCGTAACTATCTGATCCTCACAATGTGCGACTCACTGACTTATCTTCACTCTCTTATCCTCACTCTCTGATCCTCACTCTCTGATCCTCAACTGTCTGATCCTGACTCTCTGATCCTGACTCTCTGATCCTCAATCTCTGATCCTCACTGACTGATCCTCACTGACTGATCCTCACTGACTGATCCTCACTGACTGATCCTCACTGACTGATCCTCACTGACTGAACATCACTATCTGAAACTCACTCTCTGATCATCACTGACTGATTCTACTGATCTGATCCTAACTGTCTGATTCCTAATCTTTGCTCCTTGCTGTCTGATCCAAACTCTCTGATCCTCACTATCTGCGCCTCACTGACTTATCCTCACTGTCTTATCCTCACTCTCTGATCCTCACTCTCTGATCCCCATGCTCTATTCATCACCCTCTGATCCTCACTAATTGGTCCTCACCCTCTGATCCTCACCCTCTGAACCTCACTCTCTGATCCTCACACTCTGATCCTCACCTCTCTGTTTCTCAATGTTTGATGCTCACTATGTGCTCCTCACTGACTTATCCTAACTTTCTAATCCTCACTGGTTGACCCTTATTAGCTGATCCTCACTGTTTGATCCTCACTATCAGTTCCTTACACTCTGCTTCTCATTGACTCATCCTCACTCTCCGATCCTCACTCTGATCTTCACCGCACCCTCCTCGCTGTCCTCCTCACTGACTTATCCTCAAATTCTGATCCTCACTTTCTGATATGCTGTGAAACACTCAGACTGACCCTCACTCTCTGACCCTCACTCTCTGACCCTCACTCTCTGACCCTCACTCTCTGACCCTCACACTCTCACCCTCACTCTCTGACCCACACTCTCTGACCCTCAATTGCTGACCCTCATTCTCTGATCCTCAATGACTGTTCCTCAGTTACTGATTCTCACTCTCTGATCCTCATTTTTATGAACCTCACTCTCGGATCTTCTCCCTCAGTTCCTCACTCTCTGATCCTCACTGTATGTTCCTTATTGTCTGATCTTAACTGCCTGATGCCCACTGTTTGATCCTCACTTTCAGATCCCTGTTCTCTGTTTCTCGTTGATTTATCCTCACCCTCTGATCCTCACCCTCTGATCCTCACCCTCTGATCCTCAATTTCTGATCCTCACCTTCTGATCCTCAATTTCTGAGCCTCAATTTCTGAGCCTCATTCTCTGATCCTCACTGACTGATCCTCAGTTACTTATTCTCACTCTCTGATCTTCACTCTCTGCTCCGCAATGACTGATCCATTCTTCCTGATCCTCACTTTCTCATCATCACTTACTGATCATCAGTCTCTGATCCTCAGCCCCTGATCCTCACTCTCTGGTCCTCACTCTCTGGTCTCACTTTCTCACCCTCACTTTCTCACCCTCACTCTGATCTTCATTGACTGATGCTCGCTCTTAGATCCTCACTTTCTGATCCTCACTCTCTGATCCTCAGTTACTCATCCTCACTCTCTGATTCATTCGTTCTGATCCTCACTTTCTCACCCTCACTCTCTGAACCTCACTGTTTGATCCTCACTGACTGATTCTAATGTTCTGAACCCCACTGTCTGATTCCTAATCTCTGCTCCTTGCTGTCTGATCCTCACTGTTTGATGCTCACTATCTGCTCCTCACCGACTTATACTCATTCTCTGATCCTCACTCTCTGATCCTCATGCATTGATCCTCACTTTCTGACCCTCACTCTCTCACCCTCCCTCTTTGACCCTCAACTTTCTGGCCCTCACTGATGGATCCTCACTGACTGATACTCGCTGACTGATCCTCACTCTCTGACTCACACTCACTGATTCTCACTCACTAATCCTACCTGACTCATCCTTACTCTCTGTTTCTTACTCTCTGACCCTCACATTCTGACCATCACTCACTGATTCTCACTCTCTGATCTTCACTCTTTGATCCTCACTCTCTGATGCTCTCTGTCTGATTCTCACGCACTAAACCTTAATCTCTGTCCCTTGCACTCTTATCCTCACTGACTGATCCTCCCTCTCTGATCATCACTCCCTGATCATCACTGACTGTTTCTAACGGTCTGATCCTAACTGTCTGATTCCTAATCTTTGCTCCTTGCTGTCTGATCGTAACTATCTGATCCTCACAATGTGCGACTCACTGACTTATCTTCACTCTCTTATCCTCACTCTCTGATCCTCAACTGTCTGATCCTGACTCTCTGATCCTCACTCTCTGATCCTCACTTTCTGAACCTCACTGACTGATCCTCACTGACTGATCCTCACTGACTGAACCTCACTCTCTGAATCTCACTCTCTGATCATCACTGACTGATTCTACTGATCTGATCCTAACTGTCTGATTCCTAATCTTTCCTCCTTGCTGTCTGATCCTAACACTCTGATCCTCACTATCTGCGCCTCACTGACTTATCCTCACTGTCTGATCCTCGCTCTCTGATCCTCACTCTCTGATGCTCATGCTCTGATCATCACCCTCTGATCATCACCCTCTGATCCTCACTAATTGGTCCTCACTCTCTGACCCTCACTCTCTGACCCTCACTCTCTGACCCACACTCTCTGACCCTCAATTGCTGACCCTCATTCTCTGATCCTCACTGACTGTTCCTCAGTTACTGATTCTCACTCTCTGATCCTCATTTTTATGAACCTCACTCTCGGATCTTCTCCCTCAGTTCCTCACTCTCTGATCCTCACTGTATGTTCCTTATTGTCTGATCTTAACTGCCTGATGCCCACTGTTTGATCCTCACTTTCAGATCCCTGTTCTCTGTTTCTCGTTGATTTATCTTCACCCTCTGATCCTCACCCTCAGATCCTCACCCTCTGATCCTCACCCTCTGATCCTCACCCTCTGATCCTCACCCTCTGATCCTCACCCTCTGATCATCACCTTCTGATCTTCACTGACTGATCATCACTGACTGATTCTAACTATCTGATCCTCACAGTCTGATTCTTAATCTCTGCTCCTTGCTCTTTGATTCTCAATGTTTGATGCTCACTATGTGCTCCTCACTGACGTATCCTAACTTTCTAATCCTCACTGGTTGACCCTTAATAGCTGATCCTCACTGTTTGATCCTCACTTTCAGTTCCTTACTCTCTGCTTCGCTAGGACTCACCCTCACTTTCCGATCCTCACTCTGATCTTCACCATACCCTCCTCACTGTCCTCCTCACTGACTTATCCTCAAATTCTGATCCTCACTTTCTGATACGCTGTGACACTCACTGACTGACCCTCACTCTCTGATCCTCACTCTCTGATCATCACTGACTGATTCTACCGATCTGATCCTAACTGTCTGATTCCTATTCTTTGCTCCTTGCTGTCTGATCCTAACTCTCTGATCCTCACTATCTGCGCCTCACTGACTTATCCTCACTGTCTTATCCTCGCTCTCTGATCCTCACTCTCTGATCCTCGTGCTCTGATCATCACACTCTGATCATCACCCTCTGATCCTCACTAATTGGTCCTCACCCTCTGAACCTCACTCTCTGATCCTCACACTCTGATCCTCACCTCTCTGTTTCTCAATGTTCGATGCTCACTATGTGCTCCTCACTGACTTATCCTAACTTTCTAATCCTCACTGGTTGACCCTTATTAGCTGATCCTCACTGTTTGATCCTCACTTTCAGTTCCTTACTCTCTGCTTCTCATTGACTCATCCTCACTCTCTGATCCTCACTCTGATCTTCACCGCACCCTCCTCGCTGTCCTCCTCACTGACTTATCCTCAAATCCTGATCCTCACTTTCTGATATGCTGTGAAACATTCAGACTGACCCTCACTCTCTGACCCTCACTCTCTGACCCTCACTCTCTGACCCTCACTCTCTGACCCTCACACTCTCACCCTCACTCTCTGACCCACACTCTCTGACCCTCAATTGCTGGCCCTCATTCTCTGATCCTCACTGACTGTTCCTCAGTTACTGATTCTCACTCTCTGATGCTCATTTTTATGAACCTCACTCTCGGATCTTCTCCCTCAGTTCCTCACTCTCTGATCCTCACTGTATGTTCCTTATTGTCTGATCTTAACTGCCTGATGCCCACTGTTTGATCCTCACTTTCAGATCCCTGTTCTCTGTTTCTCGTTGATTTGTCCTCACCCTCTGATCCTCACCCTCTGATCCTCACCCTCTGATCCTCACCCTCTGATCCTCACCCTCTGATCCTCACCCCTCTGATCCTCACCCTCTGATCCTCACCCTCTGATCCTCACCCTCTGATCCTCACCTTCTGATCTTCACTGACTGATCATCACTGACTGATTCTAACTATCTGATCCTCACAGTCTGATTCCTAATCTCTGCTCCTTGCTCTTTGATTCTCAATGTTTGATGCTCACTATGTGCTCCTCACTGACGTATCCTAACTTTCTAATCCTCACTGGTTGACCCTTAATAGCTGATCCTCACTGTTTGATCCTCACTTTCAGTTCCTTACTCTCTGCTTCGCATTGACTCACCCTCACTTTCCGATCCTCACTCTGATCTTCACCATACCCTCCTCACTGTCCTCCTCACTGACTTATCCTCAAATTCTGATCCTCACTTTCTGATACGCTGTGACACTCACTGACTGACCCTCACTCTCTGACCCTCTCTCACTGACCCTCACTCTCTGATCCTCACTCTCTGAACCTCACTCTCTGATCCTCACTCTCTGATCCTCACTCTCTGATCCTCACTATCTGATCCTCACCCTCAGATCCTCAATTTCTGACCATCATTCTCTGATCCTCACTGACTGATCCTCAGTTACTTATTCTCACTCTCTGATCCTCACTCTCTGCTCCGCAACGACTGATCCTTTTATCCTGATCCTCGCTTTCTCATCATCACTGACTGATCCTCAGTCTCTGATCCTCAGTCGCTGATCCTCAGTCTCTGATCCTCAGTCTCTGATCCTCACCCCCTGATCCTCACCCTTTGATTCTCACTCCCTGGTCCTCACTCTCTGGTCCTCACTCTCTGGTCCTCACTCTCTGACCCTCACTTTCTCACCCTCACTCTGATCTTCATTGACTGATGCTCGCTCTTCGATCCCCACTTTCTTATCCTCACTCTCTGATCCTCAGTTACTCATCCTCACTCTCTGATTCATTCGTTCTGATCCTCACTTTCTCACCCTCACTCTCTGAACCTTACTGTTTGATCCTCACTGACTGATTCTAATGTTCTGAACCCAACTATCTGATTTCTAATCTCTGCTCCTTGCTGTCTGATCCTCACTGTTTGATGCTCACTATCTGCTCCTCACTGACTTATACTCATTCTATGATCCTCATGCATTGATCCTCACTTTCTGACCCTCACTCTCTCACCCTCCCTCTTTGACCCTCACTTTCTGATCCTCACTCTGATCCTCACTTTGATCCTCACTCTGATCCTCACTGACTGATCCTCACTGACTGATCCTCACTGACTGATCCTCACTTTCTGACTCACACTCACTGATTCTCACTCACTAATCCTAACTGACTGATCCTTACTCTCTGTTTCTTACTCACTGACCCTCACTTTCTGATCATCACTCACTGATTCTCACTCTCTGATCTTCACTCTTTGATCCTCACTCTCTGAAGCTCCCTGTCTGATTCTCGCGCACTAACACTTAATCTCTGACCCTTGCTCTCAGATCCTCATTGACTGATCCTCACTCTCTTAGCCTCACTCTCCGATCATCACTGACTGATTCTAACGGTCTGATCCTAACTGTCTGATTCCTAATCTTTGCTCCTTGCTGTCTGATCGTAACTATCTGATCCTCACTATTTGTGACTCACTGACTTATCCTCACTCTGTGATCCTCACTCTCTGATCCTAACTTTCTGAACCTCACTGACTGTTCCTCACTGACTGATCCTCACTGACTGATCCTCACTCTCTGATCCTCACTCTCTGATCATCACTGACTGATTCTATAGATCTGGTCCTAACTGTCTGATTCCTATTCTTTGCTCCTTGCTGTCTGATCCTAACTCTCTGATCCTCACTATCTGCACCTCAGTGACTTATCCTCACTGACTTATCCTCATTCTCTGATCCTCACTCTCTGATCCTCAATGGCAGATTCTAATATTCTGAGCCTCAATGTCTGAATCCTAATCTCTGATCCTTGCTGTATTTTCCTCACTGTTTGATCCTCACTATCTGCTCCTCACTGACTTATACTCACTCTTTGATCGTCACTGATATACCCTCACTCTCTGACCCTCACTCTCTGACCCTCACTCTCTGACCCTCACTCTCTGACCCTCACTCTATGACCCTCACTCTCTGAACCTCACTGATTCATCGTCAGCCTGATCCTCACTCTCAGAACATAACTGACGTGTAGTCGCACTCTGATCCCCACTGTTTTACCCTTATTACATGATCCTCACTGTTTGATCCTCGCTTTCAGATCCTTGCTCTGTGCTTCTCATTGACTCATTCTCACTCTCCGATTTTCACCGACCCAACCTCACTGGCCTCCGTACTGACCGTTCCTCAAATTCATATCCTCACTCTCTGATACTCACTCTCTGATACTCACTCTCTGATACTCACTCTCTGATACACACTCTGATACTCACGATCTGACCCTCACTCTCTGACCCTCACTCTCTGACCCTCACTCTCTGACCCTCACTCTCTGACCCTCACTCCCTGACCCTCACTCTCTGACCCTCACTCTCTGATCCTCACTTTCTGATCCTCACCTTCTGATCCTCAATTTCTGAGCCTCAATTTCTGAGCCACATTCTCTGATCCTCACTGACTGATCCTCAGTTACTTATTCTCACTTTCTGATCTTCACTCTCTGCTCCGCAATGACTGATCCTTTCTTCCTGATCCTCACTTTCACATCATCACTGACTGATCCTCAGTCTCTGATCCTCAGTCTCTGATCTTCAGTCTCTGATCCTCACCCCCTGATCCTCACCCCCTGATCCTCAATCTCTGGTCCTCACTCTCTGGTCTCACTTTCTCACCCTCACTTTCTCACCCTCACTCTGATCTTCATTGACTGATGCTCGCTTTTAGATCCTCACTTCCTGATCCTCACTCTCTGATCCTCATTTACTCATCCTCACTCTCTGATTCATTTGTTCTGATCCTCACTTTCTCACCCTCACTCTCTGAACCTCACTGTTTGATCCTCACTGACTGATTCTAATGTTCTGAACCCCACTGTCTGATTCCTAATCTCTGTTCCTTGCTGTCTGATCTTCACTGTTTGATGCTCTCTATCTGCTCCTCACCGACTTATACTCATTCTCTGATCCTCACTCTCTGATCCTCATGCATTGATCCTCACTTTCTGACCCTCACTCTCTCACCCTCCCTCTTTGACCCTCACTTTCTGACCCTCACTGATTCATCCTCACTCTGATCCTCACTGACTGATACTCGCTGACTGATCCTCACTCTCTGACTCACACTCACTGATTCTCACTCACTAATACTGCCTGACTCATCCTTACTCTCTGTTTCTTACTCACTGACCCTCACTTTCTGATCATCACTCACTGATTCTCACTCTCTGATCTTCACTCTTTGATCCTCACTCTCTGATGCTCTCTGTCTGATTCTCATGCACTAACCCTTAATCTCTGACCCTTGCTCTCTGATCCTCACTGACTGATCCTCACTCACTGATCATCACTGACTGATTCTAACAGTCTGATCCTAACTGTCTGATTCCTAATCTTTGCTCCTTGCTGTCTGATCGTAACTATCTGATCCTCACAATGTGCGACTCACTGACTTATCTTCACTCTCTTATCCTCACTCTCTGATCCTCACTCTCTGATCCTCAACTGTCTGATCCTGACTCTTTGATCCTCACTCTCTGATCCTCACTTTCTGAACCTCACTGACTGATCCTCACTGACTGATCCTCACCGACTGAACCTCACTCTCTGATCCTCACTCTCTGATCATCACTAACTGATTCTACTGATCCGATCCTAACTGTCTGATTCCTAATCTTTGCTCCTTGCTGTCTGATCCTAACTCTCTGATCCTCACTATGTGTGCCTCACTGACTTATCCTCACTGACTTATCCTCACTCTCTGATCCTCAGTCTCTGATCCTCATGCTCTGATCATCACCCTTTGATCATCACCCTCTGATCATCACCCTCTGACCTCACCAATTGGTCCTCACCCTCTGATCCTCACCCTCTGAAACTCACTCTCTGATCCTCACTCTCTGATCCTCACCTCTCTGTTTCTCAATGTTTGATGCTCACTACGTGCTCCTCACTGACTTATCCTAACTTTCCAATCCTCACTGGTTGACCCTTATTAGCTGATCCTCACTGTTTGATCCTCACTTTCAGTTCCTTACTCTCTGCTTCTCATTGACACATCCTCACTCTCCGATCCTCACTCTGATCTTCACCACACCCTCATCGCTGTCCTCCTCACTGACGTATCCTCAAATTCTGATCCTCACTTTCTGATACGCTGTGAAACACTCAGACTGACCCTCACTCTCTGACCCTCACTCTCTGACCCTCACTCTCTGACCCTCACTCTCTGGCCCTCACTCTCTGACCCTCACTCTCTGACCCTCACTCTCTGACCCTCAATTGCTGACCCTCATTCTCTGATTCACTGAATGTTCCTCAGTTACTGATTCTCACTCTCTGATCCTCATTTTTCTGAACCTCACTCTCGGACCTTCTCCCTCAGTTCCTCACTCTCTGATCCTCACTGTATGTTCCTTATTGTCTGATCTTAACTGCCTGATGCCCACTGTTTGATCCTCACTTTCAGATCCCTGTTCTCTGTTTCTCGTTGATTTAACCTCACCCTCTGATCCTCTCCCTCTGATCCTCACCCTCTGATCCTCACCCTCTGATCCTCACCCTCTGATCCTCACCCTCTGATCCTCACCCTCTGATCATCACCTTCTGATCTTCACTGACTGATCATCACTGTCTGATTCGAACTATCTGATCCTCACTGTCTGATTCCTAATCTCTGCTCCTTGCTCTCTAATTCTCAATGTTTGATGCTCACTATGTGCTCCTCACTGACGTATCCAAACTTTCTAATCCTCACTGGTTGACCCTTATTAGCTGATCCTCACTGTTTGATCCTCACTTTCAGTTCCTTCCTCTCTGCTTCGCATTGACTCACTCTCACTCTCCGATCCTCACTCTGATCTTCACCGCACCCTCCTCGCTGTCCTCCTCACTGACTTATCCTCAAATTCTGATCCTCACTTTCTGATACGCTGTGACACTCACTGACTGACCCTCACTCTCTGACCCTCTCTCTCTGACCATCACTCTCTGACCCTCACTCTCTGAACCTCACTCTGATCCTCACTCTCTGATCCTCACTCTCTGATCCTCACTCTCTGATGCTCACCCTCTGATCCTCAATTTCTGACCATCATTCTCTGATCCTCACTGACTGATCCTCAGTTACTTATTCTCACTTTCTGATCCTCACTCTCTGCTCCGCAATGACTGATCCTTTTATCCTGATCCTCGCTTTCTCATCATCACTGACTGATCCTCAGTCTCTGATTCTCAGTCTCTGATCCTCAGTCTCTGATCCTCACCCCCTGATCCCCACCCTTTGATCCTCACCCCCCGGTTTTCACTCTCTTGTCCTCACTCTCTGGTCCTCAATCTCTGGTCCTCACTCTCTGGTCTCACTCTGTGACCCTCACTTTCTCACCCTCACTCTGATCTTCATTGACTGATGCTCGCTCTTAGATCCTCACTTTCTGATCCTCACTCTCTGATCCTCAGTTACACATCCTCACTCTCTGATTCATTCGTTCTGATCCTCACTTTCTCACCCTCACTCTCTGAACCTCACTGTTTGATCCTCACTGACTGATTCTAATGTTCTGAACCAAACTATCTGATTTCTAATCTCTGCTCCTTGCTGTCTGATCCTCACTGTTTGATGCTCACTATCTGCTCCTCACTGACTTATACTCCTTCTCTAATCCTCATGCATGATCCTCACTTTCTGACCCTCACTCTCTCACCCTCCCTCTTTGACCCTCACTTTCTGATCCTCACTCTGATCCTCACTCTGATCCTCACTCTGATCCTCACTCTGAACCTCACTTTCTGATCCTCACTTTCTGGCTCACACTCACTGATTCTCACTCACTAATCCTAACTGACTGATCCTTACTCTCTGTTTCTTACTCACTGACCCTCACTCTATGATCATCACTCACTGATTCTCACTCTCTGATCTTCACTCTTTGATCCTCACTCTCTGATGCTCTCTGTCTGATTCTCACGCACTAACCCTTAATCTCTGACCCTTACTCTCTGATCCTCACTGACTGATCCTCACTCTTTGATCCTCACTCTCTGATGCTCTCCGTCTGATTCTCACGCACTAAACCTTAATCTCTGACCCCTGCTCTCTGATCCTCACTGACTGATCCTGACTCTCTGATCCTCACTCTCTGATCATCACTGACTGATCCTCACTCTCTGATGCTCACTTTCTGAACCTCACTGACTGATCCTCACTGACTGATCCTCACTGACTGTTCCTCACTGACTGATCCTCACTCTCTGATCCTCACTCTCTGATCCTCACTCTCTGATCCTCACTCTCTGATCATCACTGACTGATTCTACCGATCTGATCCTAACTGTCTGATTCCTATTCTTTGCTCCTTGCTGTCTGATCCTAACTCTCTGATCCTCACTCTCTGCACCTCACTGACTAATCCTCATTGACTTATCCTCATTCTCTGATCCTCACTCTCTCATCCTCAATGGCAGATTCTAATATTCTGAGCCTCAATGTCTGAATCCTAATCTCTGATCCTTGCTGTATTTTCCTCACTGTTTGATCCTCACTATCTGCTCCTCACTGACTTATACTCACTCTTTGATCGTCACTGATTTACCCTCACTCTCTGACCCTCACTCTCTGACCCTCACTCTTTGACCCTCACTCTTTGACCCTCACTCTTTGACCCTCACTCTTTGACCCTCACTCTCTGACTCTCACTCTATGACCCTCACTCTCTGAACCTCACTGATTCATCCTCAGCCTGATCCTCACTCTCAGATCCTTACTGACGTGTAGTCGCACTCTGATCCCCACTGTTTGACCCTTATTACATGATCCTCACTGTTTGATCCTCGCTTTCAGATCCTTGCTCTGTGCTTCTCATTGACTCATTCTCATTCTCCGTTTATCTCCAACCCAACCTCACTGGCCTCCGTAGTGACCGATCCTCTAATTCATATCCTCACTCTCTGATACTCTCTGATACTCTCTGATACTCACTCTGACTCTCACTCTCTGACCCTCACTCTCTGACCCTCACTCTCTGACCCTCACTCTCTGATCATCACTCTCTGATCCTCACTTTCTGATCCTCAGTTTCTGATCCTCACCTTCTGATCCTCACCCTCTGATCCTCAATTTCTGAGCCTCATTCTCTGATCCTCACTGACTGATCCTCAGTTACTTATTCTCACTCTCTGATCTTCACTCTCTGCTCCGCAATGACTGATCCTTTCTTCCTGATCTTCACTTTCTCATCATCACTGACTGATCCTCGGTCTCTGATCCTCAGTCTCTGACCTTCAGTCTCTGATCCTCACCCCCTGATCCTCACCCCCTGATCCTCACCCCCTGATCCTCACCCTCTGATCCTCACCCCCTGATCCTCACTCTCTGGTCCTCACTCTCTTGTCTCACTCTCTGACCCTCACTTTCTCACCCTCACTCTGATCTTCATTGACTGATGCTCGCTCTTAGATCCTCACTTTCTGATCCTCACTCTCTGATCCTCAGTTACTCATCCTCACTCTCTGATTCATTCGTTCTGATCCTCACTTTCTCACCCTCACTCTCTGAACCTCACTGTTTGATCCTCACTGACTGATTCTAATGTTCTGAACCCCACTGTCTGATTCCTAATCTCTGCTCCTTGCTGTCTGATCCTCACTGTTTGATGCTCACTATCTGCTCCTCACCGACTTATACTCATTCTCTGATCCTCACTCTCTGATCCTCATGCATTGATCCTCACTTTCTGACCCTCACTCTCTCACCCTCCCTCTTTGACCCTCACTTTCTGACCCTCACTGATTCATCCTCACTCTGATCCTCACTGACTGATACTCGCTGACTGATCCTCACTCTCTGACTCACACTCACTGATTCTCACTCACTAATCCTACCTGACTCATCCTTACTCTCTGTTTCTTACTCACTGACCCTCACTTTCTGATCATCACTCTTTGATCCTCACTCTCTGATGCTCTCTGTCTGATTCTCACTAACTGACCCTTAATCTCTGATCTATGCTCTTTGATCCTCACTGACTGAACCTCACTGACTGATTCTCACTCTCTGATCCTCACTCTCTGATCATCACTGACTGATTCTACCGATCTGATCCTAACTATATGATCCCTAATCTTTGCTCCTTGCTGTCTGATCCTAACTCTCTGATCCTCACTATCTGCGCCTCACTGACTTATCCTCACTCACTGATCCTCACTCTCTGATCCTCACTCTCTGATCCTCACTCTATGATCCTCACAGACTGATTCAAATATTCTGAAACTCAATGTCTGATTCCTAATCTATGGTCCTTGCTGCCTTTTCCTCACTGTTTGATCCTCAATATCTGCTCCTCACTGACTTATACTCACTCTTTGATTCTCCCTGATTTATCCTCACTTTCTTACCCTCACTCTCTGACCCTGACTCTCTGACCCTCACTCTCTGACCCTCATTTTCTGAACCTCACTGATTAGTCCTCAGCCTGATCCTCACTCTCAGATCCTTACTGACGAGTAGTCGCGCTCTGATCCCTACTGTTTGACGCTTATTTCCTGATCCTCATTGTTTGATCCTCGCTTTCAGATCCTTACTCTCTGCTTCTCATTGACTCATTCTCTCTCTCCAATTTTCACCGACCCAACCTCACTGTCCTCCGCACTGACTGATCCTCAAATTCATATCCTCACTCTCTGATACTTACTCTCTGATACTCTCTGATACTCACTCTCTGTTACTCACTCCCTGATCCTCACACTCTGATCCTCACGTTCTGACCCTCAATTGCTGACCCTCATTCTCTGATCTTCACTGACTGTTCCTCAGTTACTGATTCTCACTCTCTGATCCTCATTCTCTGAACCTCACTCTCGGACCTTCTCCCTCAGTTCCTCACTCTCTGATCCTCACTGTATGTTCCTTATTGTCTGATCTTAACTGCCTGCTGCCCACTGTTTGATCCTCACTTTCAGATCCCTGTTCTCTGTTTCTCATTGATTTATCCTCACCCTCTGATCCTCACCCTCTGATCCTCACCCTCTGATCCTCACCCTCTGATCCTCACCCTCTGATCCTCACCCTCTGATCCTCACCCTCTGATCATCACCCTCTGATCTTCACTGACTGATCATCACTGACTGATTCTAACTATCTGATCCTCACTGTCTGATTCCTAATCTCTGCTCCTTGCTCTCTGATTCTCAATGTTTGATGCTCACTATGTGCTCCTCACTGACGTATCCTAACTTTCTGATCCTCACTGGTTGACCCTTATTAGCTGATCCTCATTGTTTGATCCTCACTTTCAGTTCCTTACTCTCTGCATCGCATTGACTCACCCTCACTCTCCGATCCACACTCTGATCTTCACCATACCCTCCTCGCTGTCCTCCTCACTGACTTATCCTCAAATTCTTATCCTCACTTTCTGATACGCTGTGACACTCACTGACTGACCCTCACTCTCTGACCCTCTCTCATTGACCCTCACTCACTGGCCCTCACTCTCTGATCCTCACTATCTGATCCTCACCCTCTGATCCTCAATTTCTGACCATCATTCTCTGATCCTCACTGACTGATCCTCAGTTACTCATCCTCACTCTCTGATTCATTCGTTCTGATCCTCACTCTCTGAACCTCACTGTTTGATCCTCACTGACTGATTCTAATGTTCTGATCCCAACTATCTGATTTCTAATCTCTGCTCCTTGCTGTCTGATCCTCACTGTTTGATACTCACTATCTGCTCCTCACTGACTTATACTCATTCTCTGATCCTCATGCATTGATCCTCACTTTCTGACCCTCACTCTCTCACCCTCCCTCTTTGACCCTCACTTTCTGACCCTCACTGATTGATCCTCACTCTGATCCTCACTCTGATCCTCACTCTGATCCTCACTCTGATCCTCACTCTGATCCTCCCTCTGATTCTCATTCTGATTCTCACTGACTGAACCTCACTCTCTGACTCACACTCACTGATTCTCACTCACTAATCCTAACTGACTGATCCTTACTCTCTGTTTCTTACTCACCGACCCTCACTTTCTGATCATCACTGCCTGATTCTCACTCTCTGATCTTCACTCTTTGATCCTCTCTCTCTGATGCTCTCTGTCTGATTCTCACGCACTAACCCTTAATCTCTGACCCTTGCTCTCTGATCCTCACTGACTGAGCCTCACTCTCTGATCCTCACTCTCTGATCATCACTGACTGATTCTAACGGTCTGATCCTAACTGTCTGATTCCTAATATTTGCTCCTTGCTGTCTGATCCTCACTCTCTGATCCTCACTGTTTGCGACTCACTGACTTATCCTCACTCTCTGATCCTCACTCTCTGATCCTCACTGACTGATCCTCACTCTTTGATCCTCACTCTCTGATCATCACTGACTGATTCTACCGATCTGATCCTAACTGTCTGATTCCTATTTTATGCTCCTTGCTGTCTGATCCTAACTCTCTGATCCTCACTGACTTATCCTCACTGACTTATCCTCATTCTCTGATCCTCACTCTCTGATCCTCAATGACAGATTCTAATATTCTGAGCTTCAATGTCTGAATCCTAATCTCTGATCCTTGCTGTATTTTCCTGACTGTTTGATCCTCACTATCTGCTCCTCACTGACTTATATTCACTCTTTGATCATCACTGATTTACCCTCACTCTCTGACCCTCACTCTTTGACCCTCACTCACTGACCCTCACTCTTTGACCCTCACTCTTTGACCCTCACTCTCTGACTCTCACTCTATGACCCTCACTCTCTGAACCTCACTGATTCATCCTCAGCCTGATCCTCACTCTCAGATCCTTACTGACGTGTAGTCACACTCTGATCCCCACTGTTTGACTCTTATTACCTGATCCTCACTGTTTGATCCTCGCTTTCAGATCCTTGCTCTGTGCTTCTCATTGACTCATTCTCACTCTCCGATTTTCTCCGACCCAACTTCACTGGCCTCGGTACTGACCGATCCTCAAATTCATATCCTCACTCTCTGATACTCAATCTCTGATACTCACTCTCTGATACTCACTCAGACCCTAACTCTCTGACCCTCACTCTCTGACCCTCACTCTCTGACCCTCACTCTCTGACCCTCACTCTCTGATCCTCACTCTCTGATCCTCACTCTCTGATCATCACTCTCTGATCCTCACTTTCTGATCCTCACTTTCTGATCCTCACCTTCCGATCCTCAATTTCTGAGCCTCATTCTCTGATCCTCACTGACTGTTCCTCAGTTACTTATTCTCACTCTCTGATCTTCACTCTCTGCTCCGCAATGACTGATCCTTTCTTCCTGATCCTCGCTTTCTCATCATCACTGACTGATCCTCAGTCTCTGATCCTCAGTCTCTGATCTTCAGTCTCTGATCCTCACCCCCTGATCCTCACCCCCTGATGCTCACCCCCTCGTCCTCACTCTCTGGTCCTCACTCTCTGGTCTCACTCTCTGACCCTCACTTTCTCACCCTCACTCTGATCTTCATTGACTGATGCTCGCTCTTAGATCCTCACTTTCTGATCCTCACTCTCTGATCCTCAGTTACTCATCCTCACTCTCTGATTCATTCATTCTGATCCTCACTTTCTCACCCTCACTCTCTGAACCTCACTGTTTGATCCTCACTGACTGATTCTAATGTTCTGAACCCCACTGTCTGATTCCTAATCTCTGCTCCTTGCTGTCTGATCCTCACTGTTTGATGCTCACTATCTGCTCCTCACTGACTTATACTCATTCTCTGATACTCACTCTCTGATCCTCAATGACAGATTCTAATATTCTGAGCCTCAATGTCTGAATCCTAATCTCTGATCCTTGCTGTATTTTCCTCACTGTTTGATCCTCACTATCTGCTCCTCACTGACTTATACTCACTCTTTGATCGTCACTGATTTACCCTCACTCTCTGACCCTCACTCTCTGACCCTCACTCTCTGAAACTCACTCTCTGACTCTCACTCTTTGACACTCACTCTCTGACCATCACTCTCTGACCCTCACTCTTTGACCCTCACTCTTTGACCCTCACTCTTTGACCCTCACTCTTTGACCCTCACTCTTTGACCCTCACTCTCTGACTCTCACTCTATGACCCTCACTCTCTGAACCTCACTGATTCATCCTCAGCCTGATCCTCACTCTCAGATCCTTACTGACGTGTAGTCACACTCTGATCCCCACTGTGTGACCCTTATTACCTGATCCTCAGTGTTTGATCCTCGCTTTCAGATCCTTGCTCTGTGCTTCTCATTGACTCATTCTCACTCTCCGATTTTGACCGACCCAACCTCACTGTCCTCCGTACTGACCGATCCTCAAATTCATATCTTCACTCTCTGATACTCACTCTCTGATACTCACTCTCTGATACTCACTCTGATACTCACTATCTGACCCTCACTCTCTGACACGCACTCTCTGACCCCCACTGTCTGACCCTCACCCTCTGACCCTCACTTTCTGATCCTCACTTTCTGATCCTCACTTTCTGATCCTCACCTTCTGATCCTCAATTTCTGAGCCTCAATTTCTGAGCCTCATTCTCTGATCCTCACTGACTGATCCTCAGTTACTTATTCTCACTCTCTGATCTTCACTCTCTGCTCCGCCATGACTGATCATTTCTTCCTGATCCTCACTTTCTCATCATCACTGACTGATCATCATTCTCTGATCCTCAGTCTTTGATCTTCAGTCTCTGATCCTCAACCCCTGATCTTCAGCCCCTGGTCCTCACTCTCTGGTCTCACTTTCTCACCCTCACTTTCTCACCCTCACTCTGATCTTCATTGACTGATGCTCGCTCTTAGATCCTCACTTACTGATCCTCACTCTCTGATCCTTAGTTACTCATCCTCACTCTCTGATTCATTCGTTCTGATTCTCACTTTCTCACCCTCACTCTCTGAACCTCACTGTTTGATCCTCACTGACTGATTCTAATGTTCTGAACCCCACTGTCTGATTCCTAATCTCTGCTCCTTGCTGTCTGATCCTCACTGTTTGATGCTCACTATCTGCTCCTCACCGACTTATACTCATTCTCTGATCCTCACTCTCTGATCCTCATGCATTGATCCTCACTTTCTGACCCTCACTCTCTCACCCTCCCTCTTTGACCCTCTACTTTCTGACCCTCACTGATTGATCCTCACTCTGATCCTCACTAACTGATACTCGCTGACTGATCCTCACTCTCTGACTCACACTCACTGATTCTCACTCACTAATCCTACCTGACTCATCCTTACTCTCTGTTTCTTACTCACTGACCCTCACTTTCTGACCATCATTCACTGATTCTCACTCTCTGATCTTCACTCTTTGATCCTCACTCTCTGATGCTCTCTGTCTGATTCTCACGCACTAACCCTTAATCTCTGACCCTTGCACTCTTATCCTCACTGACTGATCCTCCCTCTCTGATCATCACTCTCTGATCATCACTGACTGATTCTAATGGTCTGATCCTAACTGTCTGATTCCTAATCTTTGCTCCTTGCTGTCTGATCGTAACTATCTGATCCTCACAATGTGCGACTCACTGACTTATCTTCACTCTCTTATCCTCACTCTCTGATCCTCACTCTCTGATCCTCAACTGTCTGATCCTGACTCTCTGATCCTCACTCTCTGATCCTCACTTTCTGAACCTCACTGACTGATCCTCACTGACTGATCCTCACTGACTGATCCTCACTGACTGAACCTCTCTCTCTGATCCTCACTGACTGAACCTCACTCTCTGATCCTCACTCTCTGATCATCACTGACTGATTCTACTGATCTGATCCTAACTGTCAGATTCCTAATATTTGCTCCATGCTGTCTGATCCTAACTCTCTGATCCTCACTATCTGCGCCTCACTGACTTATCCTCACTGTCTTATCCTCACTCTCTGATCCTCACTCTCTGATCCTCATGCTCTGATCATCACCCTCTGATCAACACTAATTGGTCCTCAACCTCTGAACCTCACTCTCTGATCCTCACCCTCTGATCCTCACTATCTGATCCTCACCCTCTGAACCTCACTCTATGATCCTCACTCTCTGATCCTCACCTCTCTGTTTCTCAATGTTTGATGCTCACTATGTGCTCCTCACTGACTTATCCTAACTTTCTAATCCTCACTGGTTGACCCTTATTAGCTGATCCTCACTGTTTGATCCTCACTTTCAGTTCCTTACTCTCTGCTTCTCATTGACTCATCCTCACTCTCCGATCTTCACTCTGATCTTCACCGCACCCTCCTCGCTGTCCTCCTCACTGACTTATCCTCAAATTCTGATCCTCACTTTCTGATATGCTGTGGAACACTCAGACTGACCCTCACTCTCTGACCCTCACTCTCTGACCCTCACTCTCTGACCCTCACTCTCTGACCCAAACTCTCTGACCCTCACTCTCTGACCCTCACTCTCTGACCCACACTCTCTGACCTTCAATTGCTGGCCCTCATTCTCTGATCCTCACTGACTGTTCCTCAGTTACTGATTCTCACTCTCTGATCCTCATTTTTATGAAACTCACTCTCGGATCTTCTCCCTCAGTTCCTCACTCTCTGATCCTCACTGTATGTTCCTTATTGTCTGATCTTAACTGCCTGATGCCCACTGTTTGATCCTCACTTTCAGATCCCTGTTCTCTGTTTCTCGTTGATTTATCCTCACCCTCTGATCCTCACCCTCTGATCCTCACCCTCTGATCCTCACCCTCTGATCCTCACCCTCTGATCCTCACCCTCTGATCATCACCCTCTGATCCACACCCTCTGATCCTCACCCTCTGATCATCACCTTCTGATCTTCACTGACTGATCATCACTGACTGATTCTAACTATCTGATCCTCACTGTCTGATTCTTAATCTCTGCTCCTTGCTCTCTGATTCTCAATGTTTGATGCTCACTATGTGCTCCTCACTGACGTATCCTAACTTTCTAATTCTCACTGGTTGACCCTTATTAGCTGATCCTCACTGTTTGATCCTCACTTTCAGTTCCTTACTCTCTGCTTCGCATTGACTCACCCTCACTTTCCGATCCTCACTCTGATCTTCACCATACCCTCCTCACTGTCCTCCTCACTGACTTAACCTCAAATTCTGATCCTCACTTTCTGATACGCTGTGACACTCACTGACTGACCCTCACTCTCTGACCCTCTCTCACTGACCCTCACTCTCTGATCCGCACTCTCTGAACCTCACTCTCTGATCCTCACTCTCTGATCCTCACTATCTGATCCTCACCCCCTGATCCTCACCCTTTGATCCTCACCCTTTGATCCTCACCCCCTGGTCCTCACCCTCTGGTCCTCAGTTACTCATCCTCACTCTCTGATTCATTCGTTCTCATCCTCACTTTCTCACCCTCACTCTCTGAACCTCACTGTTTGATCCTCACTGACTGATTCTAATGTTCTGAACCCAACTATCTGATTTCTAATCTCTGCTCCTTGCTGTCTGATCCTCGCTGTTTGATGCTCACTATCTGCTCCTCACTGACTTATACTCATTCTCTGATCCTCATGCACTGATCCTCACTTTCTGACCCTCACTCTCTCACCCTCCCTCTTTGACCCTCACTTTCTGATCCTCACTCTGATCCTCACTCTGATCCTCACTCTGATCCTCACTCTGATCCTCACTGACTGATCCTCACTGACTGATCCTCACTGACTGATCCTTACTCTCTGTTTCTTACTCACTGACCCTCACTTTCTGATCATCACTCACTGATTCTCACTCTCTGATCTTCACTCTTTGATCCTCACTCTCTGATGCTCTCTGTCTGATTCTCAAGCACTAACTCTTAATCTCTGACCCTTGCTCTCAGATCCTCACTGACTGATCCTCACTCTCTGATCCTCACTCTCTGATCATCACTGACTGATTCTAACGGTCTGATCCTAACTGTCTGATTCCTAATCTTTGCTCCTTGCTGTCTGATCGTAACTATCTGATCCTCACTATTTGTGTCTCACTGACTTATCCTCACTCTCTGATCCTGACTCTCTGATCCTCACTCTCTGATCCTCACTTTCTGAACCTCACTGACTGTTCCTCACTGACTGTTCCTCACTGACTGATCCTCACTGACTGATCTTCACTCTCTGATCCTCACTCTCTGATCATCACTGACTGATTCTATAGATCTGATCCTAACTGTCTGATTCCTATTCTTTGCTCCTGGCTGTCTGATCCTAACTCTCTGATCCTCACTATCTGCACCTCAGTGACTTATCCTCACTGACTTATCCTCATTCTCTGATCCTCACTCTCTGATCCTCAATGGCAGATTCTAATATTCTGAGCCTCAATGTCTGAATCCTAATCTCTGTTCCTTGCTGTATTTTCCTCACTGTTTGATCCTCACTATCTGCTCCTCACTGTCTTATACTCACCCTTTGATCGTCACTGATATACCCTCACTCTCTGACCCTCACTCTTTGACCCTCACTCTTTGACCCTCACTCTCTGACCCTCACTCTCTGACCCTCACTCTATGACCCTCACTCTGTGAACCTCACTGATTCATCCTCAGCCTGATCCTCACTCTCAGATCCTTACTGACGTGTAGTCGCACTCTGATCCCCACTGTTTGACCCTTATTACATGATCCTCACTGTTTGATCCTCGCTTTCAGTTCCTTACTCTCTGCTTCTCATTGACTCATCCTCACTCTCCGATCCTCACTCTGATCTTCACCGCACCCTCCTTGCTGTCCTCCTCACTGACGTCTCCTCAAATTCTGATCCTCACTTTCTGATACGTTGTGAAACACTCAGACTGACCCTCACTCTCTGACCCTCACTCTCTGACCCTCACTCTCTGACCCTCACTCTCTGACCCTTACTCTTTGACCCTCACTCTCTGACCCTCACTCTATGACCCTCACTCTCTGAACCTCACTGATTCATCCTCAGCCTGATCCTCACTCTCAGATCCTTACTGACGTGTAGTCGCACTCTGATCCCCACTCTTTGACCCTTATTACATGATCCTCACAGTTTGATCCTCGCTTTCAGATCCTTGCTCTGTGCTTCTCATTGACTCATTCTCACACTCCGATTTTCACCGACCCAACCTCACTGTCCTCCGTACTGACCGATCCTCAAATTCATATCCTCACTCTCTGATACTCACTCTCTGATACTCACTCTCTGATACACACTCTGATACTCACGATCTGACCCTCACTCTCTGACCCTCACTCTCTGACCCTAAATCTCTGACCCTAACTCTCTGACCCTCACTCTCTGACCCTCACTCTCTGACAATCACTCTCTGACAATCACTCTCTGAACCTCACTCTCTGACCCTCACTCTCTGATCCTCACTTTCTGATCCTCAGTTACTTATTCTCCCTCTCTGATCTTCACTCTCTGCTCCGCAATGACTGATCCTTTCTTCCTGATCCTCACTTTCTCATCATCACTGACTGATCCTCAGTCTCTTATCCTCAGTCTCTGATCTTCAGTCTCTGATCCTCACCCCCTGATCCTCACTCTCTGGTCCTCACTCTCTGGTCTCACTTTCTCACCCTCACTTTCTCACCCTCACTCTGATCTTCATTGACTGATGCTCGCTCTTAGATCCTCACTTTCTGATCCTCACTCTCGGATCCTCATTTACTCATCCTCACTCTCTGATTCATTTGTTCTGATCCTCACTTTCTCACCCTCACTCTCTGAACCTCACTGTTTGATCCTCACTGACTGATTCTAATGTTCTGAACCCCACTGTCTGATTCCTAATCTCTGCTCCTTGCTGTCTGATCCTCACTGTTTGATGCTCACTATCTGCTCCTCACCGACTTATACTCATTCTCTGATCCTCACTCTCTGATCCTCATGCATTGATACTCACATTCTGACCCTCACTCTCTCACCCTCCCTCTTTGACCCTCACTTTCTGACCCTCACTGATTCATCCTCACTCTGATCCTCACTCTGATCCTCACTGACTGATACTCGCTGACTGATCCTCACTCTCTGACTCACACTCACTGATTCTCACTCACTAATACTGCCTGACTCATCCTTACTCTCTGTTTCTTACTCACTGACCCTCACTTTCTGATCATCACTCACTGATTCTCACTCTCTGATCTTCACTCTTTGATCCTCACTCTCTGATGCTCTCTGTCTGATTCTCATGCACTAACCCTTAATCTCTGACCCTTGCACTCTTATCCTCACTGACTGATCCTCCCTCTCTGATCCTCCCTCTCTGATCATCACTCTCTGATCATCACTGACTGATTCTAACGGTCTGATCCTAACTGTCTGATTCCTAATCTTTGCTCCTTGCTGTCTGATCGTAACTATCTGATCCTCACAATTTGCGACTCACTGACTTATCTTCACTCTCTTATCCTCACTCTCTGATCCTCACTCTCTGATCCTCAACTGTCTGATCCTGACTCTCTGATCCTCAATCTCTGATCCTCACTGACTGATCCTCACTCTCTGATCCTCACTTTCTGAACCTCACTGACTGATCCTCACTGACTGATCCTCACTGACTGAACATCACTCTCTGATCCTCACTCTCTGATCATCACTGACTGATTCTACTGATCCGATCCTAACTGTCTGATTCCTAATCTTTGCTCCTTGCTGTCTGATCCTAACTCTCTGATCCTCACTATCTGCGCCTCACTGACTTATCCTCACTGACATCCTCACTCTCTGATCCTCAGTCTCTGATCCTCATGCTCTGATCATCACACTCTGATCATCACCCTCCGAACCTCACTCTCTGATCCTCACTCTCTGATCCTCACCTCTCTGTTTCTCAATGTTTGATGCTCACTACGTGCTCCTCACTGACTTATCCTAACTTTCTAATCCTCACTGGGTGACCCTTATTAGCTGATCATCACTGTTTGATCCTCACTTTCAGTTCCTTACTCTCTGCTTCTCATTGACTCATCCTCACTCTCCGATCCTCACTCTGATCTTCACCGCACCCTCCTTGCTGTCCTCCTCACTGACGTATCCTCAAATTCTGATCCTCACTTTCTGATACGCTGTGAAACATTCAGACTGACCCTCACTCTCTGACCCTCACTCTCTGACCCTCACTCTCTGACCCTCACTCTCTGACCCTCACTCTCTGACCCTCACTCTCTGACCCACACTCTCTGACCCTCAATTGCTGACCCTCATTCTCTGATCCTCACTGACTGTTCCTCAGTTACTGATTCTCACTCTCTGATCCTCATTTTTATGAAACTCACTCTCGGATCTTCTCCCTCAGTTCCTCACTCTCTGATCCTCACTGTATGTTCCTTATTGTCTGATCTTAACTGCCTGATGCCCACTGTTTGATCCTCACTTTCAGATCCCTGTTCTCTGTTTCTCGTTGATTTATCCTCACCCTCTGATCCTCACCCTCTGATCCTCACCCTCTGATCCTCACCCTCTGATCCTCACCCTCTGATCCTCACCCTCTGATCCTCACCCTCTGATCATCACCTTCTGATCTTCACTGACTGATCACCACTGACTGATTCGAACTATCTGATCCTCACTGTCTGATTCCTAATCTCTGCTCCTTGCTCTCTGATTCTCAATGTTTGATGCTCACTATGCGCTCCTCACTGACGTATCCTAACTTTCTAATCCTCACTGGTTGACCCTTATTAGCTGATCCTCACTGTTTGATCCTCACTTTCAGTTCCTTACTCTCTGCTTCGCATTGACTCACCCTCACTTTCCGATCCTCACTCTGATCTTCACCATACCCTCCTCACTGTCCTCCTCACTGACTTATCCTCAAATTCTGATCCTCACTTTCTGATACGCTGTGACACTCACTGACTGATCCTCACTCTCTGACCCTCTCTCACTGACCCTCACTCTCTAATCCGCACTCTCTGAACCTCACTCTCTGATCCTCACTCTCTGATCCTCACTATCTGATCCTCACCCTCTGATCCTCAATTTCTGACCATCATTCTCTGATCCTCACTGATCCTCAGTTACTTATTCTCACTCTCTGATCCTCACTCTCTGCTCCGCAATGACTGATCCTTTTATCCTGATCCTCGCTTTCTCATCATCACTGACTCATCCTCAGTCTCTGATCCTCAGTCTCTGATCCTCACCCCCTGATCCTCACCCTTTGATCCTCACCCCCTGGTCCTCACCCTCTGGTCCTCAGTTACTCATCCTCACTCTCTGATTCATTCGTTCTCATCCTCACTTTCTCACCCTCACTCTCTGAACCTTACTGTTTGATCCTCACTGACTGATTCTAATGTTCTGAACCCAACTATCTGATTTCTAATCTCTGCTCCTTGCTGTCTGATCCTCACTGTTTGATGCTCACTATCTGCTCCTCACTGACTTATACTCATTCTCTGATCCTCATGCACTGGTCCTCACTTTCTGACCCTTACTCTCTCACCCTCCCTCTTTGACCCTCACTTTCTGATCCTCACTCTGATCCTCACTCTGATCCTCACTGACTGATTCTCACTGACATCCTCACTGACTGATCCTCACTGACTGATCCTCACTTTCTGACTCACACTCACTGATTCTCACCCACTAATCCTAACTGACTGATCCTTACTCTGTTTCTTACTCACTGAACCTCACTTTCTGATCATCACTCACTGATTCTCACTCTCTGATCTTCACTCTTTGATCCTCACTCTCTGATGCTCTCTGTCTGATTCTCACGCACTAACCCTTAATCTCTGACCCTTGCTCTCAGATCCTCACTTACTGATCCTCACTCTCTGATCATCACTGACTGATTCTAACGGTCTGATCCTAACTGTCTGATTCCTAATCTTTGCTCCTTGCTGTCTGATCGTAACTATCTGATTCTCACTATTTGTGACTCACTGACTTATCCTCACTCTCTGATCCTCACTTTCTGAACCTCACTCTCTGATCCTCAGTGACTGATCCTCACTGACTGATCCTCACTCTCTGATCCTCACTCTCTGATCATCACTGACTGATTCTACCGATCTGATCCTAACTGTCTGATTCCTATTCTTTGCTCCTTGCTGTCTGATCCTAACTCTCTGATCCTCACTATCTGCACCTCAGTGACTTATCCTCACTGACTTACCCTCATTCTCTGATCCTCACTCTCTGATCCTCAATGGCAGATTCTAATATTCTGAGCCTCAATGTCTGAATCCTAATCTCAGATCCTTGCTGTATTTTCCTCACTGTTTGATCCTCACTATCTGCTCCTCACTGACTTATACTCACCCTTTGATCGTCACTGATATACCCTCACTCTCTGACCCTCACTCTCTGACCCTCACTCTTTGACCCTCACTCTTTGACCCTCACTCTCTGACCCTCACTCTATGACCCTCACCCTCTGAACCTCACTGATTCATCCTCAGCCTGATCCTCACTCTCAGATCCTTACTGACGTGTAGTCGCACTCTGATCCCCACTGTTTGACCCTTAATGCATGATCCTCACTGTTTGATCCTCGCTTTCAGATCCTTGCTCTGTGCTTCTCATTGACTCATTCTCACTCTCCGATTTTCACCGACCCAACCTCACTGTCCTCCGTACTGACCGTTCCTCAAATTCATATCCTCTCTCTCTGATACTCACTCTCTGATACTCACTCTCTGATATACACTCTGATACTCACGATCTGACCCTCACTCTCTGACCCTCACTCTCTGACCCTCACTCTCTGACAATCACTCTCTGACCCTCACTCTCTGACCCTCACTCTCTGATCCTCACTTTCTGATCCTCTCTTTCTGATCCTCACCTTCTGATCCTCAATTTCTGAGCCTCAATTTCTGAGCCTCATTCTCTAATCCTCACTGACTGATCCTCAGTTACTTATTCACACTCTCTGATCTTCACTCTCTGCTCCGCAATGACTGATCCTTTCTTCCTGATCCTCACTTTCTCATCATCACTGACTGATCCTCAGTCTCTGATCCTCAGTCTCTGATCTTCTGTCCCTGATCCTCAACCCCTGATCCTCACTCTCTGGTCCTCACTCTCTGGTCTCACTTTCTCACCCTCAATTTCTCACCCTCACTCTGATCTTCATTGACTGATGCTCGCTCTTAGATCCTCACTTTCTGATCCTCACTCTCTGATCCTCATTTACTCATCCTCACTCTCTGATTCATTTGTTCTGATCTTCACTTTCTCACCCTCACTCTCTGAACCTCACTGTTTGATCCTCACTGACTGATTCTAATGTTCTGAACCCCACTGTCTGATTCCTAATCTCTGCTCCTTGCTGTCTGATCCTCACTGTTTGATGCTCACTATCTGCTCCTCACCGACTTATACTCATTCTCTGATCCTCACTCTCTGATCCTCATGCATTGATCCTCACTTTCTGACCCTCACTCTCTCACCCTCCCTCTTTGACCCTCACTTTCTGACCCTCACTTTCTGACCCTCACTGATTCATCCTCACTCTGATCCTCACTGACTGATACTCGCTGACTGATCCTCACTCTCTGACTCACACTCACTGATTCTCACTCACTAATACTGCCTGACTCATCCTTACTCTCTGTTTCTTACTCACTGACCCTCACTTTCTGATCATCACTCACTGATTCTCACTCTCTGATCTTCACTCTTTGATCCTCACTCTCTGATGCTCTCTGTCTGATTCTCATGCACTAACCCTTAATCTCTGACCCTTGCTCTCTTATCCTCACTGACTGATCCTCCCTCTCTGATCATCACTCTCTGATCATCACTGACTGATTCTAACGCTCTGATCCTAACTGGCTGATTCCTAATCTTTGCTCCTTGCTGTCTGATCGTAACTATCTGATCCTCACAATGTGCGACTCACTGACTTATCTTCACTCTCTTATCCTCATTCTCTGATTCTCACTCTCTGATCCTCAATGGCAGATTCTAATATTCTGAGCCTCAATGTCTGAATCCGAATCTCTGATCCTTGCTGTATTTTCCTCACTGTTTGATCCTCACTCTCTGCTCCTCACTGACTTATACTCACCCTTTGATCGTCACTGATATACCCTCACTCTCTGACCCTCACTCTCTGACCCTCACTCTCTGACCCTAACTCTCTGACCCTCACTCTTTGACCCTCACTCTTTGACCCTCACTCTCTGACCCTCACTCTCTGACCCTCACTCTCTGACCCTCACTCTATGACCCTCACTCTCTGAACCTCACTGATTCATCCTCAGCCTGATCCTCACTCTCAGTTCCTTACTGACGTGTAGTCGCACTCTGATCCCCACTGTTTGACCCTTATTACATGATCCTCACTGTTTGTTCCTCGCTTTCAGATCCTTGCTCTGTGCTTCTCATTGACTCATTCTCACTCTCCGATTTTCACCGACCCAACCTCACTGTCCTCCGTACTGACCGATCCTCAAATTCATATCCTCACTCTCTGATACTCACTCTCTGATACTCACTCTCTGATATACACTCTGATACTCACGATCTGACCCTCACTCTCTGACCCTCACTCTCTGACCCTCACTCTCTGACCCTCACTCTCTGACAATCACTCTCTGACCCTCACTCTCTGACCCTCACTCTCTGATCCTCACTTTCTGATCCTCTCTTTCTGATCCTCACCTTCTGATCCTCAATTTCTGAGCCTCAATTTCTGAGCCTCATTCTCTGATCCTCACTGACTGATCCTCAGTTACTTATTCTCACTCTCTGATCTTCACTCTCCGCTCCGCAATGACTGATCCTTTCTTCCTGATCCTCACTTTCTCATCATCACTGACTGATCCTCAGTCTCTGATCCTCAGTCTCTGATCCTCAGTCTCTGATCTTCTGTCCCTGATCCTCAACCCCTGATCCTCACTCTCTGGTCCTCACTCTCTGGTCTCACTTTCTCACCCTCACTTTCTCACCCTCACTCTGATCTTCATTGACTGATGCTCGCTCTTAGATCCTCACTTTCTGATCCTCACTCTCTGATCCTCATTTACTCATCCTCACTCTCTGATTCATTTGTTCTGATCTTCACTTTCTCACCCTCACTCTCTGAACCTCA
The DNA here is from genome assembly GCA_026770705.1 of Isurus oxyrinchus. NCBI lineage: Eukaryota > Metazoa > Chordata > Chondrichthyes > Lamniformes > Lamnidae > Isurus > Isurus oxyrinchus. Next base: position 99,974,465 of record JANJGN010000010.1, read on the forward strand.
CTGTTTGATCCTCACTGACTGATTCTAATGTTCTGAACCCCACTGTCTGATTCCTAATCTCTGCTCCTTGCTGTCTGATCCTCACTGTTTGATGCTCACTATCTGCTCCTCACCGACTTATACTCATTCTCTGATCCTCACTCTCTGATCCTCATGCATTGATCCTCACTTTCTGACCCTCACTCTCTCACCCTCCCTCTTTGACCCTCACTTTCTGACCCTCACTGATTCATCCTCACTCTGATCCTCACTGACTGATACTCGCTGACTGATCCTCACTCTCTGACTCACACTCACTGATTCTCACTCACTAATACTGCCTGACTCATCCTTACTCTCTGTTTCTTACTCACTGACACTCACTTTCTGATCATCACTCACTGATTCTCACTCTCTGATCTTCACTCTTTGATCCTCACTCTCTGATGCTCTCTGTCTGATTCTCATGCACTAACCCTTAATCTCTGACCCTTGCACTCTTATCCTCACTGACTGATCCTCCCTCTCTGATCATCACTCTCTGATCATCACTGACTGATTCTAACGCTCTGATCCTAACTGTCTGATTCCTAATCTTTGCTCCTTGCTGTCTGATCGTAACTATCTGATCCTCACAATGTGCGACTCACTGACTTATCTTCACTCTCTTATCCTCATTCTCTGATTCTCACTCTCTGATCCTCAATGGCAGATTCTAATATTCTGAGCCTCAATGTCTGAATCCGAATCTCTGATCCTTGCTGTATTTTCCTCACTGTTTGATCCTCACTCTCTGCTCCTCACTGACTTATACTCACCCTTTGATCGTCACTGATATACCCTCACTCTCTGACCCTCACTCTCTGACCCTCACTCTCTGACCCTAACTCTCTGACCCTCACTCTTTGACCCTCACTCTTTGACCCTCACTCTCTGACCCTCACTCTCTGACCCTCACTCTCTGACCCTCACTCTCTGACCCTCACTCTCTGACCCTCACTCTATGACCCTCACTCTCTGAACCTCACTGATTCATCCTCAGCCTGATCCTCACTCTCAGTTCCTTACTGACGTGTAGTCGCACTCTGATCCCCACTGTTTCACCCTTATTACATGATCCTCACTGTTTGTTCCTCGCTTTCAGATCCTTGCTCTGTGCTTCTCATTGACTCATTCTCACTCTCCGATTTTCACCGACCCAACCTCACTGTCCTCCGTACTGACCGATCCTCAAATTCATATCCTCACTCTCTGATACTCACTCTCTGATACTCACTCTCTGATATACACTCTGATACTCACGATCTGACCCTCACTCTCTGACCCTCACTCACTGACCCTCACTCTCTGACCCTCACTCTCTGACAATCACTCTCTGACCCTCACTCTCTGACCCTCACTCTCTGATCCTCACTTTCTGATCCTCTCTTTCTGATCCTCACCTTCTGATCCTCAATTTCTGAGCCTCAGTTTCTGAGCCTCAATTTCTGAGCCTCAATTTCTGAGCCTCAATTTCTGAGCCTCATTCTCTGATCCTCACTGACTGATCCTCAGTTACTTATTCTCACTCTCTGATCTTCAGTCTCTGATCCTCAGTCTCTGATCCTCAGTCTCTGATCTTCTGTCCCTGATCCTCAACCCCTGATCCTCACTCTCTGGTCCTCACTCTCTGGTCTCACTTTCTCACCCTCACTCTGATCTTCATTGACTGATGCTCGCTCTTAGATCCTCACTTTCTGATCCTCACTCTCTGATCCTCATTTACTCATCCTCACTCTCTGATTCATTTGTTCTGATCTTCACTTTCTCACCCTCACTCTCTGAACCTCACTGTTTGATCCTCACTGACTGATTCTAATGTTCTGAACCCCACTGTCTGATTCCTAATCTCTGCTCCTTGCTGTCTGATCCTCACTGTTTGATGCTCACTATCTGCTCCTCACCGACTTATACTCATTCTCTGATCCTCACTCTCTGATCCTCATGCATTGATCCTCACTTTCTGACCCTCACTCTCTCACCCTCCCTCTTTGACCCTCACTTTCTGACCCTCACTGATTCATCCTCACTCTGATCCTCACTGACTGATACTCGCTGACTGATCCTCACTCTCTGACTCACACTCACTGATTCTCACTCACTAATACTGCCTGACTCATCCTTACTCTCTGTTTCTTACTCACTGACCCTCACTTTCTGATCATCACTCACTGATTCTCACTCTCTGATCTTCACTCTTTGATCCTCACTCTCTGATGCTCTGTCTGATTCTCATGCACTAACCCTTAATCTCTGACCCTTGCACTCTTATCCTCACTGACTGATCCTCCCTCTCTGATCATCACTCTCTGATCATCACTGACTGATTCTAACGGTCTGATCCTAACTGTCTGATTCCTAATCTTTGCTCCTTGCTGTCTGATCGTAACTATCTGATCCTCACAATGTGCGACTCACTGACTTATCTTCACTCTCTTATCCTCATTCTCTGATTCTCACTCTCTGATCCTCAATGGCAGATTCTAATATTCTGAGCCTCAATGTCTGAATCCGAATCTCTGATCCTTGCTGTATTTCCCTCACTGTTTGATCCTCACTCTCTGCTCCTCACTGACTTATACTCACCCTTTGATCGTCACTGATATACCCTCACTCTCTGACTCTCATTCTCTGACCCTCACTCTCTGACCCTAACTCTCTGACCCTCACTCTTTGACCCTCACTCTCTGACCCTCACTCTCTGACCCTCACTCTCTGACCCTCACTCTATGACCCTCACTCTCTGAACCTCACTGATTCATCCTCAGCCTGATCCTCACTCTCAGATCCTTACTGACGTGTAGTCGCACTCTGATCCCCACTGTTTGACCCTTATTACATGATCCTCACTGTTTGTTCCTCGCTTTCAGATCCTTGCTCTGTGCTTCTCATTGACTCATTCTCACTCTCCGATTTTCACCGACCCAACCTCACTGTCCTCCGTACTGACCGATCCTCAAATTCATATCCTCACTCTCTGATACTCACTCTCTGATACTCACTCTCTGATATACACTCTGATACTCACGATCTGACCCTCACTCTCTGACCCTCACTCTCTGACCCTCACTCTATGACCCTCACTCTCTGACCCTCACTCTCTGAGCCTCACTCTCTGACAATCACTCTCTGACCCTCACTCTCTGATCCTCACTTTCTGATCCTCACCTTCTGATCCTCACCCTCTGATCCTCAATTTCTGAGCCTCAATTTCTGACCCTCATTCTCTGATCCTCACTGACTGATCCTCAGTTACTTATTCTCACTCTCTGATCTTCACTCTCTGCTCCGCAATGACTGATCCTTTCTTCCTGATCCTCACTTTCTCATCATCACTGACTGATCCTCAGTCTCTGATCCGCAGTCTCTGATCTTCAGTCTCTGATCCTCACCCCCTGATCCTCACCCCCTGATCCTCACTCTCTGGTCCTCACTCTCTGGTCTCACTTTCTCACCCTCAATTTCTCACCCTCACTCTGATCTTCATTGACTGATGCTCGCTCTTAGATCCTCATTTTCTGATCCTCACTCACTGATCCTCATTTACTCATCCTCACTCTCTGATTCATTTGTTCTGATCCTCACTTTGTCACCCTCACTCTCTGAACCTCACTGTTTGATCCTCACTGACTGATTCTAATGTTCTGAACCCCACTGTCTGATTCCTAATCTCTGCTCCTTGCTGTCTGATCCTCACTGTTTGATGCTCACTCTCTGCTCCTCACCGACTTATACTCATTCTCTGATCCTCACTCTCTGATCCTCATGCATTGATCCTCACTTTCTGACCCTCACTCTCTCACCCTCCCTCTTTGACCCTCACTTTCTGACCCTCACTGATTCATCCTCACTCTGATCCTCACTCTGATCCTCACTGACTGATACTCGCTGACTGATCCTCACTCTCTGACTCACACTCACTGATTCTCACTCACTAATACTGCCTGACTCATCCTTACTCTCTGTTTCTTACTCACTGACACTCACTTTCTGATCATCACTCACTGATTCTCACTCTCTGATCTTCACTCTTTGATCCTCACTCTCTGATGCTCTCTGTCTGATTCTCATGCACTAACCCTTAATCTCTGACCCTTGCACTCTTATCCTCACTGACTGATCCTCCCTCTCTGATCATCACTCTCTGATCATCACTGACTGATTCAAACGCTCTGATCCTAACTGTCTGATTCCTAATCTTTGCTCCTTGCTGTCTGATCGTAACTATCTGATCCTCACAATGTGCGACTCACTGACTTATCTTCACTCTCTTATCCTCACTCTCTGATCCTCACTCTCTGATCCTCAACTGTCTGATCCTGACTCTCTGATCCTCACTTTCTGAACCTCACTGACTGTTCCTCACTGACTGATCCTCACTGACTGAACATCACTCTCTGATCCTCACTCTCTGATCATCACTGACTGATTCTACTGATCCGATCCTAACTGTCTGATTCCTAATCTTTGCTCCTTGCTGTCTGATCCTAACTCTCTGATCCTCACTATCTGCGCCTCACTGACTTATCCTCACTGACATCCTCACTCTCTGATCCTCAGTCTCTGATCCTCATGCTCTGATCATCACACTCTGATCATCACCCTCTGATCCTCACCAATTGGTCCTCACCCTCTGATCCTCACCCTCCGAACCTCACTCTCTGATCCTCACTCTCTGATCCTCACCTCTCTGTTTCTCAATGTTTGATGCTCACTACGTGCTCCTCACTGACTTATCCTAACTTTCTAATCCTCACTGGGTGACCCTTATTAGCTGATCATCACTGTTTGATCCTCACTTTCAGTTCCTTACTCTCTGCTTCTCATTGACTCATCCTCACTCTCCGATCCTCACTCTGATCTTCACCGCACCCTCCTTGCTGTCCTCCTCACTGACGTATCCTCAAATTCTGATCCTCACTTTCTGATACGCTGTGAAACATTCAGACTGACCCTCACTCTCTGACCCTCACTCTCTGACCCTCACTCTCTGACCCTCACTCTCTGACCCTCACTCTCTGACCCTCACTCTCTGACCCACACTCTCTGACCCTCAATTGCTGACCCTCATTCTCTGATCCTCACTGACTGTTCCTCAGTTACTGATTCTCACTCTCTGATCCTCATTTTTATGAAACTCACTCTCGGATCTTCTCCCTCAGTTCCTCACTCTCTGATCCTCACTGTATGTTCCTTATTGTCTGATCTTAACTGCCTGATGCCCACTGTTTGATCCTCACTTTCAGATCCCTGTTCTCTGTTTCTCGTTGATTTATCCTCACCCTCTGATCCTCACCCTCTGATCCTCACCCTCTGATCCTCACCCTCTGATCCTCACCCTCTGATCCTCACCCTCTGATCCTCACCCTCTGATCATCACCTTCTGATCTTCACTGACTGATCACCACTGACTGATTCGAACTATCTGATCCTCACTGTCTGATTCCTAATCTCTGCTCCTTGCTCTCTGATTCTCAATGTTTGATGCTCACTATGCGCTCCTCACTGACGTATCCTAACTTTCTAATCCTCACTGGTTGACCCTTATTAGCTGATCCTCACTGTTTGATCCTCACTTTCAGTTCCTTACTCTCTGCTTCGCATTGACTCACCCTCACTTTCCGATCCTCACTCTGATCTTCACCATACCCTCCTCACTGTCCTCCTCACTGACTTATCCTCAAATTCTGATCCTCACTTTCTGATACGCTGTGACACTCACTGACTGATCCTCACTCTCTGACCCTCTCTCACTGACCCTCACTCTCTAATCCGCACTCTCTGAACCTCACTCTCTGATCCTCACTCTCTGATCCTCACTATCTGATCCTCACCCTCTGATCCTCAATTTCTGACCATCATTCTCTGATCCTCACTGATCCTCAGTTACTTATTCTCACTCTCTGATCCTCACTCTCTGCTCCGCAATGACTGATCCTTTTATCCTGATCCTCGCTTTCTCATCATCACTGACTCATCCTCAGTCTCTGATCCTCAGTCTCTGATCCTCACCCCCTGATCCTCACCCTTTGATCCTCACCCCCTGGTCCTCACCCTCTGGTCCTCAGTTACTCATCCTCACTCTCTGATTCATTCGTTCTCATCCTCACTTTCTCACCCTCACTCTCTGAACCTTACTGTTTGATCCTCACTGACTGATTCTAATGTTCTGAACCCAACTATCTGATTTCTAATCTCTGCTCCTTGCTGTCTGATCCTCACTGTTTGATGCTCACTATCTGCTTCTCACTGACTTATACTCATTCTCTGATCCTCATGCACTGGTCCTCACTTTCTGACCCTTACTCTCTCACCCTCCCTCTTTGACCCTCACTTTCTGATCCTCACTCTGATCATCACTCTGATCCTCACTGACTGATCCTCACTGACTGATCCTCACTTTCTGACTCACACTCACTGATTCTCACCCACTAATCCTAACTGACTGATCCTTACTCTGTTTCTTACTCACTGAACCTCACTTTCTGATCATCACTCACTGATTCTCACTCTCTGATCTTCACTCTTTGATCCTCACTCTCTGATGCTCTCTGTCTGATTCTCACGCACTAACCCTTAATCTCTGACCCTTGCTCTCAGATCCTCACTTACTGATCCTCACTCTCTGATCATCACTGACTGATTCTAACGGTCTGATCCTAACTGTCTGATTCCTAATCTTTGCTCCTTGCTGTCTGATCGTAACTATCTGATCCTCACTATTTGTGACTCACTGACTTATCCTCACTCTCTGATCCTCACTCTCTGATCCTCACTTTCTGAACCTCACTGACTGTTCCTCACTGACTGATCCTCACTGACTGATCCTCATCTCTGATCCTCACTCTCTGATCATCACTGACTGATTCTACCGATCTGATCCTAACTGTCTGATTCCTATTCTTTGCTCCTTGCTGTCTGATCCTAACTCTCTGATCCTCACTATCTGCACCTCAGTGACTTATCCTCACTGACTTACCCTCATTCTCTGATCCTCACTCTCTGATCCTCAATGGCAGATTCTAATATTCTGAGCCTCAATGTCTGAATCCGAATCTCAGATCCTTGCTGTATTTTCCTCACTGTTTGATCCTCACTATCTGCTCCTCACTGACTTATACTCACCCTTTGATCGTCACTGATATACCCTCACTCTCTGACCCTCACTCTCTGACCCTCACTCTCTGACCCTCTCTCTTTGACCCTCACTCTTTGACCCTCACTCTTTGACCCTCACTCTCTGACCCTCACTCTATGACCCTCACTCTCTGAACCTCACTGATTCATCCTCAGCCTGATCCTCACTCTCAGATCCTTACTGACGTGTAGTCGCACTCTGATCCCCACTGTTTGACCCTTATTACATGATCCTCACTGTTTGATCCTCGCTTTCAGATCCTTGCTCTGTGCTTCTCATTGACTCATTCTCACTCTCCGATTTTCACCGACCCAACCTCACTGTCCTCCGTACTGACCGATCCTCAAATTCATATCCTCTCTCTCTGATACTCACTCTCTGATACTCACTCTCTGATATACACTCTCTGATATACACTCTGATACTCACGATCTGACCCTCACTCTCTGACCCCCACTCTCTGACCCTCACTCTCTGACAATCACTCTCTGACCCTCACTCTCTGACCCTCACTCTCTGATCCTCACTTTCTGATCCTCTCTTTCTGATCCTCACCTTCTGATCCTCAATTTCTGAGCCTCAATTTCTGAGCCTCATTCTCTGATCCTCACTGACTGATCCTCAGTTACTTATTCACACTCTCTGATCTTCACTCTCTGCTCCGCAATGACTGATCCTTTCTTCCTGATCCTCACTTTCTCATCATCACTGACTGATCCTCAGTCTCTGATCCTCAGTCTCTGATCTTCTGTCCCTGATCCTCACCCCCTGATCCTCACTCTCTGGTCCTCACTCTCTGGTCTCACTTTCTCACCCTCACTTTCTCACCCTCACTCTGATCTTCATTGACTGATGCTCGCTCTTAGATCCTCACTTTCTGATCCTCACTCTCTGATCCTCATTTACTCATCCTCACTCTCTGATTCATTTGTTCTGATCTTCACTTTCTCACCCTCACTCTCTGAACCTCACTGTTTGATCCTCACTGACTGATTCTAATGTTCTGAACCCCACTGTCTGATTCCTAATCTCTGCTCCTTGCTGTCTGATCCTCACTGTTTGATGCTCACTATCTGCTCCTCACCGACTTATACTCATTCTCTGATCCTCACTCTCTGATCCTCATGCATTGATCCTCACTTTCTGACTCTCACTCTCTCACCCTCCCTCTTTGACCCTCACTTTCTGACCCTCACTGATTCATCCTCACTCTGATCCTCACTGACTGATACTCGCTGACTGATCCTCACTCTCTGACTCACACTCACTGATTCTCATTCACTAATACTGCCTGACTCATCCTTACTCTCTGTTTCTTACTCACTGACACTCACTTTCTGATCATCACTCACTGATTCTCACTCTCTGATCTTCACTCTTTTATCCTCACTCTCTGATGTTCTCTGTCTGATTCTCATGCACTAACCCTTAATCTCTGACCCTTGCACTCTTATCCTCACTGACTGATCCTCCCTCTCTGATCATCACTCTCTGATCATCACTGACTGATTCTAACGGTCTGATCCTAACTGTCTGATTCCTAATCTTTGCTCCTTGCTGTCTGATCGTAACTATCTGATCCTCACAATGTGCGACTCACTGACTTATCTTCACTCTCTTATCCTCATTCTCTGATTCTCACTCTCTGATCCTCAATGGCAGATTCTAATATTCTGAGCCTCAATGTCTGAATCCGAATCTCTGATCCTTGCTGTATTTTCCTCACTGTTTGATCCTCACTCTCTGCTCCTCACTGACATATACTCACCCTTTGATCGTCACTGATATACCCTCACTCTCTGACCCTCACTCTCTGACCCTCACTCTCTGACCCTCACTCTCTGACCCTCACTCTTTGACCCTCACTCTCTGACCCTCACTCTCTGACCCTCACTCTCTGACCCTCACTCTCTGACCCTCACTCTATGACCCTCACTCTCTGAACCTCACTGATTCATCCTCAGCCTGATCCTCACTCTCAGTTCCTTACTGACGTGTAGTCGCACTCTGATCCCCACTGTTTGACCCTTATTACATGATCCTCACTGTTTGTTCCTCGCTTTCAGATCCTTGCTCTGTGCTTCTCATTGACTCATTCTCACTCTCCGATTTTCACCGACCCAACCTCACTGTCCTCCGTACTGACCGATCCTCAAATTCATATCCTCACTCTCTGATACTCACTCTCTGATATACACTCTGATACTCACGATCTGACCCTCACTCTCTGACCCTCACTCTCTGACCCTCACTCTCTGACCCTCACTCTCTGACCCTCACTCTCTGACAATCACTCTCTGACCCTCACTCTCTGACCCTCACTCTCTGATCCTCACTTTCTGATCCTCTCTTTCTGATCCTCACCTTCTGATCCTCAATTTCTGAGCCTCAATTTCTGAGCCTCAATTTCTGAGCCTCAATTTCTGAGCCTCATTCTCTGATCCTCACTGACTGATCCTCAGTTACTTATTCTCACTCTCTGATCTTCACTCTCTGCTCCGCAATGACTGATCCTTTCTTCCTGATCCTCACTTTCTCATCATCACTGACTGATCCTCAGTCTCTGATCCGCAGTCTCCGATCCTCAGTCTCTGATCTTCTGTCCCTGATCCTCAACCCCTGATCCTCACTCTCTGGTCCTCACTCTCTGGTCTCACTTTCTCACCCTCGCTTTCTCACCCTCACTCTGATCTTCATTGACTGATGCTCGCTCTTAGATCCTCACTTTCTGATCCTCACTCTCTGATCCTCATTTACTCATCCTCACTCTCTGATTCATTTGTTCTGATCTTCACTTTCTCACCCTCACTCTCTGAACCTCACTGTTTGATCCTCTCTGACTGATTCTAATGTTCTGAACCCCACTGTCTGATTCCTAATCTCTGCTCCTTGCTGTCTGATCCTCACTGTTTGATGCTCACTATCTGCTCCTCACCGACTTATACTCATTCTCTGATCCTCACTCTCTGATCCTCATGCATTGATCCTCACTTTCTGACTCTCACTCTCTCACCCTCCCTCTTTGACCCTCACTTTCTGACCCTCACTGATTCATCCTCACTCTGATCCTCACTGACTGATACTCGCTGACTGATCCTCACTCTCTGACTCACACTCACTGATTCTCATTCACTAATACTGCCTGACTCATCCTTACTCTCTGTTTCTTACTCACTGACACTCACTTTCTGATCATCACTCACTGATTCTCACTCTCTGATCTTCACTCTTTTATCCTCACTCTCTGATGCTCTCTGTCTGATTCTCATGCACTAACCCTTAATCTCTGACCCTTGCACTCTTATCCTCACTGACTGATCCTCCCTCTCTGATCATCACTCTCTGATCATCACTGACTGATTCTAACGGTCTGATCCTAACTGTCTGATTCCTAATCTTTGCTCCTTGCTGTCTGATCGTAACTATCTGATCCTCACAATGTGCGACTCACTGACTTATCTTCACTCTCTTATCCTCATTCTCTGATTCTCACTCTCTGATCCTCAATGGCAGATTCTAATATTCTGAGCCTCAATGTCTGAATCCGAATCTCTGATCCTTGCTGTATTTTCCTCACTGTTTGATCCTCACTCTCTGCTCCTCACTGACTTATACTCACCCTTTGATCGTCACTGATATACCCTCACTCTCTGACCCTCACTCTCTGACCCTCACTCTCTGACCCTCACTCTTTGACCCTCACTCTTTGACCCTCACTCTCTGACCCTCACTCTCTGACCCTCACTCTCTGACCCTCACTCTATGACCCTCACTCTCTGAACCTCACTGATTCATCCTCAGCCTGATCCTCACTCTCAGTTCCTTACTGACGTGTAGTCGCACTCTGATCCCCACTGTTTGACCCTTATTACATGATCCTCACTGTTTGTTCCTCGCTTTCAGATCCTTGCTCTGTGCTTCTCATTGACTCATTCTCACTCTCCGATTTTCACCGACCCAACCTCACTGTCCTCCGTACTGACCGATCCTCAAATTCATATCCTCACTCTCTGATACTCACTCTCTGATACTCACTCTCTGATATACACTCTGATACTCACGATCTGACCCTCACTCTCTGACCCTCACTCTCTGACCCTCACTCTCTGACCCTCACTCTCTGACAATCACTCTCTGACCCTCACTCTCTGACCCTCACTCTCTGATCCTCACTTTCTGATCCTCTCTTTCTGATCCTCACCTTCTGATCCTCAATTTCTGAGCCTCAATTTCTGAGCCTCAATTTCTGAGCCTCAATTTCTGAGCCTCAATTTCTGAGCCTCATTCTCTGATCCTCACTGACTGATCCTCAGTTACTTATTCTCACTCTCTGATCTTCACTCTCTGCTCCGCAATGACTGATCCTTTCTTCCTGATCCTCACTTTCTCATCATCACTGACTGATCCTCAGTCTCTGATCCGCAGTCTCCGATCCTCAGTCTCTGATCTTCTGTCCCTGATCCTCAACCCCTGATCCTCACTCTCTGGTCCTCACTCTCTGGTCTCACTTTCTCACCCTCACTTTCTCACCCTCACTCTGATCTTCATTGACTGATGCTCGCTCTTAGATCCTCACTTTCTGATCCTCACTCTCTGATCCTCATTTACTCATCCTCACTCTCTGATTCATTTGTTCTGATCCTCACTTTGTCACCCTCACTCTCTGAACCTCACTGTTTGATCCTCACTGACTGATTCTAATGTTCTGAACCCCACTGTCTGATTCCTAATCTCTGCTCCTTGCTGTCTGATCCTCACTGTTTGATGCTCACTATCTGCTCCTCACCGACTTATACTCATTCTCTGATCCTCACTCTCTGATCCTCATGCATTGATCCTCACTTTCTGACCCTCACTCTCTCACCCTCCCTCTTTGACCCTCACTTTCTGACCCTCACTGATTCATCCTCACTCTGATCCTCACTCTGATCCTCACTGACTGATACTCGCTGACTGATCCTCACTCTCTGACTCACACTCACTGATTCTCACTCACTAATACTGCCTGACTCATCCTTACTCTCTGTTTCTTACTCACTGACCCTCACTTTATGATCATCACTCACTGATTCTCACTCTCTGATCTTCACTCTTTGATCCTCACTCTCTGATGCTCTCTGTCTGATTCTCATGCACTAACCCTTAATCTCTGACCCTTGCACTCTTATCCTCACTGACTGATCCTCCCTCTCTGATCATCACTCTCTGATCATCACTGACTGATTCTAACGGTCTGATCCTAACTGTCTGATTCCTAATCTTTGCTCCTTGCTGTCTGATCGTAACTATCTGATCCTCACAATGTGCGACTCACTGACTTATCTTCACTCTCTTATCCTCACTCTCTGATCCTCACTCTCTGATCCTCACTTTCTGAACCTGACTGACTGATCCTCACTGACTGATCCTCACTGACTGAACCTCACTCTCTGATCCTCACTCTCTGATCATCACTGACTGATTCTACTGATCCGATCCTAACTGTCGGATTCCTAATCTTTGCTCCTTGCTGTCTGATCCTAACTCTCTGATCCTCACTATCTGCGCCTCACTGACTTATCCTCACTGACTTATCCTCACTCTCTGATCCTCAGTCTCTGATCCTCATGCTCTGATCATCACACTCTGATCACCACCCTCTGATCCTCACCAATTGGTCCTCAACCTCTGATCCTCACCCTCTGAACCTCACTCTCTGATCCTCACCTCTCTGTTTCTCAATGTTTGATGCTCACTACGTGCTCCTCACTGACTTATCCTAACTTTCTAATCCTCACTGGTTGACCCTTATTAGCTGATCCTCACTGTTTGATCCTCACTTTCAGTTCCTTACTCTCTGCTTCTCATTGACTCATCCTCACTCTCCAATCCTCACTTTGATCTTCACCGCACCCTCCTCGCTGTCCTCCTCACTGACATATCCTCAAATTCTGATCCTCACTTTCTGATACGCTGTGAAACACTCAGACAGACCCTCACTCTCTGACCCTCACTCTCTGACCCTCACTCTCTGGCCCTCATTCTCTGACCCTCACTCTCTGACCCTCACTCTCTGACCCTCAATTGCTGACCCTCATTCTCTGATCCTCACTGACTGTTCCTCAATTACTGGTTCTCACTCTCTGATCCTCATTTTTCTGAAACTCACTCTCGGACCTTCTCCCTCAGTTCCTCACTCTCTGATCCTCACTGTATGTTCCTTATTGTCTGATCTTAACTGCCTGATGCCCACTGTTTGATCCTCACTTTCAGATCCCTGTTCTCTGTTTCTCGTTGATTTATCCTCACCCTCTGATCCTCATCCTCTGATCCTCACCCTCTGATCCTCACCCTCTGATCATCACCCTCTGATCATCACCTTCTGATCTTCACTGACTGATCATCACTGTCTGATTCGAACTATCTGATCCTCACTGTCTGATTCCTAATCTCTGCTCCTTACTCTCTGATTCTCAATGTTTGATGCTCACTATGTGCTCCTCACTGACGTATCCTAACTTTCTAATCCTCACTGGTTGACCCTTATTAGCTGATCCTCACTGTTTGATCCTCCCTTTCAGTTCCTTACTCTCTGCTTCGCATTGACTCACCCTCACTCTCCGATCCTCACTCTGATCTTCACCATACCCTCCTCATTGTCCTCCTCACTGACTTATCCTCAAATTCTGATCCTCACTTTCTGATACGCTGTGACACTCACTGACTGACCCTGACTCTCTGACCCTCACTCTCTGACCCTCACTCTCTGACCCTCACTCTCTGAACCTCACTCTCTAATCCTCACTCTCTGATCCTCACTCTCTGATCCTCACTATCTGATCCTCACCCTCTGATCCACAATTTCTGACCATCATTCTCTGATCCTCACTGACTGATCCTCAGTTACTTATTCTCACTTTCTGATCCTCACTCTCTGCTCCGCAATGACTGATCCTTTTATCCTGACCCTCGCTTTCTCATCATCACTGACTGATCCTCAGTCTCTGATCCTCAGTCTCTGATCCTCAGTCTCTGATCCTCAGTCTCTGATCCTCACCCCCTGATCCTCACCCTTTGATCCTCACCCTCTGGTCCTCACTCTCTGGTCCTCACTCTCTGGTCTCACTCTCTGACCTCACTTTCTCACCCTCACTCTGATCTTCATTGACTGATGCTCGCTCTTAGATCCTCACTTTCTGATCCTCACTCTCTGATCCTCAGTTACTCATCCTCACTCTCTGATTCATTCCTTTTGATCCTCACTTTCTCTCCCTCACTCTCTGAACCTTACTGCTTGATCCTCACTGACTGATTCTAATGTTCTGAACCAAACTATCTGATTTCTAATCTCTGCTCCTTGCTGTCTGATCCTCACTGTTTGATGCTCACTATCTGCTCCTCACTGACTTATACTCCTTCTCTAATCCTCATGCATTGATCCTATACCTTCTGACCCTCACTCTCTCACCCTCCCTCTTTGACCCTCACTTTCTGATCCTCACTCTGATCCTCACTCTGATCCTCACTCTGATCCTCACTGACTGATCCTCACTTTCTGGCTCACACTCACTGATTCTCACTCACTAATCCTAACTGACTGATCCTTACTCTCTGTTTCTTACTCACTGACCCTCACTGTCTGATCATCACTCACTGATTCTCACTCTCTGATCTTCACTCTTTGATCCTCACTCTCTGATGCTCTCTGTCTGATTCTCACGCACTAACCCTTAATCTCTGACCCTTGCTCTCTGATCCTCACTGACTGATCCTCACTCTCTGATCCTCACTCTCTGATCATCACTGACTGATTCTAACGGTCTGATCCTAACTTTCTGATTCCTAATCTTTGCTCCTTGCTGTCTGATCGTAACTATCTGATCCTCACTATTTGTGACTCACTGACTTATCCTCACACTCTGATCCTCACTTTCTGATCCTCACTGACTGATCCTCACTGACTGATCCTCACTGACTGATCCTCACTGACTGATCCTCACTCTCTGATCCTCACTCTCTGATTCTACCGATCTGATCCTAACTGTCTGATTCCTATTCTTTGCTCCTTGCTGTCTGATCCTAACTCTCTGATCCTCACTATCTGCACCTCACTGACTAATCCTCACTGACTTATCCTCATTCTCTGATCCTCACTCTCTGATCCTCAATGGCAGATTCTAATATTCTGAGCCTCAATGTCTGAATCCTAATCTCTGATCCTTGCTGTATTTTCCTCACTGTTCCTCACTATCTGCTCCTCACTGACTTATACTCACTCTTTGATCGTCACTGATTTACCCTCACTCTCTGACCCTCACTCTCTGACCCACACTCTCTGACTCTCACTCTCTGACCCTCACTCTTTGACCCTCACTCTTTGACCCTCACTCTTTGACCCTCACTCTTTGACCCTCACTCTCTGACTCTCACTCTATGACCCTCACTCTCTGAACCTCACTGATTCATCCTCAGCCTGATCCTCACTCTCAGATCCTTACTGACGTGTAGTCGCACTCTGATCCCCACTGTTTGACCCTTATTACCTGATCCTCAGTGTTTGATCCTCGCTTTCAGATCCTTGCTCTGTGCTTCTCATTGACTCATTCTCACTCTCCGATTTTCACCGACCCAACCTCACTCTCCTCCGTTCTGACCGATCCTCAAATTCATATCCTCACTCTCTGATACTCACTCGCTGATACTCACTCTGATACTCACGATCTGACCCTCACTCTCGGACCCTCACTCTCGGACCCTCACTCTCTGACCCTCACTCTCTGACCCTCACTCTCTGACCCTCACTCTCTGACCCTCACACTCTGACCCTCACTTTCTGATCCTCACCTTCTGATCCTCACCTTCTGATCCTCAATTTCTGAGCCTCAATTTCTGAGCCTCATTCTCTGATCCTCAGTTACTCATCCTCACTCTCTGATTCATTCGTTCTGATCCTCACATTCTCACCCTCACTCTCTGAACCTCACTGTTTGATCCTCACTGACTGATTCTAATGTTCTGAACCCAGCGATCTGATTTCTAATCTCTGCTCCTTGCTGTCTGATCCTCACTGTTTGATGCTCACTATCTGCTCCTCACTGACTTATACTCATTCTCTGATCCTCATGCATTGATCCTCACTTTCTGACCCTCACTCTCTCACCCTCCCTCTTTGACCCTCACATTCTTAACCTCACTGATTCATCCTCACTCTGATCCTCACTGACTGATCCTCACTGACTGATCCTTACTCTCTGATCATCACTGATTGATTCTACCGATCTGATCCTAACTGTCTGATTCCTAATCTTTGCTCCTTGCTGTCTGATCCTAACTCTCTGATCCTCACTATCTGCGCCTCACTGACTTATCCTCACTGTCTTATCCTCACTCTCTGATCCTCACTCTCTGATCCTCAATGACAGATTCTAATATTCTGAGCCTCAATGTCTGATTCCTAATCTCTGATCCTTGCTGTCTTTTCCTCACTGTTTGATCCTCACTATCTGCTCCTCACTGACTTATACTCACTCTTTGATCCTCACTGATTCATCCTCACTCTCTGACCCTCACTCTCTGACCCTCACTCTCTGAACCTCCCTGATTCGTCCTCAGCCTGATCATCAATCTCAGATCCTTACTGATGAGTAGTCGCACTCTGATCCCCACTGTTTGACCCTTATTACCTGATCCTCACTGTTTGATACTCGCATTCAGATCCTTACTCTATGCTTCTCATTGACTCATTCTCACTCTCCGATTTTCACCGACCCAACCTCACTGTCCTCCGTACTGACCGATCCTCAAATTCATGTCCTCACTCTCTGATCCTCTCTCTCTGATCCTCACTCTCTGATACTCACTCTCTGATACTCACTCTCTGATACTCACGCTCTGATCCTCACTCTCTGATACTCACTCTCTGATCCTCACTCTCTGATCCTCACTTTCTGACCCTCAATTGCTGACCCTCGTTCTCTGATCCTCACTGACTGTTCCGCAGTTACTGATTCTCACTCTCTGATCCTCATTCTCTGAACCTCACTCTCGGACTTTCTCCCTCTGTTCCTCACTCTCTGATCCTCACTGTTGGATCCTTATTGTCTGATCTTAACTATCTGATCCCCACTGTTTGATCCTCACTTTCAGATCCCTGCTCTCTTTTTCTCATTGATTTAGGCTCACCCTCTGATCCTCACCCTCTGATCCTCACCCTCTGATCCTCACCCTCTGATCCTCATGATCTGATCATCACCCTCTGATCATCACCCTCTGATCCTCACCCTCTGATCCTCACCCTCTGAACCTCACCCTCTGATCCTCACCTCTCTGTTTCTCATTGTTTGATGCTCACTATGTGCTCCTCACTGACTTATCCTATCTTTCTAATCCTCACTGGTTGACCCTGATTAGCTGATCCTCACTGTTTGATCCTCACTTTCAGTTCCTTACTCTCTGCTTCTCATTGACTCATCCTCACTCTCCGATCCTCACTCTGATCTTCACCGCACCCTCCTCGCTGTCCTCCTCACAGACTTATCCTCAAATTCTGATCCTCACTTTCTGATACGCTGTGACACACTCTGACTGACCCTCACTCTCTGACCCTCACTCTCTGACCCTCACTCTCTGACCCTTACTCTCTGACCCTCACTCTCTGATCCTCATTTCCTGATCCTCATTTTCTGATCCTCAATTTCTGAGCCTCATTCTCTGATCCTCATTCTCTGATCCTCACTGACTGATCCTCAGTTACTTATTCTCACTCTCTGATCCTCACTCTCTGCTGCGCAATGACTGATCCTTTCTTCCTGATCCTCGCTTTCTCATCATCACTGACTGATCCTCAGTCTCTGATCCTCAGTCTCTGATCCTCACGCCCTGATCCTCACCCACTGGTCCTCACTCTCTGGTCTCACTCTCTGACCCTCACTTTCTTACCCTCACTCTGATCTTCATTGACTGATGCTCGCTCTTAGATCCTCACTTTCTATCCTCACTCTCTGATCCTCAGTTACTCATCCTCACTCTCTGATTCATTTGCTCTGATACTCACTTTCTCACCCTCACTCTCTGAACCTCATTGTTTGATCCTCACTGATTCTAATGTTCTGAACCCCAAGGTCTGATTCCTAATCTCTGCTCCTTGCTGTCTGATCCTCACTGTTTGATGCTCACTATCTGCTCCTCACTGACTTATACTCATTCTCTGATCCTCACTCTCTGATCCTCATGCATTGATCCTCACTTTCTGACACTCACTCTCTCACCCTCACTCTTTGACCCTCACTTTCTGACCCTCACTGATTGATCCTCACTCTGATCCTCACTGACTGATCCTCACTGACTGATCCTCACTGACTGATCCTCACTCTCTGATCCTCACTCTCTGACTCACACTCACTGATTTTCACTCACTAATGCTAACTGACTGATCCTTACTCTCTCTTTCTTCCTCACCGACCCTCACTTTCTGATCATCACTCACTGATTATCACTCTCTGATCCTCACTCTTTGATCCTCACTCTCTGATGCTCTCTATCTGATTCTCACGCACTAAACCTTAATCTCTGACCCCTGCTCTCTGATCCTCACTGACTGATCCTCACTGACTGATCCTCACTCTCTGATCCTCACTCTCTGATCATCACTGACTGATTCTAACGGTCTGATCCTATCTGTCTGATTCCTAATCTTTGCTCCTTGCTGTCTGATCGTAACTATCTGATCCTCAGTATTTGCGACTCACTGACTTATCCTCACTCTCTGATCCTCACTGACTGAACATCACTGACTGATCCTCACTGACTGATCCTCACTGACTGATCCTCACTGACTGATCCTCACTGACTGATCCTCACTGACTGAACCTCACTCTCTGATCATCACTGACTGCTCCTTGCTGTCTGATCCTAACTCTCTGATCCTCACTATCTGCGCCTCACTGATTTATCCTCACTGACTTATCCTCACTGACTTATCCTCACTCTCTGATCCTCACTCTCTGATCCTCAATGACAGATTCTAATATTCTGAGCCTCAATGTCTGATTCCTATTCTCTGATCCTTGCTCTATTTTCCTCACTGTTTGATCCTCACTATCTGCACCTCACTGACATATGCTCACTCTTTGATCGTCACTTTCTTACCCTCACTATCTGACCTTCACTCTCTGACCCTCACTCTCTGACCCTCACTCGCTGACCCTCACTCTCTGACCCTCACTCTCTGATCCTCACTTTCTGACCCTCATTCTCTGATCCTCACTGACTGTTCCTCAGTTACTGATTCTCACTCTCTGATCCTCATTTTCTGAACCACACTCACAGACTTTTTCCCTCTGTTCCTCACTCTGATCTTAACTGTCTGATCCCAATGTTTGATCCTCACTTTCAGATCCCTGCTCTCTGTTTCTCATTGATTTAGGCTCACCCTCTGATCCTCACCCTCTGATCCTCACCCTCTGATCCTCACCCTCTGATCCTCACCCTCTGATCCTCATCCTCTGATCCTCATGCTCTGATCCTCACCCTCTGATCATCACTGACTGATTCTAACCATCTGATCCTCACTGTCTGATTCCTAATCTCTGCTCCTTGCTCTCTGATTCTCAATGTTTGATGCTCACTATGTGCTCCTCACGGACTTATCCTAACTCTCTAATCCTCACTGGTTGATCCTTATTAGCTGATCCTCACTGTTTGATCCTCACTTTCAGTTCCTTACTCTCTGCTTCTCATTGACTCATCCGCACTCTCCGATCCTAACTCTCATCTTCACCGCACACTCCTCGCTGTCCTCCTCACTGACTTATGCTCAAATTCTGATCCTCACTTTGTGATACGCTGTGACACTTAGTGACTGACCCTCACTCTCTGACCCTCACTCTCTGACCCTCAATCTCTGACCCTCACTCTCTGAGCCTCTCTCTCTGACTTTCACTCTCTGACCCTCACTCTCTGACCCTCACTTTCTGACACTCATTCTCTGATCCTCACCCTATGATCATCACTGACTGATCCTCTGTTACTTATTCTCTCTCTCTGATCCTCACTCTCTACTCCGCAATGACTGATCCTTTCTTCCTGATGCTCACTTTCTCATCATCACTGACTGATCCTCACCCTCTGATCCTCACCCTCTGACCCTCACCCTCTGATCCTCAGTTACTCATCCTCACTCTCTGATTCATTCGCTCTGATCCTCACTTTCTCACCCTCACTCTCTGAACCTCACTGTTTGATCCTCACTGACTGATTCTAATGTTCTGAACCCCACTGTCTGATTCCTAATCTCTGCTCCTTGCTGTCTGATCCTCACTGTTTGATGCTCACTATCTGCTCCTCACCGACTTATACTCATTCTCTGATCCTCACTCTCTGATCCTCATGCATTGATCCTCACTTCCTGACCCTCACTCTCTCCCCCTCCCTCTTTGACCCTCACGTTCTGACCCACACTGATTAATCCTCACTCTGATCCGCACTCTCTGATCCTTACTGCTGAGTCCTCACACTCTGATCCCTACTGTTTGACCCTTGTTACCTGATCCTCACTGACTGATCCTCACTGACTGATCCTCACTGACTGATCCTCACTGACTGATCCTCACTGACTGATCCTCACTCTCTGACTCACACTCACTGATTCTCACTCACTAATCCTCACTGACTGATCCTTACTCTCTGTTTCTTACTCAGTGATCATCACTCATTGATTCTCACTCTCTGATCCTCACTCTTTGATCCTCACTCTCTGATGCTCTCTGTCTGATTCTCACGCACTGACCCTTAATCTCTGACCCTGGCTCCCTGATCCTCACTGACTGATCCTCACTCTCTGATCCTCACTCTTTGATCATCACTGACTGATTCTCACTTTCTGATCCTCACTCTCTGATTATCACTGACTGATTCTACCGATCTGATCCTAACTGTCTGATTCCTAATCTTTGCTCCTTGCTGTCTGATCCTAACTCTCTGATCCTCACTTCCGCGCCACACTGACTTATCCTCACTGACTTATCCTCACTGACTTATCCTCACTGACTTATCCTCACTGACTGATCCTCACTCTCCAATGCTCACTCTCTGATTCCAAAATTCTGAACCTCAATGT
Organism: Isurus oxyrinchus; assembly: GCA_026770705.1. NCBI lineage: Eukaryota > Metazoa > Chordata > Chondrichthyes > Lamniformes > Lamnidae > Isurus > Isurus oxyrinchus. The sequence continues at coordinate 99,995,716 of JANJGN010000010.1, forward strand.
CTGATTCCTAATCTCTGATCCTTGCTGTCTTTTCCTAACTGTTTGATCCTCACTATCTGCTCCTCACTGACTTATACTCACTCTTTGATCCTCACTGATTTATCGTCACTTTCTTACCCTCACTCTCTGACCCTCACTCTCTGACCCTCACTCTCTGACCCTCACTCTCTGACCCTCAGTCTCTGACCCTCACTCTCTGACTCTCACTCTCTGACCCTCACTCTCTGAACCTCACTCTCTGACCCTCACTCTCTGACCCTCACTCTCTGACCCTCACTCTCTGACCCTCACTCTCTGACCCTCACTTTCTGATCCTCACTGATTAGTGCTCAGCCTGAACCTCACTCTCAGATCTTTACTGACGAGTAGTCGCACTCTGATCCCCACTGTTTGACCCTTATTACCTGATCCTTACTGTTTGATCCTCGCTTTAAGATCCTTAATCTCTGCTTCTCATTGACTCATTCTCACTCTCTGATTTTCACTGACCCAACCTCACTGTCCTCCGCACTGACTGATCCTCAAATTCATATCCTCACTCTCTGATCCTCACTCTTCCTCACTCTCTGATCCTCACTTTCTGACCCTCATTCTCTGATCCTCACTGACTGTTCCTCAGTTACTGATTCTCACTCTCTGATCCTCATTCTCTGAACCTCACTCTCGGACCTTCTCCCTCTGTTCCTCACTCTCTGATCCTCACTGTATGATCCTTATTGTCTGATCTTAACTGCCTGATCCCCACTGTTTGATCCTCTCTTTCAGATTCCTGTTCTCTGTTTCTCGTTGATTTATCCCCACCTTCCGATCCTCACCCTCTGATCCTCACCCTCTGATCCTCATCCTCTGATCCTCACCCTCTGATCCTCACCCTCTGATCCTCACCCTCTGATCCTCACTCTCTGATCCTCACCCTCTGATCATCACCCTCTGATCATCACCGACTGATCTTCGCTGACTAATTCTAACCTTCTGATCCTCACTGTCTGATTCCTAATCTCTGCTCCTTGCTCTCTGATTCTCAATGTTTGATGCTCACTATGTGCTCCTCACTGACGTATCCTAACTCTCTAATCCTCACTGGTTGACCCTTATTAGCTGATCCTCACTGTTTGATCCTCACTTTGAGTTCCTTTCTCTCTCCTTCTCATTGACTCATCCTCACTCTCCAATCCTCACTCTGATCTTCACCATACCCTCCTCACTGACTTATCCTCAAATTCTGATCCTCACTTTCTGATACGCTGTGAGACTCACTGACTGACCCTCACTCTCTGACCCTCACTCTCAGACCCTCACTCTCTGATCCTCACTCTCTGACCCTCTCTCCTCTCTGATCCACACTCTCTGACCCTCACTCTCTGATCATCACTCTCTGATCCTCACTCTCTGATCCTCACTCTCTGGTCCTCACTCTCTGATCCTCACTCTCTGACCTTCTCCCTCTGATCCTCGCTGTTTGATCTTTACTGTCTGATCCTAACTGACTGATCCCCACTGTTTGATCCTCACTTTCAGATCCCTGCTCTCTGTTTCTCGTTGATTTAGGCTCACTCTCTGACCAACAATCATTGATCTTCAGTGACTCATCCTCATTCTCCTCCTCACTGACTCATCCTCAAATTCTGATCCTCACTTTCTGATCCTCACTCTCTGACTCACACTCACTGATTCTCACTCACTAATCCTCACTGCCTGATCCTTACTCTGCTCCTCACTTTGTAATCCTTACTATCTGATCCCCACTGTTTGACCCTCAATTTCAGATCCCTACTCTCTGCTTCTCAAAGACTGATCCTCAGTCCCTCAATCACACTCACTGACTCACATTCACTAATCCTCACTCACTGATCCACACTCTCTGATCCTCATTCTCTGATGATCTTTGTCTGATTCATCACTCACTGTCCCTTACTCTCTGACCCTTGCCCTGATCCTCACTGACTGATCCTCACTGACTGATCCTCACTGACTGATTCTAATGATCTGATCCTCACTGTCTGATTCCTAATCTCTGCTCTTTGCTGTCTGATCCTCAATGTTTGATACTCAATATCTGCTCCTTACTAACTTACCCTCACTCTCTGATCCACACACTCTGATACTTACTGACAAATCCTCACACTCTGATCCCCACTGATTGACCCGTTTTACCTGATCCTCACTTACAGATCCTTACTCTCTGCTTCTCATTGACTCATCCTCTCTCTCCGATCATCATTCTCATCACCGAACCATCCTCACTGTCTTCCTCACTGACTTATCCTCAAATTCTGATCCTCACTCTCTGAAATTCTCTGACACTCAGTGACTGACCCTCACTCACTGATCCACACTCTCTGATCCTCACCCTCTGATCCTCACCCTCTGAACCTCACTCTCTGATCCTCACTCTCTGATCCGCACTCTTTGATCCTCACTCGCTGATCCTCAGTTAGTCATTCTCAGTTACTCATTCTCACATTCTCATTCGTACTCTCTGATCCTCACTATCTTACCCTCAATCTCTGAACCTCACTGTTTGATTCTCAGTTTGATCCTCACTCTTTGATCCTCACTCTCTGATCCTCACTCTCTGATCCTCACTGACTGATTCTAATATTCTGAAACTCAATGTCTGATTCCTAATCTCTGGTCCTTGCTGTCTTTTCCTCACTGTTTGATCCTCACTATCTGCTCCTCACTGATTTATACACACTCTTTGATCCTCATTGATTTATCCTCACTCTCTGACCCTCACTCTCTGACCCTCACTCTCTGATCCTCAGTTACTCATCCTCACTCTCTGATTCATTCGCTCTGATCCTCACTTTCTCACCCTCACTCTCTGAACCTCACTGTTTGATCCTCACTGACTGATTCTAATGTTCTGAACCCCACTGTCTAATTCCTAATCTCTGCTCCTTGCTGTCTGATCCTCACTGTTTGATGCTCACTATCTGCTCCTCACTGACTTATACTCATTCTCTGATCCTCACTCTCCGATCCTCATGCATTGATCCTCACTTTTGACCGTCACTCTCTCCCCCTCCCTCTTTGACCCTCACTTTCTGACCCTCACTGATTGATCCTCACTCTGATCCGCACTCTCTGATCCTGAAAGCTGAGTCTTCACACTCTGATCCCTACAGTTTGACCCTTGTTACCTGATCCTCACTGACTGATCCTCACTGACTGATCCTCACTGACTGATCCTCACTGACTGATCCTCACTGACTGATCCTCACTCTCTGACTCACACTCACTGATTCTCACTCACTAATCCTCACTGACTGATCCTTACTCTCTGTTTCTTACTCAGTGATCATCACTCATTGATTCTCACTCTTTGATCCTCACTCTTTGATCCTCACTCTCTGATGCTTTCTGTCTGATTCATCACTCACTGTCCCTTACTCTCTGACCCTTGCCCTGATCCTCACTGACTGATCCTCACTGACTGATCCTCACTGACTGATCCTCACTGACTGATTCTAATGATCTGATCCTCACTGTCTGATTCCTAATCTCTGCTCTTTGCTGTCTGATCCTTAATGTTTGATCTCACTATCTGCTCCTTACTAACTTACCCTCACTCTCTGATCCACACACTCTGATACTTACTGACAAATCCTCACACTCTGATCCCCACTGATTGACCCTTATTACCTGATCCTCACTTACAGATCCTTACTCTCTGCTTCTCATTGACTCATCCTCTCTCTCCGATCATCACTCTCATCATCACCGAACCATCCTCACCATCTTCCTCACTGACTTATCCTCAAATTCTGATCCTCACTCTCTGAAATTCTCTGACACTCACTGACTGACCCTCATTCACTGATCCACACTCTCTGATCCACAGTCTCTGATGCTCACTCTCTGAACCTCACTCTCTGATCCTCACTCTCTGATCCTCACTCGCTGATCCTCAATTACTCATTCTCAGTTACTCATTCTCACTTTCTCATTCGTACTCTCTAATCCTCACTATCTTACCCGCAATCTCTGAACCTCACTGTTTGATCCTCAGTTTGATCCTCACTCTTTGATCTTCACTCTCTGATCCTCACTGACTGATTCAAATATTCTGAAACTCAATGTCTGATTCCTAATCTCTGAACCTTGCTGTCTTTTCCTCACTGTTTGATCCTCACTATCTGCTCCTCACTGACTTATACTCACTCTTTGAACCTCACTGATTTATCCTCACTCTCTGACCCGCAATCTCTGACCCTCACTCTCTGACCGGCACTTTCTGCCCCTCAATATCTGACCCTCACTCTCTGACCCTCACTCTCTGTTCCTCAGTTACTCATCCTCACTCTCTGATTCATTCGCTCTGATCCTCACTTTCTCACCCTCACTCTCTGAACCTCACTGTTTGATCCTCACTGACTGATTCTAATGTTCTGAACCCCACTGTCTGATTCCTAATCTCTGCTCCTTGCTGTCTGATCCACACTGTTTGATGCTCACTATCTGCTCCTCACCGACTTATACTCATTCTCTGATCCTCACTCTCTGATCCTCATGCATTGATCCTCACTTTCTGACCCTCACTCTCTCACCCTCCCTCTTTGACCCTCACTTTCTGACCCTCACTGATTCATCCTCACTCTGATCCTCACTGACTGATCCTCTCTCTCTGTCTCACACTCACTGATTCTCACTCACTAATGCTAACTGACTGATCCATACTCTCTGTTTCTTAGTCAGTGACCCTCACTTTCTGATCCTCACTCTTTGATCCTCACTCTCTGATTCTCTCTGTCTGATTTCACGCACTGACCCTTAATCTCTGACCCTTGCTCTTTGATCCTCACTGACTGATCCTCACACTCTGATCCTCACTCTCTGATCTTCACTCACTGATTCTACCGATCTGATCCTAACTGTGTGATTCCTAATCTTTGCTCCTTGCTGCCTGATCCTAACTCTCTGATCCTCACTATCTGCGCCTCACTGACTTTTCCTCACTGACTTATCCTCACTCTCTGATCCTCACTCTCTGATCCTCACTGACTGAAGCTCACTGACTGAAGCTCACTTACTTAACCTCACTGACTGAACCTCACTGACTGAACCTCACTGATTGAACCTCACTGACTTATCCTCACTGACTTATCCTCACTCTCCGATCCTCACTCTCTGATCCTCACTGACTGATTCTAATATTCTGAACCTCAATGTCTGATTCCTAATCTCTGATCCTTGCTGTCTTTTCCTCACTGTTTGATCCTCACTATCTGCTCCTCACTGACTTATACTCACTCTTTGATCCTCACTGATTTATCCTCACTTTCTTACCCTCACTCTCTGACTCTCACTCTCTGACCCTTACTTTCTGAACCTCACTGATTAGTCCTCAGCCTGAACCTCACTCTCAGATCCTTATTGATGAGTAGTCGCACTCTGATCCCCAATGTTTGACCCTTATTACCTGATCCTCACTGTTTGATCCTCGCTTTCAGATCCTTACTCTCTGCTTCTCATTGACTCATTCTCACTCTCCGAATTTCACCGACCCAACCTCACTGTTCTCTGCACTGACCGATCCTCAAATTCATATCCTCACTCTCTGATACTCACGCTCTGATTCTCACTCTCTGATTCTCACTCTCTGATCCTCACTTTCTGACCCTCAATTGCTGACCCTCATTCTCTGATCCTCACTGACTGTTTCTCAGTTACTGATTGTCACTCTCTGATCCTCATTCTCTGAACCTCACTCTCGGACCTTCTCCCTCAGTTCCTCACTCTCTGATCCTCACTGTACAATTCTTATTGTCTGATCTTGACTGCCTGATCCCCACTGTTTGATCCTCACTTTCAGATCCCTGTTCTCTGTTTCTCGTTGATTTAGGCTCACTCTCTGATCCTCACCCTCTGATCCTCACCCTCTGATCTTCACTGACTGATCATCACTGACTGATTCTAACCATCTGATCCTCACTGTCTGATTCCTAATCTCTGCTCCTTGCTCTCTGATTCTCAATGTTTGATGCTCACTACGTGCTCCTCACTGACTTATCCCAACTTTCTGATCCTCACTGGTTGACCCTTATTAGCTGATCCTCACTGTTTGATCCTCACTTTCAGTTCCTTACTCTCTGCTTCTCATTGAATCATCCTCACTCTCTGATCTTCACTCTCTGATCATCACTGACTAATTCTAACGGTCTGATCCTTACTGTCTGATTCCTAATCTTTGCTCCTTGCTGTCTGATCCTAACTATCTGATCCTCACTATTTGCGACTCACTGACTTATCATCTCTGACTTATCCTCACTCTCTGATCCTCACTCTCTGATCCTCACTGACTGAACCTGACTGACTGATCCTCACTCTCTGATCCTCACTCTCTGATTCTACCGATCTGATCCTAACTGATTCCTAATCTTTGCTCCTTGCTGTCTGATCCTAACTCTCCGATCCTCACTATCTGTGCCTCACTGACTTATACTCACTGACTTATCCTCACTCTCTGATCCTCAGTCTCTGATCCTCACTCCCAGATCCTCACTCTCTGATCCTCATTTTCTGATCCTCAATGACAGATTCTAATATTCTGAACCTCAGTCTGATTCCTAATCTCTGATCCTTGCTGTCTTTTCCTCACTGTTTGATCCTCACTATCTGCTCCTCACTGACTTATACTCACTCTTTGATCCTCACTGATTTATCCTCACTTTCTTACCCTCACTCTCTGACCCTCACTCTCTGACCCTCACTCTCTGCTCCTCACTCTCTGACCCTCACTCTCTGACCCTCCCTCTCTGACCCTCATTCTCTGACCCTCACTCTCTGACTCTCACTCTCTGACCGTCACTTTCTGAACCTGACTGATTAGTCCTCAGCCTGATCCTCACTCTCAGATCCTTACTGATGAGTAATCCCACTCTGATCCCCACTGTTTGACCCTTATTACCTGATCCTCACTGTTTGATCCTCGCTTTCAGATCTTTACTGTCTACTTCTCATTGACTGATTCTCACTCTCCGATTTTCACTGACCCAACCTCACTGTTCTCCGCACTGACCGATCCTCAAATTCATATCCTCACTCTCTGATACTCACTCTCTGACACTCACTCTCTGATCCTCACTCTCCGATCCTCACTTTCTGACCCTCAATTGCTGACCCTCATTCTCTGATCCTCACTGACTGTTCCTCAGTTACTGATTCCCACTCTCTGATCCTCACTCTCTGATCCTCACTTTTGGACCTTCTCCCTCAGTTCCTCACTCTCTGATCCTCACTGTATGATCCTTATTGTCTGATCTTAACTGTCTGATCCCTAGTGTTTGACCTCACTTTCAGATCCCTGTTCTCTGTTTCTCGTTGAGTTATCCTCACTCTCTGATCCTCACCCTCCGATCCTCACCCTCTGATCCTCACCCTCCGATCCTCACCCTCTGATCCTCACCCTCTGATCCTCACCCTCTGATCCTCACCCACTGATCCTCACCCTCTGATCCTCACCCACTGATCCTCACCCACTGATCATCACCCTCTGATCATCACTGACTGATTCTAACCATCTGATCCTCACTGTCTGATTCCTAATCTCTGCTCCTTGCTCTCTGATTCTGAAAGTTTGATGCTCACTATGTGCTCCTCACTGACTTATCCTAACTCTCTATTCCTCACTGGTTGACCCTTATTTGCTGATCCTCACTGTTTGATCCTCACTTTCAGTTCCTTACTCTCTGCTTCTCATTGAATCATCCTCACTCTCCGATCCTCACTGTGATCTTCACCATACCCTCCTCGCTGTCCTCCTCACTGACTTATCCTCAAATTCTGATCCTCACTTTCTGATACGCTGTGACACTTACTCTCTGACCCTCACTCTCTGACCCTCTCTCTCTGACCCTGCCTCTCTGACCCTGCCTCTCTGACCCTGCCTCTCTGACCCTGCCTCTCTGACCCAGCCTCTCTGATCCTCCCTCTTTGACCCTCACTTTCTGACCCTCACTGATTGATCCTCACTCTGATCCTCACTCTCTGATCCTTACTGCTGAGTCCTCACACTCTGATCCCTACTGTTTGACCCTTGTTACATGATCCTCACTGACTGATCCTCACTGACTGATCCTCACTGACTGATCCTCACTGACTGATCCTCACTGACTGATCCTCACTGACTGATCCTCACTGACTGATCTTACTCTCTGACTCACACTCACTGATTCTCACTCACTAATCCTCACTGACTGATCCTTACTCTGTTTCTTACTCACTGACCCTCACTTTCTGATCATCACTCACTTATTCTCACTCTCTGATCCTCACTCTCTGATCATCACTGACTGATTCTACCGATCTGATCCTAACTGTCTGATTCCTAATCTTTGCTCCTTGCTGTCTGATCCTAACTCTCTGATCCTCACTATCCACGCCTCACTGACTTATCCTCACTGACTTATCCTCACTGACTTATCCTCACTGACTTATCCTCACTGACTGATCCTCACTCTGATTCTAATATTCTGAATGTCTGAATCCTAATCTCTGATCCTTGCTGTATTTTCATCACTGTTTGATCCTCACTACCTGCTCCTCACTGACTTATACTCACTCTTTGATCCTCACTGATTTCTCCTCACTTTCTTCCCCTCACTCTCTGACTCTCACTCTCTGACCCTCACTCTCTGACCCTCACTCTCTGACCCTCACTCTCTGACCCTCACTCTCTGACCCTCACTCTCTGACCCTCACTTTCTGAACCTCACTGATTAGTCCTCATCCTGAACCTCACTCTCAGATCCTTACTGACGAGTAGTCACACTCTGATCCCCAATGTTTGACCTTGGTTATCTGATCCTCACTGTTTGATCCTCGCTTTCAGATCCTTACTCTCTGCTTCTCATTGACTCATTCTCACTCTCCGATTTTCACCGACCCAACCTCACTGTCCTCCGCACTGACTGATCCTCAAATTCATATCCTCACTCTCTGATCCTCACTCTTCCTCACTCTCTGATCCTCACTTTCTGACCCTCATTCTCTGATCCTCACTGACTGTTCCTCAGTTACTGATTCTCACTCTCTGATCCTCATTCTCTGAACCTCACTCTCGGACCTTCTCCCTCTGTTCCTCACTCTCTGATCCTCACTGTATGATCCTTATTGTCTGATCTTAACTGCCTGATCCCCACTGTTTGATCCTCACTTTCAGATCCCTGTTCTCTGTTTCTCGTTGATTTATCCTCACTCTCTGATCCTCACCCTCTGATCCTCACCCTCTGATCCTCACCCTCTGATCCTCACCCTCTGATCATCACCGACTGATCTTCACTGACTGTTTCTAACCATCTGATCCTCACTGTCTGATCCTCATTCTCTGATCCTTACTCTCTGATGCTCAGCTTCTGATCCTCAATTTCTGACCCTCGTTCTCTGATCCTCACTGATTGATCCTCAGTTACTTATTCTCACTCTCTGATCCTCACTATCTGCTGCGCAATGACTGATCCTTTCTTCCTGATCCTCACTTTCTCATCTTCACTGACTGATCCTCAGTCTCTGATCCTCACCCTCTTATCCTCACCCTCTGGTCCTCACCCTCTTATCCTCACCCTCTTATCCTCACCCTCTGGTCCTCACCCTCTGGTCCTCACCCTCTGATCCTCACTCTCTGATCCTCACTCTCTGAACCTCTCTGTTTGATCCTCACTGACTGATTCTGATGTTCTGAACCCCACTGTCTGATTCCTAATCTCTGCTCCTTGCTATCTGATCCTCACTGTTTGATGCTCACTATCTGCTCCTCACCGACTTATACCCATTCTCTGATCCTCACTCTCTGATCCTCATGCATTGATCCTCACTTTCTGACCCTCACTCTCTGATCCTCACTCTCTGATCCTCACTGACTGAACCTCACTGACTGAACCTCACTGACTGAACCTCACTGACTGAACCTCACTGATTGAACTTCACTGACTGAACCTCACTTATTGAACCTCACTGACTGAACCTCACTGACTGCACCTCACTGACTGCATCTCACTCTCTGATCATCAGTGACTGATTCTACCAATCTGATCCTAACTGTCTGATTCCTAATCTCTGCTCCTTGCTGTCTGATCCTAACTCTCTGATCCTCACTATCTGCACCTCACTGACTTATCCTCACTGACTTATCCTCACTGACTTATCCTTATTGACTTATCCTCACTGACTTATCCTCACTCTCTGATCCTCACTGATTGATCCTCACTCCCTGATCTTCACTCAATGATCTTCACTCTCTGACTTTCTCCCTCTGTTCCTCACTCTCTGACCTCCTCCTTCTGTTCCTCACTCTCTGATCCTCACTGTTTGATCCTTATCATCTCATCCTAACTACCTGATCCCCATTGTTTGATCCTCACTTTCAGATCCCTCGTCTCTGATTTTCATTGACTAATGCTCTCTCTCTGATGCTCAATCTTTGATCTTCATCGACTCATCCTCATTCTACTCCTCACTCTCTGACCCTCAATCTCTGACCCTCAATCTCTGACCTTCACTCTGATGCTCACTCTCTGATCCTCGCTGACTGATCCTCACTGAAACGTGGATAAGTGTGAGGTTATCCCTTTTGGTCGGAAGAATAAAACGGTGACTTATTATTTAAATGGAGACCAACTTCAGAATTCTTCAGTGCAGAGGGATCTGGGTGACCTGGTGCATGAATCACTGAAAGCTAGTATGCAGGTACAGCAGGTAATCAGGAAGGCAAATGGAATTTTGGCATTTATTGCTTAAGGAATAGAGTATAAAAATAGGGAAGTGTTGTTGCAACTGTACAAGGCATTGGTGAGACCGCACCTGGAGTACTGTGCACAGTTTTGGTCCCATAACTTGAGGAAGCATGTAGTTGCATTGGAGGCGGTTCAGAGGAGGTTTACTAGATTGATTCCAGAGATGGTGTGCTTGATTTATGAGGAGAGATTGAGCAGTTTAGGCCTATATTTGCTAGAAGGATGGGAGGAGATCTAATTGAGGTATATAAGATGCTAAAGGGGGTAGACAAAGTAGGTGTGGAGCGGATGTTTCCCCTTGTGGGGCATTCTAGAATGAGAGGCCATAGTTTTAAGCTAAGGGGTGATAGATTTAAATCAGAGATGAGGAGAAATTACTTTTCTCAAAGGGTCATGAATCTGTGGAATTCACTACTTCAGGGTGCAGTGGATGTTGAATAAACTTAATTAGTAACAGGGTTGAAAGGTTATGGGGAGAGGGCAGGAAATTGGAGTTGAGGCCGAAATGAGATCAGCCATGATCGTATTGAATGGCGGGGCAGGCTCGAGGGGCTGAATTGCCTACTCCTGCTCCTAGTTCTTATGTTCTATGATCCTCACTGACTGATCCTGTTGTTGACTGTCATTCATATGCCATTGTTGCACATCAGAGTGAGTGTGCCAAGCTGTGACATGGATTTCTTTGTGGAGTCATCCACTTTGTGCTGGAAGATTTCTTGGAATACTTTCTCAATGGTTAGGAGGAAAATTCTTACAGGTTTTGAAGGGTAGATGCAGGAATGTTGGGCTTCTCGAAAGGCGACCACAGTCTTAAGGTAAGGGGCAGGCCATTGAAGACTGAAATGAGAAGGAATTTCTTCACTCAGAGGGTAGTGAATATTTGGAATTCTCTGCCCAATGGGCTGTGGTGGCTCAGTCATTTAGGATGGTGAGGGTGGAGATCAATCGCTTTCTATTTATTCAAAACATCTAGGGATACAGGGCTAGTGCAGGAAAATGGTGCTGAAGTAGATCAGCCAGGTAGATCTGTCCCGGTAGACCGATCGTCTCAGCTTGCTCCTGCCCCACAGAACTCATTTCTCGTTATCTTGACTCCCTTCTCTCTCCCCTTGTCCAGTCCCTTCCCACCTACATCTGTGATTCCTCTGACACCTTACGTCACATCAACAATTTTCAGTTCCCTGGCCCCAACCGCTTCCTCTTCACCATGGACGTCCAATCCCTCTACACCTCCATCCCCCACCAGGATGGTCTGAGGGCCCTTAGCTTCTTCCCCGAACAGAGGCCTGAACAATCCCCATCCACCACTACTCTCCTCCATCTAGCTGAACTTGTTCTCACACTGAACAATTTCTCCTTCAACTCCTCTCACTTCCTCCAAATAAAAGATGTGGCTATGGGTACCCACATGGGCCCCAGCTATGCCTGTCTCTTTATGGGGTATGTGGAACATTCCTTGTTCCAGTCCTACTCCGGCCCCCTTCCACAATTCTTTCTCCGGTACATCGATGATTACTTCGGTGCTGCTTCATGCTCTCGTCGGGACTTGGGAAAATTTATTAATTTTGCTTCCAATCTCCACCCCTCCATCATTTTCACGTGGTCCATCTCTGACACTTCCCTTCCCTTCCTTGACCTGTCTCAATCTCTGGTTGATAGACTGTCCACCAATATCCATTACAAACCTACCGACTCCCACAGCTACCTCGACTACAGCTCCTCACACCCCGCTTCCTGTAAGGACTCCATCCCATTCTCTCAGCTCCTTCGCCTCCGTCGCATCTGTTTCGATGATGCTACCTTCAGAAACAGTTCCTCTGACATGTCCTCCTTCTTCCTTAACCGAGGTTTTCCACCCACGGTCGTTGACATGGCCCTCAACCGTGTCCGACCCATCTCCCGCGCATCCACCCTCACGCCTTCTCCTCCCTCCCAGAAACATGATAGGGTCCCCCTTGTCCTCACTTATCACCCCACCAGCCTCCGCATTCAAAGGATTATCCTCCGCCATTTCCGCCAACTCCAGCATGATGCCACCACCAAACACATCTTGCCTTCACTCCCCCCTGTCAGCATTCCGTAGGGATCGTTCCCTCCGGGACACCCTGGTCCACTCCTCCATCACCCCCTACTCCTCAACCCCCTCCTATGGCACCACCCCATGCCCACGCAAAAGATGTAACACCTGCCCCTTCACTTCCTCTCTCCTCACCATCCAAGGGCCCAAACACTCTTTTCAAGTGAAGCAGCATTTCACTTGCATTTCCCCCAACTTTGTCTACTGCATTCGTTGCTCCCAATGTGGTCTCCTCTACATTGGAGAGACCAAACGTAAACTGGGCGACCGCTTTGCAGAACACCTGCGGTCTGTCCGCAAGAATGACCCAAACCTCCCTGTCGCTTGCCATTTTAACACTCCACCCTGCTCTCTTGCCCACATGTCTGTCCTTGGCTTGCTGCATTGTTCCAGTGAAGCCCAACACAAACTGGAGGAACAACACCTCATCTTCCGACTAGGCACTTTACAGCCTTCCGGACTGAATATTGAATTCAACAACTTTAGGTCTTGAGATCCCTCCTCCATCCCCACCCCATTTCTGTTTCTTCCCCCTTCCTTTTGTTTTTTCCAATCAATTATATAGATTTTTCTTTTCCCACCTATTTCCATTATTTTTAAATATTTTTAAATCTTTTATGCTCCCCCCAGCCCCACTAGAGCTACACCTTGAGTGCCCTACCATCCATTCTTAATTAGCACATTCGTTTAGATAATATCACCAACTTTAACACCTATGTGTTCTTTTGTTCTAAAACAAAAACAGAATTACCTGGAAAAACTCAGCAGGTCTGGCAGCATCGGCGGAGAAGAAAAGAGTTGACGTTTCGAGTCCTCATGGCCCTTCAACAGAACTAGGTGAATCCAAGAATGGTTAAAGATGGCATTACAGGACTGGAGAGGGAGGATGTTCCAGAGGGGTCAAGGACAGAATCTCTCTGATGAGACAGATAAAGGCAAAGGAAGAAATGGGTGTATGACAGATGTCAGGTACAAAGTACAATGGAGAATCAGGCTGAATATAGAAGGACCAGAGGGGAAGTGAAGAAACTAATCAGAATAGCAAGGAGAGAGCATGAAAAGTGGTTGGCAGTGAACATAAAAGAGAATCCCAGGGTCTTCTATCAGCATGTAAATAATAAAAGGGCGGTAAAAGAAAGAGTAGAGTCAATTAGGCATAAAAAAGGGGACTTGCATGTGGACGTTGGAGAAATAGTGGAGGTATTGAACAAGTGCTTTGCATCTGTTTTTACAAAGCAAGAACTTGCTACCCAGGCCGAGGAGAGAGAGTACAATTACAATCGAGAGGAAGGAGGTGTTGTTAAAATAGATAAGGTACCAGGACCGGATAAGATCCATCCCAAGGTACTGAGGGAAGTGAGAGTGGGAATTGCAGAGGCACTAGTGATAATTTTCCAGCCTTCCTTAGGCACAGGGGAGGTGTCAGAGGACTGGAGAATTGAGAATGTTACACCCTTGTTCAAAAAGGGGTGCAAGGATAAAATTGGCAACTACAGGCCCGTGAGTTTGACCTCAGTGGCAGGGAAACTTTGGTACAGGATAAAATCAATTGTCACTTATACAAGGGCAGGATAATTAAGGAAAACTGGTATGGATTTATCAAGGGAAAAATCATGTTTATCTAACTTGCTGGAGTTTTTTGAGGTAACAGAGAAGGTTGATAAAGGAAACGCTGTTGATATGGTGTATATGGATTTTCAAAAGGCATTTGATACAGTGCCACACAGATTTGTGAGCAAAATTCTAGGTCATGGAATAAAAGGGAAAGTAAGCACTTGGATAAGAAATTGGCTAAGTGACAGGAAACAGAGAGTAGTGATAAATAGTTGTTTTTCAGATAGGAGTAAGGTTTGTAGTGGATTTCCTCAGGGGTCAGTGTTCAGATCCTTGCTCTTCCTGATGTACATTAATGACCTAGACTGTGGTGTGCAGGGCAAGATTTCAAAATTTGCAGATGATACGAAGATTAGAAATATTGTCAATGGGGATAGTCTTGAACTTCAAAAGAACAGGGACATATTGGTGGATTGGGCAGACAAGTGGCAGATGAAATTCAATGCAGAGAAGCATGAGGTGATTCGTTTTTGCAGGAAGAATAAAGAGAGCAGGTATTAAATAAAGGGAGAGCCTCTAAAGGAGGTGCAGGAACAGAGGGACCTCAGTGTATACATAGGTCATTGATGATGGCAGGGCATGTTGAGAGAGCAGTTAATAAAGCATAGAGTATCGTAGGCTTTAGTAACAGGGGCATTGAGTACAAGAGTAAAGAGATCATGTTGAATTTGTATAAGCCACTAGTTAGGCCTCATCTGGAGTACTGCGTCCAGTTTTGGCTGCCATACTTGAGGAGGCATTGGAGAGAGTACAGAGGAGATTCACAAGAATGATTCCCGGGATGAAGAACTATAGCTATGAGGATAAATTGTAGAGATTGTGACTCTTTTCCTTGGAGAAAAGAAGGCTGAGAGGTGATTTGATAGAGGTATTCAAGATCCTAAGGGGTATAGGCAGCCTAAATAGTGAGAAACTGTTCCCGCTCAAGAGAACATCAAGAACTAGAGGGCATAGATTCAAAATAATGGATAAAAGGAGTAAACTTGAGGAAAAACTTTCACCCAGAAGGTGGTTGGAGTCTGGAACAAACTTCCTGAAAGGGAGGTGGAGGCAGGGACCATCGAGGTATTCAAAAGGGATTGCTAATTGAAAAGCGAGATTGTGCAAGGTTACAGAGATAAGGCAGGGGAGTGAGACTAGGTGGAATGCTGTTTTGGAAAGCCAGTGCAGACTTGATGGGCCGAATGGCCGCCTCCTGCACTGTGAACAACTCTGGGTAAATATTTTTGGAGGAGTGCAAGCAGCCCTGAGCAACTGATGTTTTCTGCTGGAAATTGCAGCAGCATATTCTACAACAACCACAATGTGACATCATGCCACGACCCACAATCAAATGGTGCATCGAAACATTCGACAAGGTGATCAAGGCCAACCTGAGAGTTAGTATATCCAAGGGGAACATGATTGAACAATCCATTAATATCCTAATTTGCACATATCGATTCAACCCACTCTTTCTGACTGGAAGACATTTCATTTTTTAATGACTGTGATGCTGATGCCTCATCGAGCTGATCCACAACTTCAAGTTCGTAGACCTCAGTGTCCATCTTGCAAAGACCATTTCCATCCTGAGAGAAAGTTCTCATGCTGAACTGTAAAAAAATTACTCGATTTACATTTGTTTGTTATTTAGAATGGTTTAATTTAAAAATAGTTCTATACGAGGGAAAAGTTGCTCAATTGTTCGGTTATGTGTCTCTTGATCCTTCTCTGTTTTGCATCCTATTAGCCAAACCTGGATGTGCTGAGAAAGAGAAACTAAACTGAAAAAAAGCAGCTGAAAGCATTAGGGAGCAGTCATTTTAAAAACACTATCAATAACGCTCCTATTTAGACCTAGAACCTGGTGTGTCATCTCTGCATATCTTTGAGGCATAAAACAGAACAGGGACAAAGGGAAGAGCTGCTTCAGAGCAAGGGAACAGGAAAGGACATGGGGATGGGACTTAGTACAGAAGTTGTCCAGCTGGAGAATAATCATTGCTGGTTCTCGTAAGGAAATGAACCAGAATGAGGTAGAAGTAGCTCAGTCATTGACCTGAAATGTTAATTCTGTCAGCAAACACTGTCAGACCTGCTAAATATTTCCAGAATTTTCTGTTTTTATTGTAGCAGAAGTAAGCATTCGGGAACATTTAGGCAATAGGGATCATAATATAATAAGTTTTAAAATAATGATTCAGAAAGGCAACAAAGGCCGAAGTAATAGATTGGGAAATTTTAATTTTAGGGCAACATGAATGGAAATGAGGAAGGTGAACTGGAAAAAGATTAACAAATAGATCAGCTATGGGAAGTATTTGAAATAGTGACCAAGAGAATGCAGGGGAAGAAAAGAAGAACACACTAACTAATAATACATCGGCCTGCATTTATATAGGAGCTTGGTGCTTGAAACAGCCTGGACAAATCAAGAGATCAGGGTCAAATTGAAACTAAAGAAAAAAACATGACAATAAAGGATGACAAAATGGAAGACTGTCAAAAAAAATAAACCTATTTAGGAATGTAAAGAGAAAACATGAAACAGTGAAGTATGCTACAGTCAGATAAATAACAAATAAAACAATCAGGATAGGGTATAGGAGCATCACATTAACTGTGAGTTGATCAAAGGATAAACTCACAGTTAATGACAGTGAAAAGGCAGAAATATTAATAAGTTACTTTACCTAAAGACTATCAGAGAAACTGACAAGGTGGGGACGATTGAGGGGATCAAATTGAGGAGGTCAAAACTATACAAAGATTAAGATAGGGGAGAGTGATTTGATCAAATAATCAAAGACAGTATTAGACACCCTGGTAAGATGGATTACATACATACTTATTACAAAAGGTTAGGGAAGAAACATCAGCAGTACTGTTGTGTACAATAAAAAAACATTAGAAAAGGGATGAATACCAGAGGCTCGATCTAGATATTTTGGCACAAAAGATGACAATGATTTGGGTGTAGATTTAGTAAGTAATTAAAGCTAAAAGGAAACACTAAGTTTGTGCTGTCAAAAATAAAATGGCACTGGAAGTTGCTAAAGCTTTGCTGCAAGTGGGAGAGATGTCCCTGACGATTTTACAAGGGATCCCAAAGGCCAAGTTAATTGAATTGGCAGTAAATTAAGAATAGGATTGCCTGCCAAAGCTAAGAGAGATGGCACAGCATTTAAAACTGGAATGAATCCCCGAGGGACCGAGTTCTCCAAGGGGTGATTCATTGGAATAGGCTCAAATTCAGCTGCAAATAAAAAAAATTGGAACTAGAGGCAGAAGAAAAAAAGGAACGAGAAAGGGTATTCCAAAGGGAGTTAAAATGGCAAGGTTAGAAGTGGAAAATATAAACTTCAACAGGAAAGAACAGAAAGAAAAAGAGAATTCCAGCTTAAAATGCTGGCAGTTTAATAAAAAGACACCTGTAGATGAGGCAGGACTTATTTCCAGATCAGAACCCAATGGGAAGAGTGTCTAAATTTGTACAAGCTCTTCCAAAATTTGAGGAAAGAGATGTTGAAGCATTCTTTATTTCATATGAGAAGGTAGCTAAACAGATGAATTGGCCAAAGGAAAACTGTACATTGCCCATGCAAAGCAAGTTGACAGGTAGAGCACAGGAAATTTATGCCTCACTGTCAGGGGAGGTTTCTAAGGATTATGACGTGGTGATAAAAGCCATTTTAGTGCTTATGAGTTGGTCCCTGAAGCATACAAACAAAAGTTTTGAAATTTAAAGGAACAGCCTGGGCAAACTTATATTGAATTTGAAGGGATTGAGCAAAGTAGTTTTGACAGGTGGGTATGAGCATTAGGAGTTGAAACTACGTATGAAGTTCTCAGAGAGACCATTCTCTTGAAAGAACTTACAAAATCCCTACCTTCTGTAATAAGAATCCATGTTGAAGACCAAAGGTTGCAACTGCTCTACAGGCAGCAGTAGTGGCTGATGATTATGAGCTGATACATAAAACCAAACCTTTTTTCCATCACCTCCATAAATTTGAAAAGGATAGAAAGTGGGAGAGTGAAATGCAGGCAAGGAGCCAGGGTAAAGAATGGATAGCTGGAAATACCTTGCAATCTCCTCCCCAGATCAGGAAGGAAGGTACTGAGGGTGGAGGTGAATCTCAATGGCCTAAGTATTTCCACTGTAATGAAGTGGGACATTTGTTCAGAATGCTGGAAGTTGCGAGGGAAGCCCATGGGACTTATTGGAGTTTGTAAGAGTGAGTCTGAAAAGGGAACTCAAAAAAAAATGCCATGAATCAAATTGTAGCTTTGAATGACCGTTTTGTTCCCATGTCTGTAATGGACATCGAAGTCATAGCCTGATATTTTATCAGAAGCTGTTAGTCTGGGTGGTGCACTCACCGGTGGCTTGTGCCAAATCATTTCCAATGGTTTGTGGTCAGATTCCACAATGAATCGTTTACCAAATAGGCACGAGGAACTTTGTGACACCGATTACCAGAGCGAGTGACACTGAATACCAGAGCAAGTGGTACCGACTACCAGAGCGAGTGATACCAAATACCAGAGCGAGTGCCTCACACTCTATGATCAAATAATCGGATTGCGCTTGTGATAGAATTTTTGAACTAAGTGCAATTGGTTTGTCATCTTGCATAATGCATGCTCCTAACCCCGAGATGTATTGATCTCTAAGATCGTCCCCTTTCTTGGTTTATAGTATTGTAGAACGTGTCTCTTCTGACAATGTCTAAGTGACACGAACACATGTTGAGGGTCCTCCTGTCATACGTATGGAGCATCCTTCCTTAGCAGCTCTCAGTGATTGTGCTCTATCATGTATGTCTGGTGCTAAGAAGTTGAAAAATCTGAGGCTTCTCTTTGTCCTGGGGAGTGGGCATGTTACTTTCGAGTTTGCCAGGGTCAGGATGGATCCCGGAACTTGAATAGATAAAACCAAAAAAGTTAATCTGATTTCACCTGGCATTTCTTACTGTTGAAGATGAGTCCTTCATGATGAGCTCTGCCTGCCATCAGTGGGAATGGATTTCAGCCATGTCCTTCTTCAGTTTTGCCCATCATCCCAATATCATTAGCAATGCATGTGCATCCAGGGATATTTTCTGTAATTCTGTCCATATGCTGCTGGAAGAGATCCTGACTGATGTTGCAATAGCCCTACAGCTTGTACTGTCCAACTCAAATTGGACTGCCCAGTTCATCACCAATCCCAGCTACCCCACAATTCAGGTTCCTGCTGCTCTGTGAAACACTGTCTCTCCAGGGACTCTGCCTCCTGAGGTCTTCAATGCTTGTATAGTCTGTACAACACAAAACCTTGTCTGTGACTTCCTGTGAGCTTCAAATCATCTTCATTTTGTATAAGCAGAATCACTGCTGCTCACCATGTTGTATTTCTATGTTTGCGGAATAGAAACTTAGCAACCTCACACAGGACTTTACCAGATTCTAAACGTAGATTCAGTCCATTTGAAGATGGAAGATAAGATTACTCAGCAGACAGATTTACTATGAAGATTCAACAACTTTTCTCAATAAGGAAGTACAGCAGTAATTCTTTCACACCACATACGGCAAACACAACTGAAAACTGTAATGGTCACGTGGTTTACATAGTCTTTTTACTCATTAGCATGTTGTCACTTAAAGTTACATCACAACACTTCCCTTGAACATTGACTGCACACCCGTCCCCTCCCACACTGACTGTGCTCCCATCCCCTCCCCATCTCACCTCATTCCATGCCCCTCTGACCGTGCAGCCCTCCCCATGTTCCACTCCCCGCTGACATTTCTCCCCTCCCCTCCACCCCCCCGACCTCACTCTCCCATCATCTGACCTTTCCCTCCAGCAATACCTTCCCCTCCCAACCTTGCTCACTCCCTTCCCTCTCTCCGCTCCCGTCCCCCTCGGCCCTTGCTTCCCTCTCCCCTTTCTCCGCTCCTGCCCCCGAACTACATGCCCTGTCCCTTACCCTCTGACTGCGCTCCACTCCCCTCCTGACCTCGTTCCCACCCGCCTCCCCTCTCACCGCATGCCCCTCCCTTTCCCCTCCCCTCAAACCGCACGCCCCTCCCCTCCCCCTCTGACCACGTGCCCTCTCCTCCCCTCAGACCGTGCACACCTCCCCTACCCATCTGATCACGTGCCCCTCCCCTCCCCCTCTGACCGCATGCCCCTCCCCCTCCCCTCAGACCGTGCGCCCCTCCCCTACTCATCTGACCACACCCCCCTCCCCACACATCCCGCGCACCCCTACCTACCCCTCCCACTCTGACCGCGCGCGCCCCTCCCCACCGCTGCCCCCCCCTCTGACCGCGCGCCCCCTCCCCACCGCTGCCCCCCCTCCGACCACGCGCCCCTCCCCACCCTCCCCCTCTGACCTCGCACCACTCCCATCTCCCCCGGCCTTGCTCCCGCCCCACCGCCCCTCCTTCCTGGCCTCGCTCCCCCCACCCCCCCGGTCTCACACCCAATCCCCAGCCCTCCACTTTCTACCTCTGGCCTCATTCCCGCCCCCCTCCCTCCTGGCCCCACCTCCTCCCCCCCCCTCCACCATCGCTCCTGCCCCCTCCCCTACCCACACTCCTGCTCCCTCCCCCCTCTGACCTTGCACCACCCTGTCTGCCCTCTGACCGTGTGCCCCTCGCCGACTGCACTCTACTCCCCTCCTGACATTGTGATCCCCGCCCCCTCTGACTGAGTGGCCCTCCCCTCCACTCCGACAGTGCTCCGCTCCCCTTCCCCTCTGACCTCGCTCTGCTCCCGTCCCCCTCTGACCTCGCTCCGCTCCCCTCCCCCTCTGACCTCGCTCCGCACCCTCCACTCGCCTCCGACCACATGCCACTCCCCCATCCCATCTGACTTCTCTCTGCTCCCCTGACCTCGTTCCCACCAGCTCGCACTCTGACCTCGCTTCACTCCCATTCCATTGACCTTGCACCACACCCTTGGCCCTCGCTACCCGCTCCCCTTTCTCTGCTCCTGCCCCCTAATCACGTGCCCCATCCCTTCCCCTCCCCCTCTGACTGTGCACCACTCCCCTCCCCCTCTGACCACGCACCCCTCCCCACCCCTCCCCCTCTGACCGCGTGTCCCTCCCCACCGCTCCCCCCTCTGACCGAGCACCCCTCCACACCGCTCCCCCCTCTGACCGAGCGCACCTCCACACCCCTCCCCCTTTGACCGCGCGGCCCTCCCCTCCCTCCCTCCCCTTCTGACCGCACGCCCCTCCCCTCCCCCTCTGACCGCACGCCCCTCCCCTCCCCTCCCCCTCTGACCGAGCGTCCCTCCCCACCCCTCCCCCTCTGACTGTGCTCCCCTCCCCTCCCCATCTGACCACGTGCCCCTCCCCTCTCCATTTGACCGCGTGCCCCTTCCCTCCCAACCACTACCCCTCTCACCACGTGCCCCTCCTCTCTCTTCCCCTGACCGCGCGCCCCTCCCCTCCCTTCCCCTCTGACCATGCGCCCCTTCCCGCCCCTCCTCCTCTCACCGTGCGTCCATTCACTCCCCTCCCCCTCTCACTGCGCACCCCTCCCCGCCCCTCCCCTCTGACTGCGCGCCCCTCCCCGCCCACCCCTCTGACCTCGCTCTGCTCCCCTCCCCCTCTGACCTCGCACCGCTCCCATCCCCCTCTGACCTCGCTCCGCACCCTCCACTCGCCTCCGACCACATGCCACTCCCCATCCCATCTGACTTCTCTCTGCTCCCCTGACCTCGTTCCCACCAGCTCGCACTCTGACCTCGCTTCACTCCCATTCCATTGACCTTGCACCACACCCTTGGCCCTCGCTCCCCGCTCCCCTTTCTCCGCTCCTGCCCCCTAATCACGTGCCCCATCCCTCCCTCTCCCCCTCTGACTGCGCACCACTCCCCACCTCCTCTGACCGCGCGCCCCTACCCATCCCTCCCCCTCTGACTGCGTGTCCCTCCCCACTGCTCCCCCCTCTAACCGAGTGCCCCTCCACACCCCTCCCCCTTTGACCGTGCGCCCCTCTCTCCCTCCCCCTCTGACCGCACGCCCCTCCACTCCAACTCTGACCGCGCGCCCCTCCCCTCCCCCCCGACCGCACGCCCCTCCACTCCAACTCTGACCGCGTGCCCCTTCCTTCCCCTCCCCCTGACTGCGGCCCCTACCCTCCCCAACTGACCGCACAGTCCTCCCCTCCCACCCCTGACTGCGAGCCCCTCGCCTCCCTCCCTCTGACCGTGTGCCCCACCCACTGACTGCGGGCCCCACCCCTCCACACCCTCTGACCTCGCACCGCGCCCCTCCCTCTCTGACCTCGCACCGCTCCCCTCCATCTCTGACCTCACACCGCTCCCCTCCCTCTCTGACCTCGCACCGCTCCCCTCCCTCTCTGACCTCGCACCGCTCCCCTCCCCCTGACCTCGCACCGCTCCCATCCCCCTCTGACCTCGATCCCCTCTCCCCTTCCCCTGACCTTGCACCACATCCTCTGCCCTCGCTCTCCCCCTCCCCTTTCTCCACTCCTGCCCCCCAACCACATGCTCTGTCCGTCTCTCTCCCCCTCCACTGCACACCACTCCCCTCCTGACCTCGTTCCCACCCTCCTGATCTCGTTTCCACCCGTCTCCCCCTCTGACCGCATGCCCCTACCCACCCCCACCCCTCTGACCGCGTGCCCTTCCCCACCTCTCCCCCTCTGACCGGGTGCCCTTCCCCCTCTGACTGCGCGTCCCTCCCCTCCCCATCTGACCACGCGCCCCTCCCCCTCTCACTGCGTGCCCTCCCCTCCCACCCCTCTGACCACGTGCCCCTCCCTCCCCCTGACCGCTCGCCCCCTCCCTTCCCCTCTGACCGCGTGCCCCTCACCTCCCCTCCCCTCCCCCTCTGACCGCACGCCCCTCGCCTCCCCTCCCCCTCTGACCGCACGCCCCTCCCCTCCCACCCCTGACTGCATGCCACTCGCCTCCCTCCCTCTGACCGAGTGCCCCACCCACTCTGACTGCATGCCCCACCCCTCTCCACCCCCGTTCCACCCCCTCTGACCTCGTGCCCCTTCCTGGCCTCACTCCCGCCCGCTCCCCGCCTCTCCTCCTGGCCTCGCTTCCGCCCCACCCTCTGACCTCGCACCACTCCCGTCCTTCTCTGACCTCGCTCTGCTGCCCTCCCCCTCTGACCTCGCTCCGTGCCCCTCCCCCCTGACCTCGCTCCGCTCCCCTCCCCCTCTGACCTCGCTCAGCTCCCGTCCCCCTCTGACCTCGCTCCACTCCCGTCCCCATCTGACCTCGCTCCGCTCCCCTCCCCTCCCCTCCCCTCCCTCTCTGGCTCCGCTCCCCTCCCCTCCCCCTCTGGCTCCGCTCCCCTCCCCTCCCCCTCTGACCTCGCTCCACTCCCGTCCCCCTCTGACCTCGCTCCGCTCCCGTCCCCCTCTGACCTCGCTCCGCTCCCCTCCCCCTCTGACCTCGCTCCGCTCCCCTCCCCCTCTGACCTCGCTCCGCTCCCCTCCCCTCCCTCTCTGGCTCCGCTCCCCTCCCCTCCCCCTCTGGCTCCGCTCCCCTCTCCCTCCCCCTCTGACCTCGCTCCACTCCCGTCCCCCTCTGACCTCGCTCCGCTCCTGACCTCGCTCCGCTCCCGTCCCCCTCTGACCTCGCTCCGCTCCCCTCCCCCTCTGACCTCGCTCCGCTCCCCTCCCCCTCTGACCTCGCTCCGCTCCCCTCCCCCTCTGACCTCGCTCCACTCCTGTCCTCCTCTGACCTCGCTCCGCTCCTGTCCCCCTCTGACCTCGCTCCACTCCCCTCCCCCTCTGACCTCGCTCCGCTCCCCTCCACTCGCCTCCGACCACATGCCACTCCCCATCCCATCTGATTTCTCTCTGCTCCCCTGACCTCGTTCCCACCAGCTCGCACTCTGACCTCGCTTCACTCCCATTCCACTGACCTTGCACCACACCCTCAGCCCTCGCTCCCCGCTCCCCTTTCTCCGCTCCTGCCCCCTAATCACGTGCCCCATCCCTTCCCCTCCCCCTCTGACTGCGCACCACTCCCCTCCCCCTCTGACCACGCACCCCTCCCCACCCCTCCCCCTCTGACCGCGTGTCCCTCCCCACCGCTCCCCCCCTCTGACCGAGCACCCCTCCACACCGCTCCCCCCCTCTGACCGAGCGCACCTCCACACCCCTCCCCCTTTGACCGCGCGGCCCCTCCCCTCCCTCCCTCCCCTTCTGACCGCACGCCCCTCCCCTCCCCTCCCCCTCTGACCGCACGCCCCTCCCCTCCCCTCCCCCTCTGACCGCACGCCCCTCCCCTCCCCCTCTGACCGAGCGTCCCTCCCCTCTCCATTTGACCGCATGCCCCTTCCCTCCCAACCACTACCCCTCTCACCGCGTGCCCCTCCTCTCTCTTCCCCTGACCGCGCGCCCCTCCCCTCCCTTCCCCTCTGACCATGCGCCCCTTCCCGCCCCTCCTCCTCTCACCGTGCGTCCATTCACTCCCCTCCCCCTCTCACTGCGCACCCCTCCCCGCCCCTCCCCTCTGACTGCGCGCCCCTCCCCGCCCACCCCTCTGACCGCGTGCCCTTCCCCACCTCTCCCACTCTGACCGCGCACCCCCTCCCCTCCCTTCCCCTCTGACCACGCGCCCCTTCCCGCCCCTTCTCCTCTCACCGTGTGTCCATTCACTCCCCTCTGACTGTGCGCCCCTCCCCCTCTGACTGCGTGCTCCTCCCCGCCCACCCCTCTGATCGCGTGCCCTTCCCCACCTCTCCCACTCTGACCGTGGGCCCCTCCCCTCCCTTCCCCTCTGACTGCGTGCCCTTCCCCGCCCCTCCTCCTCTGACCGCACGCCCCTCCCCTCCCACCCCTGACTTCGTGCCACTCGCCTCCTTCCCTCTGACCGCGTGCCCCACCCACTCTGACTGCGTGCCCCTTCCTAGCCTCACTCCCGCCTGCTCCCTGCCTCTCCTCCTGGCCTTGCTTCTGCCCCACCCCCCGACCTCGCTCCCGCCCCCCTCTGACTGAGTGGCCTTCCTCTCCCCTCCCCACCAACAGTGCTCTACTCCCCTTCCCTCCGACCTCAATCCCAACCGTTCACCCTCTGACCACACTCCACTCCCCTCCCCCTCTGACCTCACTCCGCTCCTCTCCTCCTTTGACCTTGCACCACCCCATCTCCCCTCCTGACATTGTGATCCCCGCCCCCTCTGACTGCGCTCTGCTCCCCTCCGACAGTACTCTGCTCCCATCCCCCTCTGACCTCACACTGTTCCCCTCCCCTCTGACCTCGCACCGCCCCCTACCCCTCTGACCTCGCACTGCCCCCCCCTCCCCCTCTGACCTCGCACCGCCCCCCTCCCCCTCTGACATTGCACCGCTCCCCTCCCCCTCTGACCTCGTTTCGCTCCCATTCCCCTGACCTTGCACCACACCCTCTGCCCTCGCTCCCCTCTCCCCTTTCTCCGCTCCTGCCCCATAACCACGGGCCCCGTCCGTCCGTCCCCCTCCCCCTCTGACTGTGCACCACTCCCCTCCTGACCTCGTTCCCACCCTCCTGACGTTGTTCCCACCCTCCTCCCCCTCTGACCACATGCCCCTCCCCTCTGACCGCGCACCCCTCCCCTCCCCATTTGACCGCGCGCCCATTCCCTCCCCCTCTGATCGCGTGCCCCTCCCCTCCCCTCCCTCTGATCGCATGCTGCTCCTCACTCCTCTGACCGCGCGCCTCTCCCCTCCCTCCCCCTCTGACCACGCGCCCCTCCCCACCCCTCCTCCACTGACCGCGTGCCCATTCCCTCCCCCTCTGACCGCATGCTCCTCCCCTCCCACCCGACTGCGTGCCCCTAGCCTCCCTCCGACCGTGCCCCACCCCCTCTGACCTTTCCCCTTCCTTGCCTCACTCCCACCCGCTCCCCGCCTCTCCTCCTGGCCTTGCTTCCGCCCCACCCCCCCAACCTCGCTCCCCGCCCCCTCTGACTGAGTGGCCCTCCTCTCCCGTCCCCACCAACAGTGCTCTACTCCCCTCCCCCTCTGACCTCGCTCCGCTCTGCTCCCCCCTCTGACCTTGCACCACCCCGTCTCCCCTCTGACCGTGTGCCCCTCGCCGACTGCACTCTACTCCCCTCCTGACATTGTGATCCTCCCCCCCGACTGAGTGGCCCTCCTCTCCCCTCCAACAGCGCTCTGCTCCTCTCCCCCTCTGACCTCACACCATGCCCATCCCCCTCTGACCGCCCCCCCCTCCCCCTCCCCCTCTGACCTCACACCATGCCCATCCCCCTCTGACCGCCCCCCTCCTCCTCTGACCTCGCACCGCTCCCATCTCCCCCGGCCTTGCTCCCGCCCTCCTGGCCTCACTCCCGCCCCTCCACCTCTGGCCTCATTCCCGCACCCCCTCCCTCCTGGTCTTGCTCCCCCCAACCCCCCGGACTCACTCCCGCTCCCCAGCCCTCCACCTTTCCACCTCTGGCCTCAATCACAACCCCCTCCCTCCTGGCATCGCCTCCTCTCCCCTCTCCAGCATCGTTCCTGCCCCCTCCCCCACCCACACTCCTGCCCCCTCCCCCACCCACACTCCTACTCCCTCCCCCACCCTCCCACTTTGACCTCGCTCCGCTCTCCTCCCCCCTCTGACCTTGCACCACCCTGTCTGCCCTCTGTGTGTCCCTCGCTGACTGCACTCTACTCCCCTCCTGACATTGTGATCCCCGCCCCCTCTGAGTGGCCCTCCTCTCCCCTCCGACAGCGCTCTGCTCCCCTCCCCCTCTGACATTGCACTGCTCCCCTCCCCCTCTGACTTTGCACCACTCCCCTTCCCCTGTGCCCTCGCTCCCCTCTCCCCTTCTCCTGACCTTGCACCACACCCTCAGCCCTCGCTCCCCTCTCCCCTTTCTCCGCTCCTGCCCCCTAACCACGGGCCCTGTCCATCCCCCTCCCCCTCTGACTGCGCACCACTCCCCTCCTGACCTCGTTCACCCTCCTGACGTCGTTCCCACCCGCCTCCCCCTCTGACCGCATGCCCCTCCCCTCTCCTCTGACCGCGCACCCATTCCCTCCCTCTCTCATCGCGCTCCCCTCCCCCTCTCACCACGCGCCCCTCCCCCCCTCCCCCTCTGACCGCGTGCTGCTCCTCACCCCTCAACCTCTGACGGCGCGCCTCTCCCCTCCCTCCCCCTCTGACCACGCGCCCCTCCCCACCCCTCCTCCACTGACCGCGCGCCCATTCCGTCCCCCTCTGACCGCATGCTCCTCCCCTCGCACCCCTGACTGTGTCCCCCTCGCCTCCCTCTGACCGTGTGCCCCACCCCCTCTGACCTCGTGCCCCTTCCTGGCCTCACTCCTGCCCGCTCCCCACCTCTCCTCCTGGCCTTGCTTCCGCCCCACCCCCCCCAACCTCGCTCCCGCCCCCTCTGACTGAGTGGCCCTCCTCTCCTGTCCCCACCAATAGTGCTCTACTCTCCTCCCCCCTCTGACCTTACACCACCCTGTCTGCCCTCTGACCGTGTGCCCCTCGCCGACTGCTCCCCTCTACTCCCCTCCTGACAATGTGATCCCCACCCCCTCTGAGTGGCCCTCCTCTCCCCTCCGACAGTGCTCCGCTCCCCCTCCCCCTCTGACCTCACACCATGACCATCCCCCTCTGACTGCCCCCCTCCTCCTCTGACCTCGCACCGCTCCCATCTCCCCCGGTCTTGCTCCCGCCCGACTGCCCCGCCCTCCTGGCCTCACTCCCGCCCCTCCACCTCTGGCCTCACTCCCGCACCCCCTCCCTCCTGGTCTTGCTCCCCCCAACTCCCCGGACTCACTCCCACTCCCCAGCCCTCTACCTTTCCACCTCTGGCCTCACTCACACCTCACCCCCACCCCCCTCCCTCCTGGCATCACCTCCTCTCCCCTCTCCAGCATCGTTCCTGCCCCCTCCCCCACCCACAGTCCTGCCCCCTCCCCCACCCTCCCACTCTGGCTTTGCTCCTCTCCTCTCCCCGTTTGACCTTGCACCACCCTGTCTGCCCTCTGACCGTGTGCCCCTCACTGACTGCACTCTACTCCCAACCTGACATTGTGATCCCCGCCCCTCCACTCCGACAGTGCTCTGCTCCCCTCCCCCTCTGACCTCGCACCGCTCCCCACCCCCTCTGCCCTCGCTCCCCTCTCCCCCCCACTCTGCCCTCGCTCCCCTCTCCCCTTTCTCTGCTCCTGCCCCCTAACCATGTGCCCCGTCCGTCCGTTCCCCTCTGACTGCGCACCACTCCCCTCCTGACCTCGTTCCCACCCGCCTCCCCTCTGACCGCATGCCCCTCCCCTCCCCCTCTGACCACCCCTCCGCATCTGACCGCGCGCCCCTCCCCACCCCACCCCTCACCCTCTGACCGTGCACCACTCCTCACCCCTCCCCCTCTGACCGCGCGCCCCTTCCCCACCCCTCCCCCTCACCACGTGCTCCACCTCTCCCCCTCTGACCGCGCGCACATTCCCTCCCCTCCCCCTCTCACCCCGCACCCCTCCCCCTCTCACCGCGCGCCCCTCTCCACCCCCTCTGACCGCGTGCTGCTCCCTCCCCTTGACCGCGCGCTGCTCCCCACCCCTCACCCTCTGACCGCACGCTGCTTCTCACCCTCTGACCGTGTGCCACTCCTCTCCCTCCCCCTCTGACCGCCACCCCCTTCCCTCCCCTACTGACCGCGCGCCCATTCCCTCTCCCACTGACCGCATGCTCCTCCCCTCCCACCCCTGACTGCGTGCCCCTCGCCTCTCTCCCTCTGACTGTGTGCCCCTTCCTGGCCTCACTCCCGCCCGCTACCCCCGCCTCTCCTCCTGGTCTTGCTTCCGCCTCACCCCCCCAACCTCGCTCCCACCCCCCTGACTGAGTGGCCCTCCTCTCTCCTGCCCACCAACAATGCTCTACTCCCCTCCCCCTCTGACCTCGCACCGCTCCCATCTCCCCCGGCCTTGCTCCCGCCCCACCGCCCCGCCCTCCTGGCCTCACTCCCCGCCCCTACACCTCTGGCCTCACTCCAGCACCCCCTCCCTCCTGGTCTCGCTCCCTCCCACCCCCCCCCCCCCCAGCCTCACTCCCGCTCCCCAGCCCTTCACCTTTCCACCTCTGGCCTCACTCCCACCCCCCTCCCTCCTGGCATCGCTTCCTACCCCCTCTCCAGCATCGTTCCTGCCCTCTCCCCCACCCACATTCCTGCTCCCTCCCCCACCCTCCCCCTCTGACCTCGTGCTGCTCCTCTCTCCCTTTGACCTTGCACCACCCTGTCTCCCCTTTGACCGTGTGCCCCTCGCCGACTGCACTCTACTCCCCTCCTGACATTGTGATCCCCGCCCCCCTCTGACTGGGTGGCCCTCCTCTCCGCTCCCCTCCTCCCCGACAGTGCTCTGCTCCCCTACCCCTCTGACCTCGTACCGCTCCCCTCCCTCCTCTGACCTCGCACCGCTCCCCTCCCTCCTCTGACCTCGCACCGCTCCCCTCCCTCCTCTGACCTCGCACCGCTCCCCTCCCTCCTCTGACCTCGCACCGCTCCCCTCCCTCCTCTGACCTCGCACCGCTCCCCTCCCTCCTCTGACCTCGCACCGCTCCCCTCCCTCCTCTGACCTCGCACCGCTCCCCTCCCTCCTCTGACCTCGCACCGCTCCCCTCCCTCCTCTGACCTCGCACCGCTCCCCTCCCTCCTCTGACCTCGCACCGCTCCCCTCCCTCCTCTGACCTCGCACCGCTCCACTCCCTCCTCTGACCTCGCACCGCTCCCCTCCCTCCTCTGACCTCGCACCGCTCCCCTCCCTCCTCTGACCTCGCACCGCTCCCCTCCCTCCTCTGACCTCGCACCGCTCCCCCCCCCTCCTCTGACCTCGCACCGCTCCCCTCCCTCCTCTGACCTCGCACCACTCCCCTCCCTCCTCTGACCTCGCACCGCTCCCCTCCCTCCTCTGACCTCGCACCGCTTCCCTCCCCCTCTGATCTTTCCCAGTCCCTGACCAGGAGGAACTGAATAAAGATGAACACAGTGGGAGTTTTGATACCGAGAGTGAGCTGCTGCCACACTCCCAGATCATTTATTCATAGTCAGCTTCACAAAATGTGAGAAAATGATTTTTCAATAATGCAGGTTTTTGTCAGGTTCTGGTTAATGGGTTGGGAATATTGCAGTGAAATAATCTCTTGTTAGTTATTAGCTAAGAGCAGAGTGAGAGATCCAGAGAGACTGTGTCACTCATTGAACATCCCCCCACCAGCTCCCAGCTAATGTGAAAGAGGCAGACAGGTGGAGGTCTGACTCTCACCGTGTCCATCTGCTGATCTGGGCAAAGTCACCAGTTGCCTGTCTACACCGGAACTGAAAACTCCAGGGTTTGGAATTAATGCTCTCTGGCCAGCAGGGACCTGGGCAGTGGCTGGAGTTAATTTAGGAAGTGCTGAGAGTTAAAGTTGATGGGGAAAGAGCCCAGGGTAAGCAGGGAAAACAAAAAACAACAATCCATAATACTGAAGGTCCTCAGCTGCAGTCAGCTTAGCCCTGCAGGGCTGGGGCAGAGCCTGGCAGAGGGGTTTGGTGCAATACAGTAATTGATCAGAGCAAGCTGCACATTATCCAACATTTTAACTTTCAAATCGCGTGTCCAATGATCAAAATAAATAAAACTGAGTAAACAACTGCATTAATTCTTGCGGCCTGACAGGCAAGCATGTAACAGTCAGACACACCAGTCAACAAACAGCAATCACACACACTGTGGAGAATGTTTGCTCCCTTACCTCAGTGATCACATTTTGAATATACCATCTCAGTGCACAAGCCAGCTGCTCCTGTGTGGGGCAGAGTTCCTGTCACCATCTGGCTTTTTCAATTCTCAAACTCCTGAATAACAGGACCGAAAAATAGTTTGGCAGAAATTTGGGTGAACAGTGTTGGCACTTACTCTAGTTCAAACGCTGGTTCCATATGCCAACAGTCTTCTGGCTTTCCCCTCATTCCCAATGGGAGTTAATAAGACTGGGACATAGCAATACGAACTAAATGCTGAAGTTCTCAAAAAATTGCAGCAACACAGAGGCCTGGGACTGTATGTACCGAAAGCATTGAAGGTATCACGACAGGTTGAGAAGTTTGTTTAAAAAAAACATACAGGATCCTTGGCTTTATTAAAAGAGAAGAAAACAAAGGAAGTTACATTAGGTCTTTCAAAACACAGGTTAGGCCTCAGCTGCAGTGTTGTGGGCAATTCTGCGCATGAAAATTTAGGAAAGAGGTCAAGGCCTTGGAGAGGGTGCAGAGGAGATTTACTAGAATAGGACCAGGGATGAGGGACTTCAGTTAATGTGAAGAGACTGCAGAAGCTGGAAATGTTCTCCTTAGAGAAAAGGTTAAGGAGAGATTTGATAGAGGTGTTCAAAATGATGATGTTTGCATATAAGGGCATTTGATAGACGAAACAGGCAGAAACTGTTTCTCGTGAGATAAGAGTCAGTAACTGGAGCTTACAGATTTAAGGTGATTGGAGAAAGTATTTTCCTTTTACACACAGTTATGGATCTGGAATCACTGTTTCAGAAGGGAAATGGATAAATATGAGAAAAGGAGAAATTTTCAGGGCTCTGGGGAAAGGGCAGGAGAGTGAGGCTGAATTGGATAGCTCGAGCAAGGAGCTGCTAGAGGCAGGATGAGCTGAATGGCCTTGTTATGCTGTTTAATTCTCGGGGTGCATGGACACAGGGTTAGATTCAGTCCTGCTAAGTCATAATCACTAGGTTGAGGAAACAAACTGAGAGACCAACATCCCCACTTCAACTTCACTAATAAATTCAAACATTGCTTCAAGACCCACTCAAAACCTAATACTGATCTCTGGAAAAATCCAGGCGATGAATGCGTGCAGATCAGAGTCATTCTTCGCATCAGCTCCAGTCTCAGTACGAGCCATAGTGATCCTGTCAAGGGTGAAAATCACAATGGTGAGAGATGCCAAGAACTCGAGGCTTGATATCAGACAGCGCGAAGAGAAGGAAGGAGCAGTATATGGGGAGGGGGAGGACGGGGCAGAGCGTGGGGTGTGGGGGGTGCATTCGAACTCTCATGTCTTATTACACTGCTCTCAGCCCTCCTCCCCTTCCAGCTCCCACTCACCCTCCCCTGCCCAAAATGCCAGGAGCCTGTTCCTCACCTGAATACTGGTCATCACTCCGTTGGCGAGCACAGACAGCTTTCCTGCCATTGTCTTCACCCCTTGTTTGAAGTGAGTCATATCAGGACCAGATGGGAGCACGTTACTCATGGTGACACTATCTGGAAGAGAAATAACCCCTATTACAACATGGTGCTTTACAAAGCCAACACAAATATAATGGGCTAAATGGCCTTCTTCTCTGCTGTAACCATTCTGTGATAATGAGCTGATGGAGCATCCACAACCTTCAGGTGTAGAGAATTCCAAAGATTCACAACCATTTGAGTGAAGTAATATCTCCTCATCTCAGTCCTAAATGATCTTCCCCTTATCCTGAGACTGTGCCCGTGTGTTTTAAATCAATCAGATAGGGGAAACAATCTCTCAACCCTGCATAATCAAAGAGAACACCTCTCATTTTTCTGAACTCTGGAGAATATAGGCTCAATTTACTCAGCCTCTCATCATAGGATAACCCCCACCCAATCCCAGGGACCAACCTAGTGAACCTTCGCTGTACCATCTTCGCTGCTCTTCTCTAAAAGACATTAGTGAACTAGGTGGGTTTTTACAATAATCAATGATAGTTTCATGGTCCCCATAACTGAGACCAGCTTTCTGAATTCCATCAGCTGTCGTGGTGGATTTGAACCCATGTCCCCAAGGCATTAGCCTTGGCCTCTGGATTACTAGTCCAGTGACATTACCACTACGCCACATTCTCCCTCTATATGGAGACAAAACTGTACACAGTATTCCAGGTGCGGTATCAGCAAAGCCCTGTACAACTGCAGCAAGACTTTCTTATTCTTGTATGCCAAACCCCTTGCAATAAAGGCCAAAGTGCCATTTGCCTTCCTACCTGCTTGTTACACCTGCATGGTAACTTTGTGTCCCTTGTATGAGTACACCCAAGTCTCTCTTAACATCAATAATTTAAAAATATTCTGCTTTTCTATTCTTATTACCAAAGTGAATAACTTCACACTTCCTCACATAACACTCCATCTGTCACCTTGTTCCCCACTCATTTAACTTTTCTATATCTCTTTGCAGCTCAGTGTATTTCCCACAGCTTACCTTCCCACCTAGCTTTATGTCATCAGCAAACTTAGATACATTACTCTCGGTCTCTTTGTCAAAGTCAGTAACATAGATTGTAAATAGCTGAGACCCCAGCACTGATCCTTGCAGCACCCCACTATTCACTGCTTGCCAACTTGAAAATGCTCTATTTATCCCTACTCTCTGCTTTCTTTCTGTTAACCAATCCTCCAGCTGTTAATATGGCATCCCTAACTCCATGATCTTATCTGTTAATCTTTTGTGTTGCACCTTATCAAATGCCTTTTGGAAATCCAAGTATGCTACAACTACTGGCTTTCCTTTACCTACCTTGCTAGTTATATCCTCAAAAACTCCAATAAATTTGTCAAACATAATTTCCTTTCAATAAACGATGTTGACTTTGATCATTCTATGATTCTGTTGAATGATGTTAGGCGAACCGTTTTCTCTCTCCCTCCTTTCTTGAATAGTGGTGTTATATTTGCTAACTTCCAATCTGCTTCAATTGTTCTATACTCTAGGGAATACTGGAAAATCCTAGCCAGCACATCTACTTTCTTTGCAACTATCTCTTTTAGAACCCAAAGGTGTAGGCCATCAAGTCTCAGGGATTTGTCAGATTTTAGAACTTACATTTCTCCAATACTTTACCTCTGCTGATAGTAATTGCCTTAACTTTCTTACTAATTAGACCCTAGGTTACCCTTTAATTCTGGAATGTAACTTGTGTCATCTATCGGTAATATAGACACAAGATATTTGTTCAATGTGTCATGAACACAACTTTACAAGATGATTCTGTTTTGAAATGTTCGTTTAACTTAGTAAAACATATAGTTCTGAAAGTGAAGGTTGGGGGGGCGGGTGAATTCCTGGTAAACACATCAGTTTGGAGACTTTGGGTTGCCACGGGGATGGGAGTTGAGAAAGGAGGATCATTAGCTTCCCCACTGAGGTGTTGTGTTGTAGTTTCCAGCAGCTCCAACAAAAACTCACAAAACAAAAGGCCGCAGCTGAGGCACAACAGAAGAGAATTGGAGTTCTCCCACAAACAGGTCTTCTCTGTTCTGTAGAAAATGATTGGGAGCAGAAGTGGGCAAAACAGTTTTACCAGAGCCGACAAAACTGTTTAAAGGGGTTGGATGCAGGAATCTCTGGAATTCAGGGTTGTCAGGAGAGTTATGACCTGAGGGAGAGGGGGATTCATTGTGAGGTGCTTGCTGGTGATAATCATAACTGTAAAATTCAGGTGGCGTGGAACAACTGTCGAAGGGCATTGAAATTTCAACCTGACATGGTAGATGAGCCGCTACTGGAACGCTAGGAGTGACTTTGAGATGCTACATAAATGCTACATATCTGCCAGAAGTGTGGCTTAGAGTAAAAGTGTTTTATAACGCATATTTTGGATGCATTAATTAGCTAATACGAAACTTATCTTTTTCTTTAGTTTGATGTATTAGTTGCCTGTTAATTAATGTTGGATATATGTTGATTTTAGCTTGCAGCAAAAGTTTTAAAAAGTGAACTCTTGCTCTTCAGTTATTTCCATTGGCATGGTGGGATTCCTTTCTTTTACAAAGTCATCAGTCTCTACGGGGATCATAACAAATGTCTCTGCCAATTCCTCAGTCCCAATGATAATTTCTCCTGTCCCTGTCTCTTGGGGACCAATGTTTACTTTAGCTACTCTCCTTTTTATATACTTTATATACTATGGGAACAATGGATCAGTGTTCACCTAGACACCTTGGGGAAGCTAATGATCCTACCAGCAGACTGAATTCCAAGAGAAAATTAAAGGATTCTGAAAGATCCTCTTCCCCAGCCCTGCCATTACCACCAGTCCCAACATTGAGCAGCCTCTGGCTTAATGGCATTCGGGCATGCTCTATGTCGAGGGACTATCAGCCACGAAGTGAAACTTCACTGGATGTCTTGCCACTCAACACTTACTGTGATCCTATCTGGCACAGATTATCACACATACATCATGTTGACACTCAACTGAATGCAACAATGCTCATCATAACTGGAACTATGCTCAGCACTCCTCCTGGCTTCCTACCCTTGCAAACATCGCTCCCCCACACATCCATTGACTGACGAAAACCCACAAGCTGATTGAAGTCATCCATGCTGCACCTCAGTGATTATCTGTTTAACCCACCTACTGCCCACCTTCCATCTCAGCCCCAAATGGAGCACCCTTCCTGACCAAGGTCTACAGCAGGCATCCTTTGGGTCAAGAAATGGGAAACACAGGGAGTCACTTAGAAGTTCCTTGTGACAAACCCCATCTATTGAATGTCAGGCTTTGAACTACCACAGTGAGTGTGGTCCTTGTTAAACAGGTTCAGGATAGAATATTAGAGAGGAACACCAGGGTGCACAAAATATGGGGAGAGACAGATAACACCAGGATAGAGCATTGTAAGTCAACAGGCAGAGTTGGAGTAAGGCAGCAAGTAATGAAGTCTAAATCAGGGTTATTCTGCTTGTATGTGAATGCACGGAGTATACTAAGAAAGATTGGGGAGTTACAGGTGCAGATTGCCTTGCGGAAATACGATGCTGTGGCGATAACAGAGACCTGGCTCAAGGAAGGGCAGAACTGGATGTTAAATATTCCCAGGTACAAGGTGTTCAGGAAAGATAGGGCAGGAAGAAAAGGAGGAGGGGTGGTGGTATTGGTTAAGGAGAGCACTGCAATGCTGGAGGAAGAGGATGTCCCAGAGGGTTCAAGAACAATCAATTTGCGCTAGAGCCAAGGAACAAAAAGGATGCAATTACATTGCTTGGTGTAGTCTATAGACCGGCAAATAACGGGAAGCATGTAGCTCTGGTTCTTGGAAATGAGTTGGGCCAAGTATATCAAGTAGCAGTTGGGGAACATTTAGGAGACAGTGATCATTGTATCATAAGGTTTAGGATGACAGTAGTAAAGGACAATGAGTAATCCAGAGTAAGAATAATTAACTGGGGGAGAGCCGACTTCAATGGGGCTAGAACAGAGCTGGGCCGGAGAGACTGGAACCAAAGGTTGGCAGGCAAAACTGCAGCTGAACAATGGGCTGCCTTCAAAGAAATGATTAGGACACAGTCAAGGTATATTCCCTCAAAAGGGAAAGGGAGGACAAACAAATCCAAAGATCTCTGGGTGAAAAAGGAGATAGAAATTAGATAAAGAAGAAAAAGTGTACTTATGACAAGTGTCAGGTAGCAAATACAATTGAGAACCAAACTGAAAACAGAAGGTTCAGAAAAGAGGTGAAGCAGCAAATAAGGGAAGTGAAGAGGGATTATGAGAAAAGACTGGCAGCCAATATAAAGGGGAATCCCAGAGTCTTCTATAGGCATATGAATAGTAAGAGGGTGGTAAAAGGAGGATTAGGGACCAAAAAGGGGATTTACACATGGAGGTAGGGGGCATGGCTGAGGTATTAACTGAATACTTTGCATCTGTCTTTACCAAGGTGATAAACGCTGCCCAGGCCATGATGACAGAGGAGGAAACTCTGTCACTAGCAGGGTTCAAAATTGATAAGGAGGTGGTATTGGACAAACTGTCGGTAGTTAAAGTTGGTAAGGCACAGGGACCAGTTGAGATGCATCCAAGGATATTGAAGGAAGTGAGACTGGAAATTGCAGGGGTACTGGCTATAATCTTTCAGTCTTCCCTAGATTCAGGGGAGGTGCCAGAGGACTGGAGAAATGTGAATATTTTGCCCTTGTTCAGAAAGGGTTGTAAGGATAAACCCAGCAATTACAGACCAGTAAGTTTAACCCGCATGGACCCAGTTATGCCTGTCTCTTTATAGGGTATGTGGAACATTCCTTGTTCCAGTCCTACTCAGGCCCCCTCTCACAACTCTTTCTCCGGTACACCGATGACTGCTTCAGTGCCGCTTCATGCTCTTGTCTGGATCTGGAAAAATTTATTAATTTTGCTTCCAATTTCCACCCGTCCGTCATTTTCACATGGTTCATCACTGACACTTCCCTTCCTTGACCTCTCTGTCTCAATTTCTGGCGATAGACTGTCCACCAATATTAATTACAAGCCTACTGACTCCCACAGCTACCTCGACTACAGCTCCTCACACCCCGCTTCCTGTAATGGCTCCATCCCATTCTCTTCAGTTCCTTCACCTCCATCGCATCCGTTCTGATGATGTCAGTTTCCAAAATAGTTCCTCTGACATGTCTTCCTTCTTCCTTAACCGAGGTTTTCCACCCACGGTGAGGGCCATCAACCGTGTCCGGCCCATTTCCCGCGCATCCGCCCTCATACCTTCCTCTCCCTCCCAGAACCATGATAGGGCCCCCCTTGTCCTCACTTATCACCCCATCAGCCTCCACGTTCAAAGGATCATCGTCTGCCATTTCTGCCAACTCCAGCATGATGCCACCACCAAACACATCTTCCCTGTTGCCTTCGGGACATCTTGGTCCACTCCTCCATCACCCCTTACACTTCAAATCCCTCCCACAGCACCTTCCCATGTAACTGCAGAAGGTGCAACACTTGCCCCTTTACTTGCCCCCTCCTCACCGTCCAAGGGCCCAAACATTCCTTTCAAGTGAAGCAGCACTTCATTTGCACTTCCCTCAATTTAGTCTTCTGCATTCGCTGCTCCGCCTACATTGGAGAGACCAAATGTAGACCACTTTGCGGAACATCTTCAGTCTGTCTGCAAGCATGACCCTGTCAGTTTCCAAAATAGTTCCTCTGATATGTCTTCCTTCTTCCTTAACCGAGGTTTTCCACCCACGGTGAGGGCCATCAACCGTGTCCGGCCCATCTCCCGCGCTTCCGCCCTCATACCTTCCTCTCCCTGTCGCTTGCCATTTCAACACCCCACCCTGCTCTCATGCCCACATGTCCGTCCTTGGCCTGCTGTAATGTTCCAGTGAAGCTCAACGCAAACTGGAGGAACAGCACCTTATCTTGCGACTAGGCACTTTGCAGCCTTCTGGGCTTAATATTCAGTTCAATAATTTCAGATCATGAACTCACTCCTCCATCCCCACCCCCTTTCTCCAATAATTTATCATTTTTTTACACTATATTTTTTCTTTTCCCTCCTATTTTTAAATTTATTTCAATCTATATTGTTTCATCTCCACCTTTTAGCCCTTTTCGATCCCTTCCCCCCACCCCACCCGCACTAGGGCCACCTGCCACTAGCTTGCTTCCCTTAACGTCCCATTAGCACATCCTTTAGATAATATCACCAAAATCAACACCCCTTTGTCCTTTTGTCTATGACATCTTTGACAGTCTCTTCTTGGCCTCCACCTATCACTGGCCCCCTATCGAGCTCTCGTGTCCCACCCCCTTCTACTAGCTTATATTTAATCTAATTTCTATACGTCTTAGTTCTGATGAAGGGTCATACGGACTTGAAACATCAACTGTATCCCTCTCTGCAGATGCTGTCATACCTATGAGTTTTTCCAGGTATTTTTGTTTTTGTCCTAGTTTAAATTCAGTGGTGGGGAAGGTGGCAGAAACAATTATTTGGGAATTAATAGCCATATGGAAAAATGTCGGCTGATTAATAAGAGCCAGCATGGATTTCTTAAGGGAAAATCGTGTTTAACTAACTCGGAGTTTTTTTGAAGAGGTAACAGAGAGAGTTGATGAGGGTAATGTGGTTGACATGGTGTACATGGACTTCGAAAATGCCACACAACTGACTTGTGAGAAAAGTTATAGCTCATGGAATAAAAGGGACAGTAACAATGTGGATCCAAAATTGGCTGAATAATGGTAAATAGAGAGCAATGGTTAGTGGATATTTTTCGGGCTGTAGAACGGTTTGTAGCTGAGTTCTCTAGGGGTCGGTATTGGGACCCTTGCTTTTCCTGATATATATTAATGATCTAGATCTTGGTGTGCAGCGGACAATTTCAAAGTATGTGGACGACACAAAACTGGGAAGTGAGGAGGACAGTGTAGAACTTCAAAAATACATAGACAAGTTGGTGGAGTGGGCAGATATTCAATGCAGAGAAATGTGATGTGATTCATTTTGGTAGGAAGAACATGGAGAGACAACTTAAAAAAGGGGTACAACTCTAAAACGGTGCAGGAACGGGGGAGTAAAAGCAAAATACTACAGATGCTGGAAATCTGAAATAAAAACAAAAAATGCTGGAAAAACTCAGTTTTGGCAGCATCTGTGGAGAAAGAAACAGAGTTAACGTTTTGAGTCCATATGATTCTTCCTCAGACCTCTGAAGACTCATACGGGCTTGAAACGTTAACTCTGTTTCTTTCTCCACAGATGCTGCCAGACCTGCAAGAACTGGGAGTATATGCGCAGGAGTCATTAAAGGTGGCAGGACAGGTGGAGAGAGCAGTAATAAAGCATACAGTATCCTGAGCTTTAATAATTGGGGCATAGAGTACAAGAACAAGGAGGTTATACTGAACTTAAGTAAGACATTGGTTCTGGGCGCCACACTAAGGAAGGATGTAAACGCATTGGAGAGAATGCAGAAGAGGTTTACAAAAATGGTTCCAAAGATTAGAAACTTCAGTTATGAGTATAGATCGGAGAAGCTGGGACTGTTCTCCTTGGAGAGGAGAAGGTTAAGAGGAGATTTGATAGAGATACTCAAAATCATGAGGGGGCTGGACAGAGTAGATAGAAACTGTTCCCACTCATAAATGGATCAATAACGAGAAGGCACAGATTTAAAGTGATTTGCAAAATAAGCAAATGTGATGGGAGGAAAAACTATCACACGAGTGGTTTGGGTCTGGAATGCACTGCCTGGAAATGTGGTGGAGGCAGGTTCAACCGAGGCATTCAAGAGGGCATTAGATGATTATTTAAATAGAAACAATGTGCAAGGATACGGGGAAAAGGCAGGAGAATGGCACTGAGTCATTTGGAGAGCTGGTGCAGATAACGACGGGCTGAATAGCTGCCTCCTGTGTATTAATAATTGAGATTTTGTAATTGAGATATTCCTGGCCAGTTTATTCTCATATTTTGCCTTTTTCCCTTTGTATCAACTTTTTGTTGGTCATTTGTTGGTTCCTAAAACTCTCCAAATCATCAAGCTTATTCCTATTCTTTGCAACATTCTAAGCCTCTTCTAATCAAATAATATCCTTAAATTTCTCTGAACCCAGGGAAGATGGATCTTTCGCTAAGTTGGTTTTTCAGTGGACTGTATTTTTGTTGAACATTCTGAATTGTTTCTTTAAATGTTTCCCACAGTTTCCCAACATACCTTTTAGTCCATTTACCTAATCAACCGCAGCCAGCTTTTTTTCTCCATTCACGGGATATGGGCTTATCTGGCTGGACCAGCATTTATTGCCCATCCCTAGCTGCCTTTGGGAAGGCGGTGGTGAGCTGCCTTCTTGAATCGCTGCAGTGCATGTGGTGTAGGTACAGCCACAGTGCTGATAGGAAGGGAGTTCCAGGATTTAGACCCAGCGACAGTGAAGGGACAGCGACATATTTCCAAGTCAGGATGGTGAGTGACTTGGAGGGGAACTTCCAGGTGGTGGTGTTCCCATGTGTCTGCTGCCCTTGTCCTTCTAGATGGTAGTGATTGTAGGTTTGGAAGGTGCTGTCTAAGGAGTCTTGGTGAATTCCTGCAGTGCATCTTGTAGAAGGTATACACTGCTGCCACTGTGCGTCGGTGGTGGAGGGAGTGAATGTTTGTGGATGTGGTGCCAATCAAGCAGGGCTGCTTTGTCCTGGATGGCATCGAGCTTGAGTGTTGTGGGAGTTGCACTCATCCAGGCAAGTGGAAACTATTCCAACACGGACCTGACTTGTGCCTTGTAGATGGTGGACAGGCTTTGGGGAGTCAGGTCAGTTATTCGTCCCAGGATTCCTAGTCTCTGACCTGTTCTTGTAGCCACAGTATTTATGTGGCTGGTCCAGTTCAGTTTCTGGTCAATGGTTACACCCAGGGTGTTGATAGTGATGGTAATGCCACTGAATGGCATGGGGCGATGGTTAGATTCTCTCCTGTTGGAAATGGTCATTGCCTGGCACTTGTGTGGCGTGAATGTTACTTGCCACTTGTCAGCCAAGCCTGGATATTATCCAGGTCTTGCTGCATTTGGACACGGACTGCTTCAGTATGAAGAGTCACGAATGGTGCTGAACATGTCATCAGTGAACATTCCCAATTTTGATCTTATGATGGAGGGAAGGTCATTGATGAAGCAGCTGAAGATGGTTGGGCCTCAGACACTACCCTAAGGAACTCCAGCAGTGATCTCCTGGGACTGAGTTGATTGACCTCCAACAACTACAACTATCTTCCTTTGTGCCAGGTATGAAACCAACCAGTGGAGAGTTTTCCCCATTTCTCAGTAACTCCAGTTTTACTAGGGCTCCTTATGCCACACTCGGTCAAATGTGGCCTTGTTGTCAAAGGCAGTGACTCTCACCCCACCTTGGGAGTTCAGCTCTTTTGTCCATGTTTGAACCAAGGCTGTAACGAGGTCAGGAGCTGAGTGGCTCTGATGGAACCTAAACTGAGCGTCAGTGAGCAGGTTATTGCTAAGCAAGTGGCGTTTGATAGCATTGTTGATGACCACTTCCATCCCTTTACTGATGATCGAGAGTAGACTGATGGGACGGTAATTGGCTGGGTTGGATTTGTCCTGCTTTTTGTGTACAGGACATTACCTGGGCAATTTTCCACATAGCCGGGTAGATGCCAGTGTCGTAGCTGTACTGGAATAGCTTGGTTAGGGGTGTGTCAAGTTCTGGAGCACAAGTCTTCAGTACTATTGCTGGAATATTGTCAGGTCCCATAGCCTTTGAACTATCCAGTGCCTTCAGCCGTTTCTTGATTATCAGGTGGAGTGAATTGAATTGGCTGAAGTTCCTTTCCCACTAATTTCCTGTCGTCTTTTGTAGCCCTCCTCTTTTACCATTCCGTTTGTCTTTCCAAAATGTTGTGTACTCTGGTTATCTAATTCCCAACCTTCGTCACCTTATAACAATGTTTCTGCTATGGCGATTAGATCCAAACCAAATTTAAAAATATAAAATTGATCTTATTTGTGCCATTAGTTCATCCATCTTATTGTGAATTATTCTCGCAT
This sequence comes from Isurus oxyrinchus, assembly GCA_026770705.1. NCBI lineage: Eukaryota > Metazoa > Chordata > Chondrichthyes > Lamniformes > Lamnidae > Isurus > Isurus oxyrinchus. The sequence continues at coordinate 100,038,416 of JANJGN010000010.1, forward strand.
TCAGATAAGGAGCCTTTAATTCTTTTTTTTTATTACTATTTCCTGCATGGACCTTATTCACTGATTCACAATTACTGTGCAACTCTCTGCCCCTTCCTGTCTCACTCTGCTTATCTTTACCCACAACACTATGCTGTTCTAAAACAAAAACAGAATTACCTGGAAAAACTCAGCAGGTCTGGCAGCATCGGCGGAGAAGAAAAGAGTTGACGTTTCGAGTCTTCATGACCCTTCGACAGAACTTGATTTCGAGTCCAGGAAAGAGTTGAAATATAAGCTGGTTTAAGGTGTGTGTGTGTGTGTGGGGGGGGGGGGGGGGGGGGGGGGGGCGGAGAGAGAGCGAGAGACAGAGGTGCAAACACTAGGAGGGAAATGGAAAGCAAAGAAGGTGAACAAGGCAACAGAGAGATACGGAAATCTTGTCGCAGAGAGGAACAGAACTTCTTCAAGGAGGTAGGCATTTCTTGAACAGCAGTGGCAGTCAATTAAACACAGAGATAAAAACAAAGAGAACTGCGGATGCTGGAAATCCAAAATTCTGTTTTTGTTTTGGATTTCCAGCACTATGCTGTTCTGTTCCCTTGGCTCTTATCTTGGGTTTCCAAATCTCCCTTCACCCGGAATCTCTCTCCCTCTGACTACAGCCCTAGGTACACGATTTCTCAGGGCACTGGGCCCAGCCCAGTTTAAGTACAGCCCGTTCCAATGGTGCTGTTTCTTTTTTTCTGAGTACTGATGCCAGTGCCCCATGAATTGAAACCCCTTTTCTTCCACACCACTCTTTGGGCCACATATCTGATTCTCTAATCTGCTTGACCCTATGCCAATAGGCACATGGGTCAGGTAACAATCCAGAAATGAATACCTTTGAAGATCTGGATTTTAATTTGGATCCTAATTCCTCAAACTCTCTCAGTGGAACATCATTCCTATTTCCACCTATGTTGTTGATTCTTATGTGGACCACAACAACTGGATCCTTCCCCTCCTATTCCAATTGTGTCTCCAGCCCCACGATGTCATCCTTAACCCTGACACTGGACAGGCCACACTGCCTTCGGGACTCCCAGCCACAGCTGCGAAGAACAGCATCTATCCCCCTTACTATAGTGTTCCCTATCACTACCACATTCCTCTCTGCTCCCCCCACTTGAATGGCATCCTGTAACTTTGTGCCAATGTCAGTTTGCTCATCCACCCTGCAGTCCTTTTCCTTATCCACACAGGTAGAAAGTTCTTGTAGCTGTTAGTCAAAGTCAAGAGCTGAGGCTCTTCCATCACTACCTGCTGGATCCCCATACCTGCCTGGCTCGCAGTAACCCTCTCGTCCCTGACCATTTACCAACTCTGAGGTTGTATCTAATCATTGCCTCCTGGAACAGTGTTGAGGTAACTCTCCCCCAACCTGACACCCGGCAATGTCAACAGCTCAGACCCCAGCTCAGCAACATCTTACATTTATGTTTTCCCCCTAGTTGCAGTCTCCTCCACAAGTGGAAATATCTCTAGGTTTACCCAAATAAACCCTCTGAAAAGACTCCTCAAACTTCTCTTACTCTCAGGCAATTTGATGTAAAGGTGATGTATCCTGCCTCTTAGCTCTGTCAGGTAACAAATAGGACATAAGCACACAGTCTAAGTTGACACAATTGTGCTGTACTGAGGGATTCTAAGATGCTGTCTTCCAGATAAAAGAGATTCATTCCAGGTTCTATCAGTTGCGGTGGATGGTTAGCTTGTCATGGAATCATTTTAAAAAATACAGCGACTTACTCATCCCTGACTTCATACGTAAGGCCAATTATCCTCCTTCCATCAAAACCAGCATACAGTACAGCCAGACTGGTCCTGAACTGTGGGGCCTCACTCCTGCTCTCTGCTTTGCAAACCCTAGCTCATCAACCACAACTCCCTCACCAATTACAGACTCCACCTGACGCATCTTTCCACAGCCGGTAATCTCTTTCTCGAGCAGAGTCTCCACTCACTCAAATGTCTCTTAGCACAACCACTGTAGGCTCTGCCATGGACTCTACTCACCTTTTAAATTCCCTCCCATATACCAAGAGTGAAAATAATATATAAGCTCTTGCTAATCTCTGACAGGAATTGTCTCCTGAACAGCCCTGGTCCACTGCCCTTCCCAGGAAATCAGCTCACTCTTCTGCAGCTCGAGAGACACCCTGTCCTCTACACTATTCCATTACCTTGCACTGTACTGTCTCTGGAACCCCTGGTCTAATTCCTAGTCAAAGATCTACCCAGCTCCTCCTTAAAGAACTTAATTATCTCGGTATTTAGCTAGCTGAGGCCCAGCATGCCCTGTTCTAGCCTTGGCCTTCTCCACTTTCACCTGCTTCCATTGGTGATCCTCTGAAGACACAACATTAGCTTCACATCTACACAAATGACACTGTCCGCTCTTGCACTCTACTGTGTTACCAAAGGCTTGTTGAACACACAGATAAGCCTCAATTTCCTTCAGTGTACATTCCAAAGATCAAATGCATCAATTTTATACTGACCACTATCCCCATCCACAAGCCACTTGCCATCCCTAGCCGTCCCCACCCTGGCCACTGCCTGGAGTTGAATCAGGCTGCTCGCAACCTTTGTGACAGATGAGCTTCTGACCACATATTTGTTCTGTCACTAAGACCGCCTACTCCCACCTTATCCCCTCTCTCAACCCCCACCTCGAGCTGATGTGAAACCCTCAACCAGGTCTTGGTTACCTCGAGATGCCTCTAGTGCAACACACTTCCTTTCGCCCTCTCACATTCTACCCACCATAAACTTGAATTCCAAAATTCTGCTAACTGTGTCCGAACTCATACCAATTCCCGTTCTCAAACACCCCTGTACTGATTGCCCTACACTGGCTCCTGGTCTGGCGATGCCTCTATTTTAAAATTCCCATCATTCTTGCCATTTCCAACCCTAAACCCTGCCTGCCCACCCCTTCAATCCTCTCATTCTGGCCTCTTGTGCTCCTTCACTACATCTGTCACATCACTGGTGGCCTCCAGGCTCAATTCCTGGACCTCCCTTCCTTATAACCCAGCTCTGGAACCAAGCTTGAAGCCTCTGCTTTCCTTCAAACTCCAACAGGCATCGAGACATGTGCTTTAGTAGTGAGCTGGCTTACTGCTGGCTCCAAATGGACACTCACCTGCTGAGTTTGCTCTGCCGTCACCAAAGAGATCAGAGGAGCTGATGGAGGAGTTTCTGGACAAACGATCCAGCCGGGCCCTCGCCTCATACTGAGACATGGTGGGGGTGGAAAAGAGAGCAGAGGTCAGGTGGTAACAAATTAAAGACTACAACATGCAATCAGGATGCGAGGGTTTCAGGAAGCCTTCATATGTTAATGCCTCATGGATGGCCCATTCCCTCCCACCTTATCCTAGAGAGCTGTAGCAGCCATACCCAGCACTAACCTCCGTCCAATCCTCTCTCCCAAAGAACATGTCTGAAGAAATGGCCTTGGCATTGGCAAATTTCTGCCGAGCTTCCTTTGATTCAGGAGGAACAACACTGTCTAGTTTCCGTCGACTTGCTGGCCTGTAACCCAAAAGGCAACCAGAGAATTTGAGATTGGGCAGCATTCAAAGTAAACACACATGGAGGTGGGGGGAGAGAGGAGGGCTACACAGGACACTGGAATAACCATGCGCACAGGCAAACTCAGGGATTGGCAAGGGTTACAGAAATCTGGGAAAAGGAGTAAGAAAGCTGACCGCTCAGTTGCTGGCTGACTGCTGGAGATGCTGACGTCCACCTCTTTGGGCTGCTCCCTCTCTAGTGTCAAGCGGTGTCCACTATCAATCTGCCAGTGTGAACCAAAGCCCTCACCCACTGCAAAGGGGTTATCTCTGTACCTGTGGACAACACACAACAGAGTCAGCGCTCAGCTCGGAGTCCATCGACTCTACCTCTTACACAGGGCCCATGGCAGCATACTGGAACCAGATTCCCACCAGGACAAGTTGGAAAATCTGAGAATATGTGGTCCAGCACAGAAGAAATTAACCATGAATATCATAAAAACCCAGCTGAAGGGGAATCTCCTTCCTTACCCAATCTTGACAAACCCACCACCCAACTGATCCTCTCTCTGACAGACTCTCCCCTCAGTCCCATCCCTTCTCCTCACAGTATATAATGGGAAAATTGTGCACAGTGTTGTACTGGCAGCATATATAGGAACATTATAGATCACATTGTGTACAGACAGTATATTTGGGAACAATATGGATCACAGGGTGTTACACTGACAGTATAAATGGGAACATTATAGATCACAGGGTGTTGCACTGACAGTACATATAGGAACATTACAGATCACAAGTTGTTGCATTGATTGTATATAGAACACTGTTGCACTGATAATATATGTGGGAACAATATAGTTCACAAGTTGTTGCACTGACAGTACATATGGGAACAGTATGGATCACAGGGTGTTGTACTGACAGTATATATAGGAACAGTATACATCACAGGTTGTTGCACTGACGGTATGTATGTTAATATTATAGATGACAGGGTGTTGCATTGATGGTATATATGGAAACAGTATAGATCACAGGGTGCTGCACTGAGTATATATGGGAACAGTATAGATCACAGGATGTTGCACTAACAGTATATATGGGAACAGTATACAGCACAGGGTGTTGCACTGACAGTATGAACTGAAATTTTATGCGTATTCTGCAACTGATGAAGACATGAATAAACAGGACGTACATTGGTGGCCCAGAGGCAAACGCGGCTTCCTCCAACATGTCGAACTTTGAACGGGATGATTTGGCTAACACCGGGTTTTCCTGCTCGATGGTTTGCATCTCAGTGAGGACTGAGTGGGAGACTGGGCTGGGAAAAGAAGGAAAGACAGGCTGATCTTTGGAATGAGTCAAATCTTGTGATGCTAGCTATGTAGGCTCTACAACCCAATGACCAGTGGATCATATAAACAGCACATTCCATCAGCTGTTCACAACAGGCTGCATACTGATCGTGATCAACCAGCCCATGCTTGCAAAACTCAGAACATAATGTCTAATATTAGATGTGATTCCAAATTGAACAGCACTTGCTGAACAATCCCAAGTGTGCTAAGAATTACACTGACAATCAATTCAAAGCTTGGGTAATAGCTGTTCCCTGGTGCACTCTCTATGGCAACGTCACAACCAGAAACCCCTCACACACCCTGGTAAAGGCCCATTTCCACCTCCACCTGCTGGTAAAGGCCCATTCCCCCCCTCACATTCCCTGGTAAAAGCCCATTTCCCCCCCCCCATCCCGCCTCACTCGCCGGTAAAGGCCCGTTTCCCCCCCCACCACACCAACCACCCCCTCACCCAATCCCTGGTAAAGGCCCATTCCACCTGCCGCCCCCCCCAGTGAAGGCCCATTTCTTCCTCTCACTCCTCAGTAAAGCCCCATTTCCACCTGAAACCCCCTGGTGATGGCCCATTCCCCCCAACCCCCACACATCCTGGTAAAGGCCCATTTCCCCCCATGCCCACGCCCTCCCTGGTAAAGGCCCATTCCACCCACACCCCCACCTTTCCACTCCCTGGTAAAGGCTTGTTCTCCCTGTCATTCCTCGGTAAAGGCCCAGTCTCCCCCGCTCCTCCTCTCTCCCACAGATAAAGGCCCACTCCTGTACCCTCTGCCACCCAGGCCCACTCCCGTACCCTCTGCCACCCAGGCCCATTCCAAGTCGCTCCGCCTGCTGTCGTTTCTGTCCCTCCAGTTTCTGCAGCCTCTTCTCCTCCATTTTGTGATCGATCTGAAGCTCTTGGTAGGCCAGGCGCATGGAGGTGACACTGGGTAAGAATTGAGAATGAGAGAGATCAGCAGTGACAAAATAATGCAAAGCTGGGGAGTGACAGTCAGTCAAGCAACATCTCTCCACAGTGAGGCAAACATTATAAAGTACTGCATGACTTCAGCTGAAATGTAACATGTATAGACATTTACAGGCAGCGAACTGGAGATGTCTCTGAGCATGTGTCCAATTCTGGGCACCACACCCTAGGGAGGATATCAAGGCCTTGGAATGGTGCTCAAGAGATTTACTAGAATGATACCGGAGTTGAGGAACTTTAGTAACATGGAATGATTGGAGAAAATGAGACTGTTTTACTTGGAGAAGAAAAGGTTGAGATGAAATTTGATAGAGCTATTCAAAATCATGAAGGCTCTGGACAGAGTAGATAGGGAGAAACTGTTCCCATTGGTGGAAGGATCGAGAACAAGAGGGCACAGATTTAAGGTAATTGGCAAAAGCAGCAATGGAGACCCAAGGAAAACCTTTTTTGCACAGCAAGTGGTTAGGATCTGGAATGTACTGCCTGCAAGTGTGATGGAGACAGAGTCAATCCAGTGGTTAGGATCTGGAAAGCACTGTCTGAGAGTATGGTGGAGACAGGGTCAATTGAGTGGTTAGGAACTGGAATGCACTGTCTGACAGTGTGGTGGAGACAGGGTCAATCAAGCTGTTGGGATCTGGAATGCACTGTCTGAGAGTGTGGTGGAGACAGTGAATCGAGTGGTTAGGATCTGGAACGCACTTCCTGAAAGTGTGGTGGAGACAGGGTCAATCCTGGCTTTCAGAACAGAATTGGATCATTATCCCAAAAAGAAAAATGTGCAAGGCTACCAGGAGAAGGTGGGGAGTGGGACCAGGTGAATCACTCCTACAGAGAGCTGGCACAGACTTGATGGGCCAAATGGCCTCTTTCTTTGATTCAATTAGAGACTGGGAAAGCTAGGATGGCTCTCCTTCGAGGTGTTCAAAATGATGAAGGATTTAATCGAGTGAAAAAGGAGAAACTGTTTCCAGTGGCAAACAGGTTGAACATGAATTTAAGGTGACTGGTTTTATGATTGTATGAAGCATTTCACAAGCTGATCCTAGCATCTCTCTCGTGTCCCCAGTGAAGGGCACTGACCCCTCTAGGGAAGACAGTTAATGTGACTGGAAATGAGGCTAACAACACAAACAACCAATTAGAAAAGTTCTAATGAAAGGTCCTGACCTGGAATGTTAACTCTGACCTAGCTCTCCCGGTCTCTGGATCGTTGGACCTTGCAGAAGTCCTGACTTACTGACCTCCAAGGCAATTAACTAAGAAATGTGAACTTCCGATGGGCAATTCCCCTGCTCCCTGGGACCCTCTACGAATGTCTCCAACTCTGAGCTAGAGTCTGGGACTTTGGACAGTTCCGACATACCTACCCAGGAAATGTCAGACAGAAAAATCCTAGTCTAACTCCTGGCTAACTACAGAACTGACCCCCTCAATCATTCACACTGATTGCTGACTCCCCCAACTGCCGGACTAAACCCCAACACCACCCCCCACCACAACTCCCCGATTAGACTTCCCAACCACGCTAACTCTCGATCCTCCCTACCCACCCAGACTAACCCCCCACCATCAACTACCTTTTGACCCTACCTGACTGGCCCCCAACCTGACCAACTCTCTCAACCTAATTCAATTATCCCCCAAAACCACCTGCAACCTTCCCTATCTACCCACTCAAACACCCTACCCATTCACTCACCCATTCACTAACATTAACACTGGACATTTGAACTGACCTTATGGCAGCTAGTGCTGTAAAGGGGGGGTGGGTCCAGTCTTCCCCCTGACGTTACTCCGCTACGATAATGAATTCTCCGATGGACTGTACATCCACACTTCTGGAGAAGCCAGGCTCAGAAGAACCAGCCAAAAATGCTGAGCTGCACTGGGGCACAGAAAAGTACAGTCGGAGTGGCAATCCAATAGCATTTGCCACTCCGCGGAAGATCCCATTCTGTTTCTCTACACAAGCCTGCCAGGCCTGCTGAGAATTTCTGTTTTCAGCTTTCTGTTTTTATTTCAGTTAGGAAAGGTGTTGGAAATTGGGCTGGGGGGGGATGAGATGTTGAAGCTGGGAGTGCATAGGAGAGTGAAAAATTCACTCCAAGTTCACTCTTGTTGGTTATCATGATCTTTCCTATTCCATGTTCTCACACCCTAGAAATGCTCGATTTAGAGGCTTCCCTAAAATATTAAGAAACCCGTTTGTCCTCGGGGCCCGGGGATACTCACATTGACTCCTCTGCCTCTTTCCTGGCCTCAGCCACCTGCTGCTCCATCACTTTCTCCGCCACCTGTGCCTGGCGCTCGATCTCACTGAAGCTCTGGCTGCTGACCTTCTGAGCACCCAGCTGGAAGAAGAACAGAACACGGGCTCAAGACTGGATGGTCTGTGCACGATGTGGGCTTAAACAAACTGGAGGATGCTAGATAGTGGTGTTCTCCTAAGGTCAGTACTAGGACCACTGTTTTTTTTATATATATAAATAACTTAGATATTGGAATACAGAGAAAATTTCCCAAATTTACTGATGATACAAAGTTTCAGACAGGTAAGGCAGACATGGTGAGGAGAATACCAGTCAATTGCAGCAGCAGACAGACAAGCTGGCAGAATAGGCAGATGGACTTTAATACAGAGAAGCGTGACGTGATGCATTTTGGCAGAAAGGATAGGGAGAGGCAATACATACGAATTAGGAACAAGAGCAGCCACTCGGGCCCTCGAGCCTGCTCCGCCATTCAATAAGATTATGGCTGATCTGAATGTAACCTCAATTCCACTTTCCCACCTATCCCCAATAACCTTTCACCCCCTTGCTTATCAAGAATCTGTCTAGCTCTGCATTAAAAATATTCAAAGATTCTTCTTCCAATACGTTTTGAGGAAGAGTTCCAAAGACTCTCAACGCTCTGAGAGAAAACATTTTTCCTCATCCCTGTATTAAATGAGTGACCCCTTATTTTTAAACAGTGACCCTCTAGTTCTAGATTCTCCCACAAGAAATATCCCCTCCACATCCACCCTGTCAAGATCCCTCAGCTTTTGATCAAGTCACTTCTTACTCTTCTAAACTTCAGTGGATATAAGTCTAACCTGTCCAGCCTTTCTTCATAAGAGAACCCACCTATTCCAGGTGTTTATCTGGTAAACCTTGCCTGACCTGCTTCCAACGTACTTACATCCTTCCTTAAATAAGGTGACCAATACTGTACACAGTAATCTAGATAAAAACAAAAAACTGCAGATGCTGGAAATCCAAAACAAAAACAGAATTACCTGGAAAAACTCAGCGGGTCTGGCAGCATCGGTGGAGAAGAAAAGAGTTGACGTTTCGAGTCCTCATGACCCTTCAACAGAACAGTTCTGCTAAAGGGTCATGAGGACTCGAAACGTCAACTCTTTTCTTCTCCGCCGATGCTGCCAGACCTGCTGAGTTTTTCCAGGTAATTCTGTTTTGTACAGTATTCTAGATGTGGTCTCTTATGCCTAGTATAATTGAAGCATAATCTCCCTACTTTTGTGTTCAATTCCTCTCACAATAAATGATAACATTCTATTTGCTTTCCTAATTACTTCCTCTGCCTGCATACTAACCTTTTGTGATTCATGCACTTGGACACCCAAATCCCTCTGCATCTCAGAGCTCTGCAATTTCTCTCCATTCAGATAATATACTTTATTTTATTCTTCCTGCCAAAATGGACAATTTTACATTTGCCCACATTATACCCCATTTGCCAGATATTTACCCACTCACTTAACCTATCTTTGTCACTTTGTAGCCTTACAATTTACTTCCCTACCTACCTTTGTGTCATCAGCAAATTTAGCAATCATACCTTTGGTCCCTTCATCCAAATCATTTATATAAATTGTAAAAAGTTGAGGCCCCAGCGCTGATCCCTGTGGCACACCACTCATCACATCCTGCCAACTAGAAAATGACCCATTTATGTCTATCTCTGCTTGTTAGCTAGCCAATCTTTTTCCATGCCAATGTTACCCCCTACACCATCAGCTTTTATTTTCTGCAATAACCTTTGATGTGGCACTTTATCAAATGCCTTCTGGAAATCCAAGTACAGTACTGGTTCCCCCTTAACCACAGCACGTGGTACTTATTCAAAGGACTCCAATAAATTGGTGAAACATAATTTTCCTAATCCTGCCAGACTAAATGGCACAGTTCAAAAGACTGTGCAGGAACAGAGAGACTTGGTTTTCTTTATATTTATTCTAACATGGGATGTGGGCGTCGCTGACTAGGCCAGCATTTATTGCCCATTTCTAATTGCCTTTGAGAAGGCGGTGATGAGCTACCTTTGTGAACCACTGCAGCCCATGTGGTGCGATTTTTCAGTAGTGGTTTGATACAACTGGGGTCTTGCTAGGCCACATTGGAGAGCACGCGAGGGGGAGCAGGAATTCAGACAGAGAGAGAGCGAGCCCATAAAACAGTAGGAGTTCGGAGAGAGGGAGCCAAGAGTTTACAGATAAAATCTAAAAAAGTGACATCACAGAAGTCCCGTAAGTTGACTGGTTAGTGAGTGTCGGCACAGAGACGACAATCGGTTAGTGACAGTTGAGTTATTATATTCTATCATACTGTAGTAAACACTTTATATAAAATCTAAGCTATGTCATTGCAGCTTGGCCATGTGCAACCTGCATCCTCCTGGATGTGGCAAGTCTTGTAGGCATAAAGCTGCAGACATAGTCATCAAGGGTGCAAGTGTCACCAGCTGCAGAAACTTGAGCGCTGGGTTGCGGAACTCGAGCAGCGGCTGGAGTCACTGTGGTGCATCCGCAAGGCTGAGGATTACATGGATAGCATGTTTACAGAGGTGGTCTCACCACAGCTAAGAAGTACACAGGCAGGGAGGGAATGAGTGACCACCAGAGTATTTAAGAGAAACAGGCAGGTTGTGCAGGAATCCTGAGGCTCTCGCTCTCTAACTACTTTTCCATTTTGCATACTGGTGAGCGAGATGGTTCCTCAGAGGACTGTAGCAAGAGCCAAGTCTTTGGCACCACAGGCAGCTCAGCTGCACAGGATGGGGAGGCGGAAGAGTGGAAGTGCTACAGTAGTATGGGATTCAATAGTTAGGGGAGCAGACAAACGTTTCTGTGGCGATAAACATGACTCCAGGATGGTATGTTGCCTCCCTGGTACCAGGGCCAAGGTTGTCACAGAGCAGCTGCAGGATGTTCCTGTGTGGAAGTGAACAGTCAGAGGTAGTGGTCCACACTGGGACCAATAACGTAGGTAGGAAAAGGGATGAGGTCCTGAAAATAGATTTTAGGGAATTAAAAAGCAGGACCTCAAGAGCAGTAATCTCAAGATTATTCCCAGTACTATGTGCTAGTAAGCATATGATTAGGAAGATCGAACAGTTCAACATGTGGCTGGAAAAATGGAGTTGGAGGGAGGGCTTCAGATTTCTGACACATTGGGATCGGTTCTAGAGCAGGTGGGACCTGTACAAGAAGGACAGGTTACACCTTAACAGGACTGGGACTAGTGTCCTCACAGGGAGGTTTGCTAGTGCTGTTGGGTGGGTTTAAACTAGATTGGCCAGGGGATGGGAACCTGGGGGGAAATTAAGAGTGCAGAGGAGAAAAACTGGCAGTGGGAAGTAGTGAAGTATTAACTGATAAGGAGGATATATCAAAGAGTAGTATCAAGGTAAACAGAATACTTGGAGAGTTTGATAGAACTAGAGAAGGCAACAATAAGTCATTAGAGGTGGTCAGAGTAAGGAGGAAAGTAAAAAAAAAGCCTAAATCACATACATAATATGCATGTATGTGAATTCACGGAGTGTGGTTAATAAGATCTTCACTGGTTGACAAATGGAATTATGATATTATTGCTATAACAGAGACCCGGCTCAAAGAAGGACAATGAGATGGGAGTTATTATGCAATGAGATGGGAGTAATTAACAATCTCATAATGAAGACATCACAAGATAGCAGTGACCACAATATGATTGAATTTTACTTTTAGTCTGAGGGAGAGAGGAGTGGGTCCGAAACTGTTTTTAAAGTTCAATAAGGGCAATTATGAGGGCATGAAAGCAGAGCTGGCTAAAGTGAATTGGCAAATTAGGTTTAGGGATAGGTCAATAGAGATGCAATGGCTAACATTTAAGGCGATATTTCAAAATGCACAGAATAGATACATTCCAACAAGTAAGCAAAAGTCCAAGGGAAGAACACACCATCTGTGGTTAACTAGAAAGTTAAAATATAGTATCAAATTTAAAGAAAAGGTATATAACTGTGCAAAGATAGGTCAAAGGTCAGAAGATTGGACAGAATATAAGGAACAGTAAAGAATGACTAAAAGGCTGATAAAGAGAGAAAAATTAGAGTATGAGAGAAAGCTAGCCAGAAATGTAAAAACAGATGTTTTAATAAATCCTTAAAATAGAAAGTAGTTAACAAAGTAGTGTGAAAGTCAATCTTGAGAATTGATAATGGAAAACAAGGAGATAGCAGATGAATTGATCAGGTATTTTGCATCAGTTTTCACTATAGAGGATACAAGTAACATCCCACAAGCAGCTATAAACAAGGAAGGAACTCAGGAAAATTACAATCACCAGAGAAGTGGTACTGAGTAAACTGTTGGGGGCTGTGGGGTGACAAGAGCCTGAGTCCTCATGGAATTCAACCTAGGGTCTTTAAATATGTGTCTGGTGAGACAGATGATGCATTGGTTTTAATTTTCCAAAACTCCCTAGCTTCGGGGAAGATTAGAAGATAGCAAATGTATTATTCAAAAAGGGGAGACAGAAAGTGAGAAGCCCCAGGTTAGTTAGCTTAACATCTGTCGTAGGGAAAATGTTAGAAGCTACTATTAAAGAATAATAGTAGAGCACCTGGATAAGCTCAAGGTCATCAGCAGAGTCAACATGGTTTTGTGAAAGTGAAATCGTGCTTAACCAACTTATTGGAGCTCTTTGAGGAAGTAACGTGTACTGTGAATAAAGGGAAACCAATGGATATACTGTACTTAGATTTCCAGAAAGCATGTGGTAAAGTGCCACATCAAAGCTTTTCTTTTTATTCATTCATGCGGAATGAATGAATGGCCAGCGCTTATTACCCATACCTAGTTGCCCTAGTTCAGAGGGCAAGAGTTAACCACATTGCTGAGAGTCTGGAGTCACACGTAGGCCAGACCAGGTAAAATTTCCTTCCCTAAAGGACATTAGTGAACCAGATGGGTTTTTACAACAATCGACAATGGTTTCAAGGTCATCATTAGAATTTTCATTCCAGATTTTTAATGAATTCAAATTCCACCATCTGCTATGGCGGGATTTGAACTCAGGTCCCCAGGGCATTACCCTGGGTCTCTGGGTTACTGGTCCAGTGACAATACCACTACACCATCGCCTCCCACGATTGCGGAAAGTAAAAGCTCATAGTATAGTATAGTATATTGGTACCAATGATATAGGTAGAAGGATAAGGTCATGCAAGCAGGATTTAGGGAGCTAGGAAACAGATTAAAAAACAGGACCTCAAAGATAGCAATCTCTGGATTACTTCCGATGCCATGCGCTAGTGAGTATAGAAATAGGTTAGCCCAGATGAATGTGTGGCTGGGGAGATGGTGCAGGTGGGAGGGCTTTAGATTTCTGGGACACTGGGGCCATTGGGACCTGTAAAAGGCAGACGGGTTGCACCTGAACTGGAATGGGACCAACACCCTTGCAGGGAGGTGTGCTCGTGCTGTTAGAGAGGGCTGAAACTAACTTGGCAGGGGGAAGGGATCCTGAGAGGAGGTTCAACAGGGAGAGATGCACAGCCAAAATCAGAAGTGAAAGCAAGTGAGTCTGGAAGGCTTAGAAATTATAGGCCAGTTAAGGCACAAGGGAGCTTGGCAAGGTTGGATGGTATTTATTTTAATGCAAGGAGTCTGACGAATAAGGCAGATGAGTTGAGGGCACAAATTAACACATGGAAGTATGATGTAATTGCTGTCACAGAGACATGGTTAAGAGAGGGGCAGGAATGGCAGCTCAATATTCCAGGATATAGGGTCTTCAGGCGAGACAGGGAAGGAGGTAAAAGAGGAGGTGGTATCACAATATTGATCAAGGAGTCAACTACAGCAGTAAGGAGGGATGATATCATAGGAGGCTCCTCAAATGAAGCCATATGGGTAGAACTGAAAAACAAAAAAGGAGCAGTCACATTGCTGGGAGTGTACTATAGGCCCCCAAACAGCTAGACAGAAATAGAAGAGCAGATATGTAGGCAAATTTCATAGAAGTGTAAAAATAATAGAGTAGTAATAGTGGGGGACTTCAACTTCCCCAACATTAACTGAGTTAGTCATAGTGTGATAGGTTTAGAGGGAGCGGAATTCTTAAAATGCATCCAGGAAAGCTTTTTAAGCCAGTACGTAGTAGGTCCTACAAGGGAGAGGGCGGACCTAGGCTTCATTTTAGGGAATGAAGCCAGGCAAGTGGTAGAGCTATCAGTGGGGGAACATTTTGCAGATAGTGATCATAACTCCATTAGATTCAAGGTTGTTATGGAAAAGGACAAGGATGGGCCAGAAATCAGAGTTCTGAATTGGGGGAAGGCCAATTTTAATAAGACCAGATATGATTTGGCTGGAGTGGACTGGGAGCAGCTACTTTTAGGTAAATCTGCCTCAGAGCAGCGGGACTCATTCAAGAAGAAAATAGGGAGAGTACAGGGCCAACATATTCCAGTAAAGATAAAGGGTGGGACCAACAAATCCAGGGAACTCTGGATGTCGAGGAATATATAGGATTGGATAAAGACGAAAAGGGAGGCTTATGGCAGATATCACTCAAAACAGCGGAAGCCCTAGAGGAGTACAGAATGTGTAGGGGGGAACTTAAAAAGGAAATTAGGAGAGCAAAAAGGGGGCATGAAAAAACATTGGCAGGTGAAATAAAGGAAAATCCAAAGTTATTTTACAAGTACATTAAGAGTAGGAGGATAACTAGGGAAAGAGTAGGGGTCATTAAGGGCCATAGTGGTAATTTGTGTGGAACCGGAAGACATAGGTAGGGTTCTAAATGAATTCTTTGTGTCAGTGTTCACAAGTGAGAGGAACGACGTGGGTATGGAAATCAGGCAGAAGGACTGTGATATAATTAAAGAAATTAGCAAAGAAAGGGAGGAGGTTCTAAGTGGTCTGGCAGGCTTAAAAGTAGATAAATCTCATGGCCCGGATGAAATGTATCCCAGGCTGTTGAGTGAGGAAAAGGAGGAGATAACAGGGGTGCTGGCAATAATTTTCAATACCTCCCTAGCCACAGGAGAGGTGCCAGAGGACTGGAGGACAACCAATGTGGTAGCATTATTCAAAAAGGGAGGAAGGGATAAACCAGGGGACTACAGGCCAGTCAGTCTAACCTCAGTGGTGGAGAAACTATTGGAGGCAATTCTGAGGGACAGAGTTAATCTACACTTGGAGAGGCAGGGATTAATCAAGGACAGTCAGCATGGTTTTGTTAAGGGGAGGTCATGTCTGACCAATTTGATTGAATATTTCGAAGAGGTGACCAGGCGTGTAGATGAGGGAAATGCATTTGACGTAGCCTACTTGGACTTCAGCAAGGCTTTTGATAAGGTCCCGCATGGGAGACTGATTACGAAGGTAAGAGCCCATGGGATCCAAGGCAATTTGGCAAATTGGATTCAGAATTGGCTGAGTGGCAGGAAGCAGAAAGTGTTTTCGTGACTGGATGCCTGTGTCCAGTGGGGTTCCATAGAAATCGATGCTGGGTCCTTTGCTGTTTGTGCTATGTAGGAGAGTTGATCAGTAAGTTCACGGATGACACGAGAATTGGTGGGGTGATAAATAGTGAGGAGGATAGCCTTAGATTACAGGAGGATATAGATGGGCTGATCAGTGGCAAATGGAATTTAATCCGGATAAGTGTGAGGTGATGCACTTGGGCAGGACAAACAAGGCACAGGAATACTCGATGAATGGTAGGACCGTGGGAAATACCGAGGATCAGAGGGACCTTGGTGTGCATGTCCACCGGTCCCTTAAGGTAGCGGGACAAGTAGATAAGGCTGTTAAGGCGGTATATGGCCTTTATTAGCCGAGGCATAGAATATAAGAGCAGGGAGGTTATGCTGGAGCTGTATAAAACGCTGGTTAGGCCACAGCTAGAGTACTTTGTGCAGTTCTGGAATCCACATTATAGGAAGGATGTGATTGCACTTGAGAGACTGCAAAGGAGATTTACCAGGACGTTGTTTGGGCTGGAGAGTTTTAGTTATGAGGAGAGATTGGATAGACTGGAGTTATTTTCCCTGCAGCAAAGGAGATTGAGGGGGGGATATGATTGAGGTGTATAAAATTATGAGGGGCATAGATAGGGTAGACAGGAAGAAACTTTTCCCCTTGGTGGAGGGATCAATAACCAGGGGGCATAGATTTAAGGTAAGGGGCAGGTTTAGAGGGGATGTGAGGAAGAATTTTTTCACCCGGGGGTGGTGGGAATCTGGAACTCACTGTCTGAAAGGGTGGGAGAGGCAGAAGCCTCATAACATTTAAGAAGTATTTGGATGTGCACTTGCGATGCCATGGCATAGAAGGCTATGGGCCTAGTGCTGGAAAATGGGATTAGAATAGTTAGGTACTTGTTTGACCGGTGCAAACTCGATGGGCCGAAGGGCCTTTTTCTGTGCTGTAGACCTCTATGACTATGACTCTGTAGGGGGTAACATATTGGCATGGGTCGAAGATCGGCTGGCTAACAGGAAGCAGAATAGACATAAATGGGTCTTTTTCGGGTTGGCAAATGTAATGTAACAAGTGGTGTGCCACAGGGATCAATGCTGGGACCTCAACTGTTTACAATTTATATAAATGACATGGATGAAGGGATGGATGGGATGATTGCCAAATTTGTTGATGTCACTAAGGTAGGAAGGAAAGGAAGTTAAGAGGACAAAAGGAGGCTACAAAAAAGTATAGATAGGTTAAATGAGTAGGCAAAGATGTGGCAAATGGAGAATAATGTGGGAAAATGTGAAATTGTCCATTTTAGCAGGAAGAATAAAAGAGAAGCTTATTATCTAAATGGTGAGAGATTGCAGAGCTGAGGTGCAGAGGGGTCTGAGTGTCCAAGTGCATGAATCACAAAAGGTTAGTATGCAGGTACAACAAGTAATTAGGAAAGCTAATACAGTGTTATCATTTATTGTGAGGGGAATTGAATACAAAAGTAGATAAGTTATGCTTCAGTTGTACAGGGCACTTGTGAGACCACATCTGGAGTCTAAGGATGTAAATGCGTTGGAGGCAGTTCAGAGAAGGTTTACCAGACTAATACCAGGAATGGGTGGGTTGTCTTATGAGGAAAGGTTGGACAGACTAGGCTTGTATCAGCTGGAGTTTAGAAGAGTAAGAGACGACATGATTGAAGCAGATAAGATCCATGGGGTTCTTGACAGGGTAGATGTGGACAGGATGTTTCCTTTTGTGGGAGAATCTAGAACTAGGGGTTACTGTTTAAAAATAAGCAGTTGCTGCTTTAAAACAGAGATGAGATGAAATGTTTTCTCTCAGAGGGTCGTGAGTCTTTGGAATACTCTTCCTGAGAAGGTGGTGGAAGCAGTGTCTTTTAAGGCAGAGGTGGATAGATTCTTGGTAAGCAAGGGGGTGATAAGGTTATTAGGGTGCAGATTTCAGGTTACTATCAGATCAGCCATGATCTTATTAAATGGTGGAGTAGGCTCGAGGGGCTGAATGGCCTATTCCTGTTCCTTGTTCCTGGGCATTAAATATTCCTCGGTACAAGGGATTTAAGAGAGGCAGGAAAGGAAGGGGTGGAAGTATTGTTTAAAGATGGCATTACAGTACTGAAGAGAGAGGACGTTCCAGACGGGTCAAGGACGGAATCTCTCTGGCTAGAAGTAAGGAATAAAGAAAATGTGCAATAACATAGATCAATGTAGTACAAAGACCACCAACTAGTGGAAGGGATGTAGAGAAACACATTTGCAAAGAAATTACAGAGAGATGCAAGAATTATAGAGTTATTTTAATACGGGACTGCAATTATCCAAATATAGGAATAATACAAAAGGACAAGAAGGGCGAGAGTTCCTGGAATGTGTCCAAGATAATTTTCTGCAGCAGTACGTTTCCAGTCCAACAAGAGGACACACCCTTTTGGACCTGGTTCTGGGGAGTGAGTTGGCCCAAGTGGATGAAATGTCAGTGGGAGAGCCTCTCGGGGACAGTGACCATTGTATCATAAGGTTTAGGTTAATCATGAAAAAGGACAGAGAACAGTTCAGAGCAGGGATAATTAATTGGGGGAAAGCCAACTTTGATGGGATAAAAATGCATCTGAGTCAAGTGAATTGGAATCAAATGGTGGCAGAAAGGGCCATGGCTGAACAATGGGCCACCTTCAAAGAAATAGTATTGCAGGCAATGTCAAGGTATATTCCCTTGAAGGGGAAAAGCAGGACAAATAAATCCAGAGCACCCTGGATGACGAGAGAGATAGAGGTAAAGATGAAAAGGAAGAAATGCGCATACAACAGGTGTCAGGTAGAAAATACAATAGAGAATCAGGCTGAATATAGAAGGACCAGAGGGGAAGTGAAGAAACTAATAAGAAAAGCAAGGAGAGAACAAGAAGAGGCTGACAGCGAACATAAAAGGAAATCTCAAGATCTTCTGTAAGCATGTAGCTAATAAAAGGGTGGCAAAAGAAAGAGTTGGGCCGATTAGGGTTACAAAAGGGGCTTGCCTGTGGAGGCAGGAGAAATAGCACAGGTGTTGAATGAGTCCTTTGCATCCGCCTTTACAAAGGAAGATGCTGTTACCCAGGCAAGGGTGAGAGAGGTGGTAACTGGTATGCTAGAAGAATTTACAATTGAGAAGGTGGTGTTGGAAGGGCTATATTTACTTAAAATAGATAAGATACCAGGACCAGGTGAAATACATCCAAGGATACTGAGGGAAGTGAGAGTGGAAAATGCAGAGGTGCTAGTGATAGTCTTCCAATCTTCCTTAGACACAGGGGAGGTGCCAGGGGACTGGGGAATTGTGAATGTTACACTCTTGTTCAAAAAGGGGTGCAAGGTTAAAGCCAGCAACTGCAGACCAGTCAGTTTGATCTGAGTGGCAGGGAAACTTCTGGAAACTATAATACGGGATAAAATCAATAATCACTGAGACAAGTGCAGGATAATTAAGGAAAGCCAGCATGGGTTCATCAAGGGAAAATCATGTTTAACTAACTTGGAGATTTTTAAGGAGGTAACAGAGAAAGTTGATGAAGGAATTGTAGTTGATGTGGTGTATATGGATTTTCAAAAGGCATTTGATACAGTGCCACACAACAGACTTGTGAGCAAAATTCTAGGTCATGGAATAAAAGGGAAAGTAGGCACTTGGATAAGAAATTGGCTTAGTGACAGGAAACAGAGGGCAGGAGTTTTCCCCCCGTTGGGGGGGTTGTGCAGAAATGGCCACAAGCGGGCGGGTTCCCAATTGATGCCCCGGGTCGGGAGCGCCCCGCCATTTTATGTGGACGGGCCAATTACGGCTGTGTGCTCCCTGTGCAGGCGGTGGCGGGGGGGGGGGATTCCCTGAGCCAGGAGTGTGCTCTTTTGCGCATGCATGCGAAACAACGCACAGATCTCTCTGAGGCTAAGTGCTGCCTCAGGGAGATTGGCTCAAGATTCAAAAGTTCGTCAAAGGCAGAAAAAAATACTCCTGACATGTCCCCTCATGTGCCACGGTCACATGAGCTGGGACATGTCAATTTCTTTTATTTAAACATTTTGTACAAATTCTAAAACCTTCATGAAACCTCATCCCACTTGTGGATGAGGTTTCACGTTTTTTCTGAAGGCTGCCTGGGCTCTTCGCCTGCCCACCAACCTTAAAGTTGGACTGGCATCTCAGCTGATTGTTTTAATTGCTCATTAACTAGCCTTAATAGGCCTTTGACAGTTCGGCGGGCGCACGGCCGATTCGGCTGCACGACTGCTGAACTGACAACTTAAATGATGTGGGGTGACATTGGGACTTGCTGTTCCTGAAATAAATTGATGGCCTAGGCTGTGGTGTGCAGGGCATGATTTCAAAAATTGCAGATGATACGAAGATTGTCAACTGTGATGGGAATAGTCTTGAACTTCAAAAGGACATAGACAGTTAGTGGATTGGGCAGACAAGTGGGTTAACGCAGAGGAGTGTGAGATGATTCGTTTTGGCAGGAAAGATAGAGTGAGACAGTATAAAATAAAGGAGGTGCAGGAACAGAGGGACCTTGGTGTATACGTACATAGATCATTGAAGATGACAGTTAATAAAGCACTTAGTTGCATAGGCTTTATTAATAGCAGCATTAAGTACAAGAGTTAGGTTGAACTTGTACAAGACACTATTTAGGCCTCATTTGGAGTACTGCGTCTAGTTCTGGGCACCATACTTGAGGAAGGACGTGAAGGCGTTGGAGAGAGTACACAGGAGATTCACAAGAATGATTCCGGGATGAAGATGCGTAGCTATGAGGTGAGATTGGAGAGGTTGGGACCCTTTTCCTTAGAGAGAAGGCGGCTGAGAGGAGACTTGATAGAGGTATTCAAGATCCTGAGGGGTATGGACATGCTAAATAGTGAGAAACTGTTCCCACTCAAGAGAACATTGAGAACTAAAGGGCACGGATTCAAAATAATTAGCAAAAGGAGTAAATGTGACGTGAGGAAAAACGTTTTTCACCCAGAGGATGGTTGGAGTCTGGAACAAACTTCCTGAAAGGGTGGCGGAGGCAGGTTCGATCAGGGTATTCAAAAGGGAATTGGAATGCTAGCTGAAAAGAGAGAATGTGCAAGGTTACGGGGATAAGGCAGGGGATCGGGACAGGGAGAAGACTCTTTCAGACAGCAAGTGCATAGTCAAGGGGCCAAAATGTCTACTTCTGCCCTGTAAAGATTCTGTGATTGATCTTTGTTGGAAGAACATAGTGGTTAGCAAAGCATATGGGATCTTGAGCTATGTCAATAGAGGGATTGAATAGAAAAGCAGGGAAGTTACACTGAAATTTTATAAAGCTCTGGTTAGGTCACCACTAGAGTAAAGCAGCTAGGTCACCACACTTTAGGAAGGATGTGAGGGTCCTTGAGAGGGTTGCAGAAAAGATTTACCAGATGGTTCCTGGGGTAAGGGATTTTAGTTACAAGGTTAAGTTGGAGAAACTGGGCTTGTTCTCCTTGGAGCAAAGGAGATTGAGGGGAGATTTGATAGAGGCGTATAAATTTATGATAGATTTGAATAAGTTAAACAAGGAAAAACTCTTCTCATTAGCTGATGGTACAAGGACGAGAGGAGACAGATTTAAAGTTTTGGATAAGAGATGCAGGGGAATGTGAGGAAGAACTTTTTACACAGCGAATGGCAATGACCTGGAACTCTGTCTACAAGAGGGGTGGAAGTGGAGACGATGAATGATCTCAAAAGGATGGGGACCTGAGGAAAATAAACTTGCTGGGCCATGGGGAAAGAGGGAGAGAATGGGACTAAATGGACTACTCTACAGAGAGCTGGCACTGACTCAATGGGCTGAACGGCCTCCTTCTCTGCCATAATAACTTCATGACAATCATCACACAACACAGACTTAATACAGGACACACTGCATGTGACACAGGCTCAATACAAGACAAACTGCACAAAACGCAAGCTCAATACAGGAAAAGCTACACAAACGCAAGCTCAATACAGGAAAAGCTACACAAACGCAAGCTCAATACAGGAAAAGCTACATAAACACAAGCTCAATACAGGAAAAGCTACACAAACGCAAGCTCAACACAGGAAAAGCTGCACAAACCTCAAGCTTAATACCGGACAAGCTGCACAAAACATAGGCTCAATACAGGATAAGCTGCACAAAACTTGAGCACAATATAGGACAAGCTACACAAATGCAAGCTCAATACAGGAAAAGCTACATAAAACACAAGCTCAGTACTGGACAAGCTGCACAAAACACAGGCTCAATACAGGATAAGCTGCACAAAACACAAGCTCAATACCGGACAAGCTACACAAAACACAGGCTCAATACAGGACAAGCTGCATAAAACGCAAGCTCAATACAGGACAAGCTGCAGTTAAATTGGGCTCACCATTGGGCAAATAGTACTACAATATACGGAATACAGAACAATCTGTGTATCTAACTTGCTGGGATAGTGAGTCCCCCTCACAATACCCTCCCCCAGGAGAGGTGATGGCATAGCGGTATTGTCACTGGGCTAGTAATCCGGAGACCTGGGTTCAAATCCCACCAAGGCAGATTTTGGAAATTGAATTCAATAAAAATCTGGAATTAAAAGTTTAAAAACCATTGTTGATTGTTGTAAAAACCCATCTGGTTCACTGATGTTCTTTAGGGAAGGAAATGTGCCGTCCCTACATGGTCTAGCCTACATATGACTCCAGACCCACAGCAATGTGATTGACTTTTAAATGTCCCTGAACAAGAGCAACTAAGGATGGGCAATAAATGCTAGCCCAGCCAGCGAAGCCCACATCCTGTGAATGAATTTTAAAAAAGTGAGTCCCTTCTTGACCTGCTGGGATAGTGAGCACCCCCCCACACACCACCCCCAACACCCAACCTGCTGGAATAGGGAGATCCCTCTTAGCTGCTAAGATAGTGAGTCCCCATCTGATTTACTGGGAAGTAAGCAACCCCCCGCCAACGTCAATCTACTGGGATAATGGGCCCCCCACGCTGACCTGCTGGGATAGTGAGCCTAGCAGATGCCCCCGCCGCGGACCTGCTGGGATAGTGGTTCTTTCCCTTGTCGATGCTCAGTGGCTTTTACTTCCCACCTTTTTGAACTCCTGCTCTGGAAACCATACTCTTCCTTCTGGTTCCTGAACGCAGTAGGAATAAGCCAGTGTGGAGGTGGAGGGGGTGGATCCTGTTTAAGATGTACAGTGGAGGATCAGCACGGTTCCTTGTGCTTTGATGCTGATCTCACTCGGGACTCTGGCACAAACAACAGTTTAAGGAAGGCCCACTGATCCAAATCTCAACATGTCTCAGGATTCTCTCCTAGAATCTTACACAAAGGAGGTCATCCAACAGGGCTATCTGAAACAGCTATTTAATTAGCTCCACTCCCCTGCTCTTTCCCCAAAGCTTTTTTTTCTCCTTTTTAATTCATATCCAATTCCCTTTGCAATGTTATTACTGAGTCTCCGTGTGGCATCTTTTGGGCAGTGTGCTGCAGGTCAGAACTCATCTTACCTCTGCTTCTTTGGTCAATCACCTTAAATCTGTCTCCTCTGGTTACTGTCCCTCCTGCACTGGAACCAACTTCTCCTTATTCACTCAATTTGAACACCTTATGATATGAACACCTCTGTAAATCACAATAAACTCTTTCTCAACATTCCCTTAATAAAACCCATCAACCTTGTACCCCGAACACCCAATTCTCCCTCCTGAACTGTTAATCAACCAGTTTCCTGTAACTATGTCAATTGGTCATTAATCAGCTTTTTTCTCAGTCTGTTCCATATCTGACCTGTGGGTGGAGAAGTTTGTTCCAAATTCGAAACCTGTCCAAAGTTTGTGAATCTTCTGTGTGCCATGTGTTGTGTGTTGTTGCTGTCTGAATTAGACAGCTTCCATGGAAATTAAGGGAAAAGAATGCACATTTATATATCACCTTGGGGCATCCCAAATGTTGCTTGCAGGAGCTGTGCAGCTAATTTTCACACAGCAAGATCCCAAAAGTAGCAGTTAGGTATATGACTGGATAATCTGTTTTGATGATGTTGATTGAGGGGGAAATACTGGACAGACCACGAGGAACATAAGAAACAGGAGAAGTAGGCTCAATGGTCCATCAACACGATCCAACAATTAAAAGCCCTATTCTTAACTTACAACACAGACACAGGCCTTTTCACCCAACCAGTCAATGTCAGTGCTTATTCTATGGAGCAGTATCCCTATTCCCACATCCCTAACCTGTTCCTGTATGCCCTTATCCCCCTTTCTAAAGGCTATTCTAAAATGTTCACGTCTTGGCTTCAGTCACCAATTCTGCTCCTTGGCCTAACTCTCTTTCCTTTCACCTTACGCATCCGTGTCCTACATGTTGCTTCCTTGTCCTCAGTGCCTTCTGTTTTAGCCATCACCTCTCATTATTTACTGATCACACTCAGAGTCTGGACAAACTGAGCTTGTTCTCCGTACAGCAGAGGAAATTTAATGGAGGTGTTCAAAATAATGTTTTCTGCGGCTGGAGCTCAGTAACCAGAGGATACAGATGAGCGGTAAACGCAGATTCAATAGTCACCGGCAAAAGGAAATTGGATAAATCGTTGAAAAGGAGGAGTTTTCAGGGTTATGAGGGAAGAGCAGGTTAAATTGGATTAATTTGATAGTCCTTTCAAAGGACCAGCACAGGCACGAATGGCCTCCTTCTGTGCCCAGATTCTTTTATCCTCTGTTTGCCTCAGTCTTTTCTGCAGTGAAATGAACTTTTATCATGGGATTGTTTCTTTCTAACTCAGTCTCTTGATCTCTCATCTCTGGAGCTGCCCTGAGGTAAGCTGTACCAAACACTGGTCTGTATGGTGTCAGTATGGGCGGGGTGAGGTTCCAGCAGACACTGTACCCCAGAGAGAGAGAATCAGGCTGAACACTGCAGCACAGGGCAATGTGAAGAGTCATCTACTTCCACTCACTCTCTTCCTGGCTGTAGTCGGTTTCTTCTTCCCGATAATACTGGGCTTCACCTCTGGAAAAGAAGCACTGATTAGGAAACGGGTCAATTGGGCAGCCAGAGGGTCCTGATCACTGCTCAGCTGCTTGTGACTCAAGCATTCGCAGACCCCAACTCTCACACCCCCACCCCTTGCATCACCTGCCCGATTCCCAGTTCTTGCACACCCCCCTAGCTCTCACACACCCACCCCTCACACCTCCCCCAGCCGATTCCCAGCTCTCGCACACACACACTTCCCCCCACATCCGGACCCTCAGCTCTCGCACACCCACCCCTCACATTGGCCATCCAATCTCCACCCACCCTTTGGACCCCCAGCTCTCGCACCCCATCCCTCGCATCCCCCACCAGATCCTCAGCTCTCGCACTCCCACTCTGGGCCCCCATCTCTCGCACACCACCGCCGCCACCCCTCACCTGAACCCCATGTTTGATTGGCCGTAGAGGGGGCACAGCTCTTGCAGAACAATCACCAGCAAGATAAGGAAATAGACAGAGATAGTGTTATGGAGTGGGGGGAGAGGTTAGAGAGCTCGTGAACATGAGACAGGCTGAGAGAATGAGAATGCAAAGCTGACCATTCAGTCTAACTGCTCTGTTCTAGTGTTTGTGCTGCACGAGACTCCTCGCACTTCATCTCACCCAATCAACATATCCTTCTATTCCTTTCTCCTTCTTGCCCTTACTGAGTTTTTCTTAAAAATATCAGTGCTATTCAGCTCAATAACTCATGAGAAGTTCCACGTTCCATCCAGCCTCCGGATAGAGAATTCCCCACTGGATTCATTAGTGGCTATCTTATTTATGATCCCTAGTTTCAGTCCCCCTCGACAAGTGGGAATATCTTCTCTACATCTGCTCTTTAACAATCTTGAAGCCCTGTATCAGGTCACCCTTCAGCTTTTGGAGTCCAATCCTTTCGATCTTTCCTGATAGGTATAGCCTCCCAGTTCTAGTATCATTCTCATGAGTCTCTGTATCCTTTTTATAAGATGGTGACCAAGCCTGTGAATGATAGCATAATGGCAATGTTAGGAGACCAGGGGGCTGGACCAAAGTTCTGAGGATGTGTTCAGGTCCCAGCACGGCAGCTGGGAGAAATTACATTCAATGAAGTAATAAATCAGGAATAAAAACCTACTGTCAGTAATGAAACTAATGGGATTGCTGTAAAACCTCATCTGGTTCACTAATGTCCTTTAGGGAAGGAAATCTGCTGTCCTTACCCGGTCTGGCTTACATGTGACTCCAGGTCCACAGCAATGTGGTTGACTCTTAACTGCCCTGTGAAAAGGCCGAGCAAGCCACTCAATTGTATCAAACCACCGCAGAAAAGTCAATAAGATAAACACTGGATGGATCATCCAGCACAGATCTAGGCACCAGAAGCGACAACAACACGCTCTGCCCTGTTGAGCCTGCAAAGTTCTCCTCACTAATGTTGGATTACACAGGGTACACAGCACAGAAACAGGCCATTTGGCCCAACCAGTGCTTGCTGGGTGTTTATGCTCCACTCGAGCCTCCTCCCATCTTTTCTCAACTAAATCCACCATCATAATCCTCTATTCCCTTCTCTCCCATATGCTTGTCCAGCTTCCCCTGAAATTGAATCCACACTATTCTCTTTTGTTAATGTTATTCGTTATATTTCTCATTTCTAGGTGTCCTATTCTCTCCTTTAGTAAGGATTCCATTATTTTTCCTACCTTCGATGCTAAGCTGACTGGTCTATAATTCTCTGGAGATTTCTGCCTCCCTTAAATACAGGAATTACATTAGCTCTCAGCCTGTTCCTTGGTCTGACACCTTTATCTAATGAGTTATTAAATGTGTATCATACCTGTCTCTGATATCTCTTCCCCAGATTCTTTCCAAACACATTGATGCAATCCACCCAGACCAGAGATTAGAGAATAATTCATTTGAGTTTAGTTTAGTCAATACATCCCTTTTTTATTTTAAATACACTAATCTCATTACTCATTCAATGTCATGTCTACATATTCTAACTCCCTGCCAAATACCAAAGCAAAATCATTATTTAATATTTCTGCCATTTATCAATCTTTATCCTATCACTTAATGGACATATTCCCATTACAGCTTTCCTTGTTTAATTGATCTGTCTGTAAAATATTTTACGATTTGTGCTATTTGATTTCAAAGCTCCTCTGACTTCCGAATGGTTTTTTTGACTTCTCACTTAATCTCTTTGTGTCTACACACCACTGCTGTCTACTTAACCTTCCACTCTTTCCTAACCTTCAAACTTTCTCATCTGGCTTTATTCATCCACTTTCATTGCACTTTGGGAACTTGCAACAAAACTGGGAGGGCAGATCAACAGAGTAATCAAGAAACAGCCTGACATAGCCACACCTTACATCGAGGGGAGGCCATATCTCAGTCACACCTTACAGCAGGAGGAGGCCATAGCTCAGTCACACCTTACCGGTGGTGGCCATAGCTCAGTCACACTTTACTGGGGGGCCATAGCTCTGTCGCACTTTACTGGGGGGCCATAGCTCTGTCGCACCTTACTGGTGGTGGCCATAGCTCAGTCACACTTTACTGGGGGTCCATAGCTCTGTTACACCTTACTTGAGGGGGCACATAGCTCTCTCATACCTTCCTGGGGGGGCCAGAGCTCAGTCACACCTTACGGGAGGAGGGGGGTTGGGGGGGGGGGGGCATAGCTCAGTTGCAACTGGGTGGGGATCCCATAGCTCTGTCACACCTTACAGGGAGGGGCCATAGCTCTGTCACACCTGACTGGGAGGGGCCATAAGTCAGTCGCACCTTACGGAGGGGGGGGGCCATAGCTCTGTCACACCTTACTGAGGGGGAGCCATAGCTCTGTCGCACCTTACAGGGGGGGCCATAGCTCTGTCGCACCTTACTAGGGGGGAGCCATAGCTCTGTCGCACTTTACTGGGGGGCCATAGCCCTGTCGCACTTTACTGGGGGGCCATAGTCCTGTCGCCCCTTACTTGGGGGGACCATAGCTCTCTTGTACCTTCCTGGGGGGGCCATAGATCAGTCACACATTACTGGGGGTTGGGGATATAGCTCAGTCGCACCTGAGTGGGAGTGGGGGTCCCATAGCTCAGTCACACCTTCCTGGGAGGGGCCATAAGTCAGTCGCACCTTACGGGGGGGGGGGGGGGCATAGCTCTGTCGCACCTTACTGGGAGGGGCCATAGCTCAGTCACACCTCACTGGAAGGGGCCATAAGTCAGTCACACATTACGGGGCGGGGGGGGGTGTGGGCATAGCTCTGTCGCACCTTATGGGGGGGGCCATAGCTCAGTCACACCTTACTGGGTGGGGGTCCCATAGCTCTGTCACACCTTACGGGGAAGGGCCATAGCTCTGTCTCACCTTACTGGGGTTGGGGGGCCATAGCTCAGTCACACCTTACTGGGAGGGGCCATAAGTCAGTCATACCTTACGGAGTGGGCATAGCTCTGTCGCACCTTACTCGGGGGGCCATAGCTCTGGCGCACCTTACTCGGGGGGGGTGCCATAGCTCTGTCGCACCTTACTGGGAGGGCCATAGCTCTGTCACACCTTACTCGGGGGGCCATAGCTCTGTCGCACCTTACTGGGGGGGGGGGGCATAGCTCAGTCACACCTTACTGGGGGGCCATAGCTCTGTCGCACCTTACTGGGGGGCCATAGCTCTGTCGCACCTTACTGGGGGGGCCATAGCTCCGTCGCACCTTACTGGGGGGGGGCATAGCTCAGTCACACCTGGGTGGGGGTGGGGGTCCCATAGCTCTATCACACCTTACTGGGAGAGGCCATAGCTTAGTCACACCTTACTGGGGGAGCCATAGCTCAGTCACACCTGGGTGGGGGTGGGGGTCCCATAGCTTTGTCACACCTTAATGGGAGAGGCCATAGCTCACTCACACCTTACTGGGGGTCCCATAGCTCTGTCACACCTTACTGGGAGAGGCCACAGTTCAGTCACACCTTATTGGGCGGGGCCATAGCTCTGTCGCATATTACTGGGTGGGCCACAGCTCTGTCACACCTTACTAGGTGGGGGGAGGGGGTGCCATAGCTCTGTCACACCTTACTGGGGGGTCAAAGCTCTGTCGCATCTTACTGGGGGTGGGGTTGGGGGTGCCATAGCTCTGTCGCACCTTACTGGGGGGGACCATAGCTCTGTCGTACCTCACTGGGGGGCCATAGCTCAGTTATATCTTACTGAGGGGCCATAGCTCTGCAACACCTTACTGGGGGGGCCATTGATCTGTCACAACTTACTGGGGGGGGCCATAGCTCTGTTGCACATTACTGGGGTGCCATAGCTCTGTCACACGTTATTGGGGGGGGGGGCCATAGCTCAGTCACACCTTACTGGGGGGGGGGCCATAGCTCTGTCGCACGTTATTGGGGCGGCCATACCTCAGTCGCACCTTACTGGGGGGGCCATAGCTCTCTCGCACCTTACTGGGAGGACCATAGCTCTCTCGCACCTTACTGGGGGTGGGGGTGCCTTGGCTCTGACACACCATACTGGTGGGGGCCATAGTTCTGTCGCACCTTACTGGGGGTGGGGGTGGGGGGGTGCCATAGCTCTGTCGCACCTTACGGGGGGGGAACCATAGCTCAGTCACATCTTACTGGGGTTGGGGGGTGCCATAGCTATGTCACACCTGGGTGGGGGTGGGGGTCCCATTGCTCTGTCACACTTTGCAGGAGGGCCATAGATCTGTCCCACCTTACCAGGGTTTGGGTTGGGGGTGCCATAGCTCTGTCGCAGCTTACTAGGGGTGGGGTTGGGGTTGCGAAAGCTCTGTCGCACCTTACTAGGGGTGGGTTTGGGGGTGCCATAGCTCTGTCGCACCTTACTAAGGGGGGGCCTTAGCTCTGTCGCACCTTACTGGGGGGGTCCATAGCTCTGTTGCACCGTACGGGGGGTCGGGGAGGGGCATAGCTCTATTGCACCAAATGTGGGGGGGGGGGGGGGGCCATAGCTCTGTCGCACCTTACTTGGGGGGGGGGGGCCATAGCTCTGTCGCATCTTACTGGGGGGGGGGGGGGGGGCATTGCTCTGTCGCACCTTACTGGGGGTGGGGTGAGAATGGGGGTGCCATAGCTCAGTCACACCTACTGGGGGGGCCATAGCTCTGTCACACCTTACTGGGGGGGGGGCCATATCTCTGTCGCACCTTACTGAGGGGGACAATAGCTCTGTCGCACCTTACTAGGGGCTGGGTTGCGGGTGCCATAGTTCTGTCGCATCTTACTGGGGGGGGGGCCATAGCTCTGTCGCACCACACTGGGGGGGGCCATAGCTCTGTCGGACCTTACTGGGGGGGCGGCCATAGCTCAGTCACACCTAGGTGGGGGTCCCATAGCTCCGTCAAACCTTACTGGGTGGCCATGGCTCTGTCGCATCTTACTAAGGGTGGGGTTGGGCGTCCATAGCTCGGTCGCAACTTACTGGGGGGGCGGTGCCATAGCTCTGTCCAACTTACTGAGGTTGGAGGTGGCGGTGCGGGTGCCATAGCTCTGTCGCACCTTACTGCGGGGGTCAAAGCTCTGTCGCACCTTACTTGGAATGGAGTTGGGGGTGCCATAGCTCAATTGCATCATACTGGTGGAGGGAGGGGGCATAGCTCTGTAGTACCTCACTGGGGGCCCATAGCTCTGTCACAAGTTATTGGGAGGCCATAGCTCAGTCGCACCTTACTGGGGGTGGGGTGCATAGCTCAGTCACACCCTACCGGAGACAGGGGGTGCCATAGCTCAGTCACACCTTACTGGGGGAGGGGTTGGGGCTGGGGATGCGATAGCTCTGTCGCACTTTACTGGGGGAGCCACAGCTCTGAAACACCTAACTAAAGGGGGGTGGGGGGGGCTGTGCCATAGCTCAGTCACACCTTACTGGGGGGGACATAGCTCTGTTACGCCTTACTGGCGGAGTGTTGGGGCTGGGGGTGCCATAGCTCTGTCGCACCTTACTCGGGGGGCCATAGCTCTGTCGCACCTTACTGGGGGGGGGCCATAGCTCAGTCACACCTTTCTTGGGGGCCACATCTCTGTCACACCTTACTAAAGGGGGTGGGGGGAAGAGTGGGGGTGCCATAGGTCAGTCACACCTTACTGCGGTGCCATAGCTCTGTCGCACCTTACTAAGGGTGGAGTTCGGGGCACCATAGCTCAGTCGCAACTTACTGGGGGTGGGGTTGGGAGTGGGGGCGCCATAACTCTGTCGCACCTTACTGGGAGTGGCATAGTTCTGTCGCACCGTACTGGGGGTGGGGGTGGGGGTGCCATACCTCAGTCACACCTTACTGTGGGGGGGGGGGGGGGGGGTGACGACATTGCTCTGTCGCACCTTACTAGTGGGTGCGCCATAGCTCTGTCACACCTTACTGGGGGTCATAGCTCTGTCAGACCTTACTGGTGGAGTAGTAGGGCTGGGGGTGCCATAGCTCTGTCACACCTTACTTGGGGGGGCCATAGCTCAGTCACACATTACTGGGGGGGCCCATAGCTCAGTCACAACTTACTGGGAGGGGGGAGCCATAGCTCTGTCACACCTAACTGGGGGGGGCCATAGCTCAGTCACACATTACTGGGGGGGTCCCATAGCTCAGTCACAACTTACTGGGGTGCCATAGCTCTGTCGCAACTTACTTGGGGGTGGGGGGGGGCATAGCTCTGTTGCACCTTACGGGGGGGTGGGGCATTGCTCTGTTGCACCTTAATGGGGGGTGCCAATAGCTCTGTTGCACCTTACTGGAGGGGGGGGAGGTATAGCTCTGCCATACCTTACTTGGGGGGTGGCATAGCTCAGTCACACCTTACCAGGGACGGGGGTCCATAGCTCAGTCACACCTTACTGGGGAAGGGGTTGGGGCTGGGGGTGCCATAACTCTGTCGCACCTTACTTGGGGGCCTCAGCTCTGAAACACCTTACTAAATGGAGGGGGTGGGGGTGCCATAGCTCAGTCACACCTTACTGGGGGGGGCCATAGCTCTGTCGCACTTTACTGGGGGGGCCATAGCTCTGTCGCACCTTACTGCGGGAGGCCATAGCTCTGTCGTACCTTACTGGGGGTGGGGGTGCCATAGCTATGTCACATCTGGGTGGGGGTGCCATAGCTCGGTCACACCTTACTAAAGGAGGGGGGGGAGTGGGGGTGCCATAGGTCAGTCACACCTTACTGGGGTGCCGTAGCCCTGTCGCACCTTACTAGGGGTGGAGTTCGGGGCGCCATAGCTCAGTCACACCTTACTGGGGGGGGAAATAGCTCTGTCGCACATTACTGGTGGGGGGGCGATAGCTCGGTCGCACTTACTGTGTGTGGGGGGGGGGTAACTATGTCGCACCTTACCGGGGTGGGGGGGGGGCCCATAGCTCTGTCGCAACTTGCTGGGGGGGGGGGGGGGGTCATAACTCCGCCGCATCTTACGGGGGGGAGTCATAGCTCTGTCGGACCTTACTGGGGGAGGAGTTGGGGCTGGGGGTGCCATAGCTCTGTCACAGCTTACTGGGGCACCATAGCTCAGTCACATCTTACCGGGGACGGGAAGAGGGCCATAGCTCAGTCATACCTTACTGGGGAAGTGGTTGGGGTTAGGGCTGGGGGTTATTAGCTCTGTCACACCTTACTAGGGGTGGAGTTCGGGGCACCATAGCTCAGTCGCACTTTACTAGGGGGGGCCAGAGCTCTGTCGCACCTTACTGGGGGAGGCCATAGCTCTGTCGTACCTTACTGGGGGTGGGGGTGCCACAGCTATGTTACATCTGGGTGGGGGTGGGGGTCCCATAGCTCTGTCACACTTTACAGGGGGGGCCATAGCTCTGTCGCACCTTACTGAGGGGGAGGGGCCATAGCTCGATCGCACCTTACTGGGGGGTGCAATAGCTCTGTCGCATCTTAATTGTGGGGGGGGGGGGGGCCATAGCTCAGTCACACCCTACTTCGGACGGGGGGTGCCATAGCTCAGTCACACCTTACTGGGAGACGGGTTGGGGCTGGGGATGCCATAGCTCAGTCACACCTTACTGGGGGGGGGGGCCTTGGCTCGGTCGCACCGTACTGGGGGGGGGGGGAGGCATAGCACTGTCGCACCTTACCTGGGGGGGGGCCATAACTCTGTCGCACCTTACTGGGGGGCCATAGCACTGTCGGACCTTACTGGGGGTGGACCATAGGTCTGTCACACCTTACTGGGGGAGGGACCATAGTTCTGCCACACCTTACTCAGGGGGGCCATAGCTCTGCAACACTTTACTGGGGGTGGGGGTGCCATAGCTCGGTCACACCTTACTGGGGGGGCCATAGCTCTGTCACACCTGAGTGGGGGTCCCGTAGCTCTGTCACACCTTACTGGGGGTGGGGGAGCCATAACTCTGCCGCACCTCACAGGGCGGGGGGGGGGGGGCATAGCTCTGTCGCAACTTACTGGGGTCGGGGGTGCCATAGCTCTGTCCCACCTTACTGAGCGTGGGTTGGGGTTGGGGGTGCCATAGCTCTGTTGCAAGTTACTGGGGCGGGCCATAGTTCAGTCGCACCTTACTGGGGGGTGCCATAGCTCAGTCACACCTTACTGGGGGGGGGCCATAGCTCTGTCGCACCTTACTGGGGGGGCCATAGCTCTGTTGCACCTTACTGGGGGGGGCCATAGTTCTGTCGCAACTTACTGGGTCGGGGGGGCATAGCTCTGTCGTACCTTACTGGGGCTGGGGGTGCCATAGCTATGTCACATCTGAGTGGGGGTGGGGGTCCCATAGCTCTGTCGCACCTTACTGGCGGGGAGGGGCCATAGCTCGGTCGCACCTTACTGGGGGTGGGGTGGATAGCTCAGTCACACCCTACCGGGGACGGGGGGTGCCATAGCTCAGTCGCACCTTACTGGGGGGGTGGGGGGCATAGCTTTGTCGCACCTTACTGGAAGTGGCCATAGCTCGGTCGCACCTTACTGGGGGGGGGGGGGGCCATAGCTCAGTCGCACCTTACTGGGGGTGGGGTGCATAGCTCAGTCACACCTTACTGGGGGAGGGGTTGGGGCTGGGGATGCGATAGCTCTGTCGCACCTTACTGGGGGAGCCACAGCTCTGAAACACCTAACTAAAGGGGGGTGGGGGGGGGCTGTGCCAAAGCTCAGTCACACCTTACTGGAGGGGGACATAGCTCTGTCACACCTTACTGGCGGAGTGTTGGGGCTGGGGGTGCCATAGCTCTATCGCACCTTATTCGGGGGGCCATAGCTCTGTCGCACCTTACTGGGGGGGCCATAGCTCAGTCACACCTTTCTTGGGGGCCACATCTCTGTCACACCTTACTAAAGGGGGGGGAGAGTGGGGGTGCCATAGGTCAGTCACACCTTACTGCGGTGCCATAGCTCTGTCGCACCTTACCAGGGGTGGAGTTCGGGGCACCATAGCTCAGTTGCATCTTACTGGGGGTGGGGTTGGGAGTGGGGGGCGCCATAACTCTGTCGCACCTTACTGGGAGTGGCATAGTTCTGTCGCACCGTACTGGGGGTGGGGGTGCGGGTGCTATACCTCAGTCACACCTTACTGGGGGGGGGGACATTGCTCTGTCGCACCTTACTGGTGGGTGCGCCATAGCTCTATCACACCTTACTGGGGGGGGGGGGCGATAGCTCGGTCGCACCTTACTGGGAGGGGGCCATAACACTGTTGCACCTTACTGGGGGTCACAGCTCTGTCGGACCTTACTGGTGGAGTAGTAGGGCTGGGGGTGCCATAGCTCTGTCACACCTTACTTGGGGGGGGCCATAGTTCAGTCACACATTACTGGGGGGGCCCATAGCTCAGTCACAACTTACTGGGAGGGGGCAACCATAGCTCTGTCACACCTTACTGGGGGGGCGCCATAGCTCAGTCACACATTACTGGGGGGGTCCCATAGCTCAGTCACAACTTACTGGTGTGCCATAGCTCTGTCGCAACTTACTGGGGGGGGGCATAGCTCTGTTGCACCTTACGGGGGGTGGGGTTGGGGCTGGGGGTGCCATAACTCTGTCGCACCTTACTTGGGGGTCATAGCTCTGTTGCACCTTACTGGGGGTGGAGTTCGGGGCACCATAGCTCAGTCGCATCTTAATGGGGGGTCATAGCTCTGTCGCACCTTACTGGGAGGGGCATAGCTCTGTCGCACCTTACTGGGGGTGTGGGTGGGGGTGCCATAGCTCAGTCAGACCTTAATGGGGTGCCATAGCTCAGTTGCACCTTACTAGGGGTGGAATTCGGGGCGCCATAGCTCAGTCACACCTTACTGGGGGCGGAAATAGCTCTGTCGCACATTACTGGTGGGGGGGCCATAGCTCGGTCGCACCTTACTGTGTGTGAGGGGGGGTAGCTATGTCGCACCTAACTGGGGGGGGGGAGGCCATAGCTCTGTCGCAACTTGCTGGGGGGGGGGCCATAACTCTGCCGCACCTTACGGTGGGGGAGCCATAGCTCTGTCGGACCTTACTGGGGGGGCGCCATAGCTCAGTCACACCTTACCGGGGACGGGAAGAGGGCCATAGCTCAGTCACACCTTACTGGGGGAGTGGTTGGAGTAAGGGCTGGGGGTTATTAGCTCTGTCACACCTTACTAGGGGTGGAGTTCGAGGCACCATAGCTCTGTCGCACTTTACTGGGGGAGGCCATAGCTCTGTCGTACCTTACTGGGGGTGGGGGTGCCATAGCTATGTCACATCTGGTTGAGGGTGGGGGTCCCATAGCTCTGTCACACTTTACAGGGGGGCCATAGCTCTGTCGCACCTTACTGGGGAGGGGGGGGGGGCATAGCTCTGTCACACCTTACTGGGGACGGGGGGTGCCATAGCTCAGTCACACCATACTGGGAGAGGGGTTGGGGCTGGGGATGCCATAGCTCTGTCGCACCTTACTGGTGGGGCCGCCATAGCTCTGTCACACCTTACTGGGGGTGGGTGTCATAGCTCAGTCACACCTTACTGGGGGGGGGGCATAGCTCGGTCGCACCGTACTTGTGGGGGGGGGCATAGCACTGTTGCACCTTACGTGGGGGGGCCATAACTCTGTCGCAGCTTACTGGGGGGCCATAGCTCTGTCAGACCTTACTGGGGGTGGACCATAGATCTGTCACACCTTACTGGGTGGGGGACCACAGTTCTGTCACACCTTACTGGCGGGGGTGGCCATAGCTCTGTCGCAACTTACTGGAGGGGGCCATGGCTCTGTCGCACCTCACTGGGGGGCCAATAGCTCTGTCGCAACTTACTGCGGGTGGGGGTGGGGGTGCCAAAGCTCAGTCTGACTTTACTGGGGGGGGCGCCATAGCTCTGTCACACCTTACTGGGGCTGGGGTGCCATTGCTCTGTCGCAACTTAATGGGGGGGGGGGGCCATACATCTGTCGCACCTTACTGGGGGTCCACGGCTCTGTCGCACCTTACTGGGGGGTGCCATACCTCAGCCACACATGGGTGAGGGTGGTGGTCCCTCAGCTCTGTCATACCTTACTGGGGGTGCCATAGCTCAATCTCACCTTACTGGGGGGTGGGGTTTGGGTGTGTCATAGCTCTGTCACAGCTTACTAAGGGTGCGGTTGGGGGTGCCATACCTCTGTCACACCTTACTGGGGTGGAGGGGGGGGGGGGGGGGAATAGCATTGTCGCACCTTACTGGGTGGGGGGGGCCATAGCTCTGTCGCACCTTACTGGGGGTGGGGGGGTGTGGGGCCATAGCTCTGTCGCACCTTACTGGGGGTGCCATAGCTCTGTTGCACCTTACTGGAGTGGGGGGGGGGGGGGGCATGGCTCTCTCGCACCTTACTAGGGGTGGGGTGCCATAGCTCAGTCTCACCTTACTGGGGAGGGGCCATAGCTCAGTGACACCTTACTAGGGGAGCCATAACTCAGTCACACTTGGGTGGGGGTGGGGCTGGTGGTCCCATAGCTCTGTCACACCTTACTGAGGGGCCACGGCTCTGTCGCACCTTACTGGGGTTGGGATGCCATAGCTCAGTCTCACCTTACTGGGGGTGGCCATACCTCAGTCACACACGGGTGGGGGTGGTGGTCCCAACGCTCTGTCACACCTTACTGGGGTGCCATAGCTCAATCTCACCTTACTGGGGGGGGCCATAGCTCAGTCACACCTGGGTGGGTGTGGGGGGTCCCATAGCTCTGTCACACCTTACTGGGTGGGGGAGGCCATAGCTCAGTTGCACTTTACTGGGGGGGGGGGGGGGGGGGGGAGCGCATAGCACTGTCGCACCTTACTGGGTGGGGGGGCCATAGCTCTTGTCGCACCTTACTGTGGGTGGGGGTGGGGTGCCAGAGCTCTGTCGCACCTTAGTGGGGGGTGCCATAGCTCTGTTGCACCTTATTGGGGCGTTGGGGGGGGGGGGGTGCATAGCTCTCTCGCACCTTACTGGGGTTGGGGTGCCATAGCTCAGTCTCGCCTTACTGGGGGGGCCATAGCTCAATGCCACCTTACTTGGGGGGGTCATAGCTCTGTCGCACCTTACTGGGGGGCGGGGGGGGGGGGGGGCGGGGGGGGGCCATAGCTCTGTCGCACTTTACTGGGGGGGTGGGAGACCATAGCTCTGTCGCACCTTACTGGGGGTGGGGGTGGGGGCTGGGGGTGGGGGGCCAGAGCTCTGTCGCACCTTACTGGGGGTGGTGGGGCCATAGCTCTCTCGCACCTTACTGGGGGTGGGGTGCCATAGCTCAGTCTCACCTTACTGGGGGTGGCCATAGCTCAGTCACACATGGGTGGGGGGTGGTGGTCCCACAGCTCTGTCACACCTTACTGGGGTGCCATAGCTCAATCTCACCTTACTGGGGGGGCGGGGGGGGGCCATAGCTCAGTCACACATGGGTGGGTGTGGGGGTTCCATAGCTCTGTCACACCTTACTGGGGGGGGGAGGCCATAGCTCAGTCGCACTTTACTGGGGGTGGGGGGGGGGGGGGGCGCATAGCACTGTCGCACCTTACTGGGTGGGGGGCCATAGCTCTTGTCGCACCTTACTGGGGGTGGGGGTGGGGTGCCATAGCTCTGTCACACCTTACTGGGGTGCCATAGCTCAATCTCACCTTACTGGGGGGGCGGGGGGTCCCATAGCTCTGTCACAGCTTACTGCGGGGGGGAGGCCATAGCTCAGTCGCACTTTACTGGGTGGGGGGGCCATAGCTCTTGTCGCACCTTACTGGGGGGTGGGGGGGTGGGGGTGCCATAGCTCTGTCACACCTTACTGGGGGTGCCATAGCTCTGTTGCACCTTACTGGGGGTGGGGGGGGTGGGGGGGGGCCATAGCTCTCTCGCACCTTACTGGGGGTGGGGTGCCATAGCTCAGTCTCACCTTACTGGGGGGCATAGCTCAATGCCACCTTACTGGGGGGGCCATAGCTCAGTCTCACCTTACTTGGGGGGGGGGCCATAGCTCAGTCACACTTGGGTGGGGGTGGGTTGGTAGTCCCATAGCTCTGTCACACCTTACTGGGGGTCACGGCTCTGTTGCACCTTACTGGGGGTGGTGGTGGAGGTGTGGGTGCCATAGCTCTGTCACACTTTACTTGGTGGGTAGGGGGGGGTATGTGGCATATGTCTGTCGCACCTTACTAGGGGGGGGCATAGCTCTGTCGCACTTTACTGGGGGGGGGGGGGGGAGGGGGCCACGGCTCTGTCGCACCTTACTGGAGTGGGGGGAGCCATAGCTCTGTCACACCTTACTGGGGTGGGATTGGGGCTGGGGGGTGACATAGCTCTGTCAGACCTTACTAGGGGATTCATAGCTCCGTCGCACCTTACTAGGGGTGGAGTCGGGGGGTGGCATAGCTCAGGTGAACCTTACGGGAGGCGGGGGGGGGGGGGTCAGTAGCTCTGTCGCACCTTACTGGGGGTGGGGGTGCCATAGCTCAGTCACATCTTACTAGGGGACTGGTTGTGGCTGAGGTTGCCATAGCTCAGTCACACCTTACTGGGGGGGGGCCATAACTCAGTGACACCTTACGGGGGGGGGCCATAGCTCAGTGACACCTGGGTGAGGATGGTGGTCCCATAGCTTTGTCACACCTTACCGGTGGGCCACGGCTCTGTCGCACCTTACTAGGGGTGGGGGTGGGTGTGCGGGTGCCTTAGCTCTGTCACACCTTACTTGCGGGCGGGGGTGGTGCATATGTCTGTCGCACCTTACTGGGGGTGTCCATAGCTCTGTCGCAACTTAATGGAGGGGGGCCATACATCTGTCGCACCTTACTGGGGGGGTGCCATACCTCAGTCACACCTGGGTGGGGGTGGGCTGGTGCTCCCATAGCTCTGTCGTACCTCACTGGGGGGGGTGGCCCATAGATCTGTCGCACCTTACTGGGGGGGCCACGGTCTGTCGCACCTTACGAGGGGTGGATGTGGGGCTGCGTGCGCCATAGCTCTGTCACACCTTACTTTGGGGGGGGGGGGAGCGGCATATGTCTATCGCAACTTACTGGGGGTGCCATAGCTCTGTCGCTTCTTACTGGGGGGGGGCCATAGCTCTGTCGCACCTTACTGGATGGGGTGGGGGGGGGGGGGGGGGGGGCATAGCTCAATCACACCTTACTAGGGGGCGCCATAGCTCAGCTCAGTCACACCTTGCTTGGGGGGTGGGGGTGCCATAGTTATGTCACAACTTACTGGGGGTGGGGTTGGGGGGTGGCGGCAGCATAGCTCTGTCGCACCTTACTGGGGGGGGAAGGGGGATGCCACAGCTCTGTCACACCTTACTGGGGGGGGCCATAGCTCAGTCACACCTGGGTGGGGGTGGTGGTCCCATAGCTCTGTCACACCTTACTGGGGGGGCCACGGCTCTGTCACACCTTACTAGGGGTGGGGGTGGGTGTGCGGGTGCCATAGCTCTGTCACACCTTACTTGGGGGGGGTGGTGCATACGTCTGTCGCACCTTACTGGGGGTGTCCATAGCTCTGTCGCAACTTAATGGGGGGGGGCCATACATCTGTCACACCTTACTGGGGGTCCACGGTTCTGTCGCACCTTACTGGGGGGTGCCATACCTCAGTCACACATGGGTGGGGGGTGGTGGTCCCACAGCTCTGTCATACCTTACTGGGGTGCCATAGCTCAAACTCACCTTACTGGGGAGGGGCCATAGCTCAGTCACAGCTGGGTGGGTGTGGGGGTCCCATAGCACTGTCACACCTTACTGGCGGGGGGGAGGCCATAGCTCAGTCGCACTTTACTGGGGGTGGGGGGGGGCACATAGCACTGTCGCACCTTACTGGGTGGGGGTCCCATAGCTCAGACACACCTTACTGGGGGGTGGGGGGGCATAGCTCAGTCACACCTTGCTTGGGGGTGGGGGTGCCACAGTTATGTCACAACTTACTGGGGGTGGGGTTGGGGGTGGCGGCAGCGTAGCTCTGTCGCACCTTACTAGGGGGGGGACATAGCTCTGTCGCACCTTACTGGGGGGGGAAGGGGGATGCCACAGTTCTGTCACACCTGGGTGGGGATGGGGGTGGTGGTCCCATAGCTCTGTCACACCTTACTGGTGGGCCACGGCTCTGTCGCACCTTACTAGGGGTGGGTGTGCGGGTGCCATTGCTCTGTCAAATCTTAGTTTGGGGGGGGGGGGGGGGGGGGGGGGGGGGGGGGGGGGGGGTGCATATGTCTGTCGCACCTTACTGGGGGTCCACGGCTCTGTCGCACCTTACTGGGGGTGGGGGTGTGGGGCCATAGCTCTGTCGCACCTTACTGGGGGTGCCATAGCTCTGTTGCAGCTTACTGGGGTGGGGGGGAGGGGGTGGGGGAGGGCATGGCTCTCTCGCACCTTACTGGGGGTGGGGTGCCATAGCTCAGTCTCACCTTACTGGGGAGGGGCCATAGCTCAGTGACACCTTACTAGGGGAGCCATAACTCAGTCACACTTGGGTGGGGGTGGGGGGTGGTGGTCCCATAGCTCTGTCTCACCTTACTGTGGAGGGCCACAGCTCAATGCCACCTTATTTGGGAGGGTCATAGCTCTGTCGCACCTTACTGAGGGAGGTGGGGGGGGGGGGGGGGGGTGCCATAGCTCTGGCGCATCTTACTGGGGGTGGGAGGCCATAGCTCTGTCGCACCTTACTGGGGGTGGGGGTGGGGCTGGGGGTGGGGGTGGGGCTGGGGGTGGGGGGTGGGGGGCCAGAGCTCTGTCGCACCTTACTGGGGGTGGGAGGCCATAGCTCTCTCGCACCTTACTGGGGTTGGGGTGCCATAGCTCAGTCTCACCTTACTGGGGGTGGCCATACCTCAGTCACACACCGGGTGGGGGTGGTGGTCCCAACGCTCTGTCACACCTTACTGGGGTGCCATAGCTCAATCTCACCTTACTGGGGGGGGGGCCATAGCTCAGTCACACACCGGGTGGGGGTGGTGGTCCCATCGCTCTGTCACACCTTACTGGGGTGCCATAGCTCAATCTCACCTTACTGGGGGGGGGGGCCATAGCTCAGTCACACATGGGTGGGTGTGGGGGTCCCATAGCTCTGTCACACATTACTGGGTGGGGGAGGCCATAGCTCAGTCGCACTTTACTGGAGGGGGGGGGGGCGCATAGCACTGTCGCACCTTACTGGGTGGGGGGGCCATAGCTCTTGTCGCACCTTACTGGGGGTGGGGGTGGGGTGCCATAGCTCTGTCGCATCTTAGTGGGGGTGCCATAGCTCTGTTGCACCTTATTGGGGGTTGTGGGGGGGCATAGCTCTCTCGCACCTTACTGGGGGTGGGGTGCCATAGCTCAGTCTCACCTTACTGGGGGGGCCATAGCTCAGTCACACCTGGGTTGGGGTGGGGTTGGTGGTCCCATAGCTCTATCACACCTTACTGGGGGGCCACGGCTCTGTCGCATCTTACTGGGGGTGGGGTGCCATAGCTCAGTCTCACCTTACCGGGGGGCGGGGGGCATAGCTCAATGCCACCTTACTGGAGGGGCCATAGCTCAGTCTCACCTTACTGGGGGGGGGCCATAGCTCAGTGACACCTTACTGGGGGGGGCCATAGCTCAGTCTCACCTTACTGGGGGGGGGGGCCATAGCTCAGTGACACCTTACTGTGGGGGGCCATAGCTCAGTCTCACCTTACTGGGGGGGGGCCATAGCTCAGTCACATGTGGGTGGGGGTGGGGTTGGTGGTCCCATAGCTCTGTCACACCTTACTGGTGGGCCACGGCTCTGTCGCACCTTACTAGGGGTGGGTGTGCGGGTGCCATTGCTCTGTCAAATCTTAGTTGGGGGGGGGGGGTGTGTGCATATGTCTGTCGCACCTTACTGGGGGTCCACGGCTCTGTCGCACCTTACTGGGGGGGTGCCATACCTCAGTCACACATGGGTGGGGGTGGTGGTCCCACAGCTCTGTCATACCTTACTGGGGTGCCATAGCTCAAACTCACCTTACTGGGGAGGGGCCATAGCTCAGTCACAGCTGGGTGGGTGTGGGGGTCCCATAGCACTGTCACACCTTACTGGCGGGGGGGGAGGCCATAGCTCAGTCGCACTTTACTGGGGGTGGGGGGGGGCACATAGCACTGTCGCACCTTACTGGGTGGGGTGCCATAGCTCAGTCACACCTTACTGGGGGGCGGGGGGGCATAGCTCAGTCACACCTTGCTTGGGGGTGGGGGGGTACCACAGTTATGTCACAACTTACTGGGGGTGGCGGCAGCGTAGCTCTGTCGC
Organism: Isurus oxyrinchus; assembly: GCA_026770705.1. Taxonomy (NCBI): domain Eukaryota; kingdom Metazoa; phylum Chordata; class Chondrichthyes; order Lamniformes; family Lamnidae; genus Isurus; species Isurus oxyrinchus. The sequence continues at coordinate 100,080,782 of JANJGN010000010.1, forward strand.
ACCTTACTAGGGGGGGGACATAGCTCTGTCGCACCTTACTGGGGGGGGAAGGGGGATGCCACAGTTCTGTCACACCTTACTGGGGGGGGGGGGGGGGGGGGAGGGGTCATAGCTCTGTCACACCTGGGTGGGGGTGGGGGTGGTGGTCCCATAGCTCTGTCGCACCTTACTAGGGGTGGGTGTGCGGGTGCCATTGCTCTGTCAAATCTTAGTTTGGGGGGGGGGGGTGCATATGTCTGTCGCACCTTACTGGGGGTCCACGGCTCTGTCGCACCTTACTGGGGGGTGCCATACCTCAGTCACACATGGGTGAGGGTGGTGGTCCCACAACTCTGTCATACCTTACTGGGGTGCCATAGCTCAATCTCACCTTACTGGGGGTGGGGTTGGGTGTGTCATAGCTCTGTCACAGCTTACTAAGGGTGCGGTTGGGGGTGCCATACCTCTGTCACACCTTACTGGGGTGGGGGGTGGGGGGCATAGCACTGTCGCACCTTACTGGGTGGGGGGGGCCATAGCTCTGTCACACCTTACTGGGGGTGGGGGTGTGGGGCCATAGCTCTGTCGCACCTTACTGGGGGTGCCATAGCTCTGTTGCACCTTACTGGGGTGGGGGGGAGGGGGTGGGGGAGGGCATGGCTCTCTCGCACCTTACTGGGGGTGGGGTGCCATAGCTCAGTCTCACCTTACTGGGGAGGGGCCATAGCTCAGTGACACCTTACTAGGGGAGCCATAACTCAGTCACACTTGGGTGGGGGTGGGGCTGGTGGTCCCATAGCTCTGTCACACCTTACTGAGGGGCCACGGCTCTGTCGCACCTTACTGGGGTTGGGGTGCCATAGCTCAGTCTCACCTTACTGGGGAGGGGCCATAGCTCAGTGACACCTTACTAGGGGAGCCATAACTCAGTCACACTTGGGTGGGGGTGGGGCTGGTGGTCCCATAGCTCTGTCACACCTTACTGAGGGGCCACGGCTCTGTCGCACCTTACTGGGGGTGGGGGGCCATACACAGTCTCACCTTACTGTGGAGGGCCACAGCTCAATGCCACCTTATTTGAGAGGGTCATAGCTTTGTCGCACCTTACTGAGGGAGGTGGGGGGGGGGTGTGGGGGGTGAGGGGGGGTGCCATAGCTCTGTCGCACCTTACTGGGGGTGGGAGGCCATAGCTCTGTCGCACATTACTGGGGGTGGGGGTGGGGCTGTGGGTGGGGGTGGGGGGGCCAGAGCTCTGTCGCACCTTACTGGGGGTGGGAGGCCATAGCTCTCTCGCACCTTACTGGGGTTGGGGTGCCATAGCTCAGTCTCACCTTACTGGGGGTGGCCATACCTCAGTCACACACCAGGTGGGGGTGGTGGTCCCAACGCTCTGTCACACCTTACTGGGGTGCCATAGCTCAATCTCACCTTACTGGGGGGGGGGCCATAGCTCAGTCACACACCGGGTGGGGGTGGTGGTCCCATCGCTCTGTCACACCTTACTGGGGTGCCATAGCTCAATCTCACCTTACTGGGGGGGGGGGGGGGGGGGGGGGGCCATAGCTCAGTCACACATGGGTGGGTGTGGGGGTCCCATAGCTCTGTCACACCTTACTGGGTGGGAGAGGCCATAGCTCAGTCGCACTTTACTGGAGGGGGGGGGGGGGGGGGGGTGGGGGGGGCGCATAGCACTGTCGCACCTTACTGGGTGGGGGGCCATAGCTCTTGTCGCACCTTACTGGGGGTGGGGGTGGGGTGCCATAGCTCTGTCGCACCTTAGTGGGGGTGCCATAGCTCTGTTGCACCTTATTGGGGGTTGGGGGGGGCATAGCTCTCTCGCACCTTACTGGGGGTGGGGTGCCATAGCTCAGTCTCACCTTACTGGGGGGGCCATAGCTCAGTCACACCTGGGTTGGGGTGGGGTTGGTGGTCCCATAGCTCTATCGCACCTTACTGGGGGGCCACGGCTCTGTCGCATCTTACTGGAGGTGGGGTGCCATAGCTCAGTCTCACCTTACTGGGGGGGCGGGGGGCATAGCTCAATGCCACCTTACTGGGGGGGCCATAGCTCAGTCTCACCTTACTGGGGGGGGGGGCCATAGCTCAGTCTCACCTTACTGGGGGGGCCAATAGCTCAGTCACATGTGGGTGGGGGTGGGGTTGGTGGTCCCATAGCTCTGTCACACCTTACTGGTGGGCCACGGCTCTGTCGCACCTTACTAGGGTGGGTGTGCAGGTGCCATTGCTCTGTCAAATCTTAGTTGGGGGGGGGGGGGGGAGGTGTGCATATGTCTGTCGCACCTTACTGGGGGTCCACGGCTCTGTCGCACCTTACTGGGGGGTGCCATACCTCAGTCACACATGGGTGGGGGGTGGTGGTCCCTCAACTCTGCCATACCTTACTGGGGTGCCATAGCTCAATCTCACCTTACTGGGGGTGGGGTTGGGTGTGTCATAGCTCTGTCACAGCTTACTAAGGGTGCGGGTTGGGGGTGCCATACCTCTGTCACACCTTACTGGGGTGGAGGGGGGGGGCATAGCACTGTCGCACCTTACTGGGTGGGGGGGCCATAGCTCTGTCGCACCTTACTGGGGGTGGGGGGTGTGGGGCCATAGCTCTGTCGCACTTTACTGGGGGTGCCATAGCTCTGTTGCACCTTACTGGGGGTGGGGGGGAGGGGGGTGGTGGGGGGAGGGCATGGCTCTCTCGCACCTTACTGGGGGGTGGGGTGCCATAGCTCAGTCTCACCTTACTGGGGAGGGGGCCATAGCTCAGTGACATCTTACTAGGGGAGCCATAACTCAGTCACACTTGGGTCGGGGTGGGGGCTGGTGGTCCCATAGCTCTGTCACACCTTACTGAGGGGGCCACGGCTCTGTCGCACCTTACTGGGGGTGGGGGGGCCATACACAGTCTCACCTTACTGTGGAGGGCCACAGCTCAATGCCACCTTATTTGGGAGGGTCATAGCTCTGTCGCACCTTACTGGGGGGGTGGGGAGGCCATAGCTCTGTCGCACCTTACTGGGGGTGGGGGTGGGGCTGGGGGTGGGGGTGGGGGGCCAGAGCTCTGTTGCACCTTACTGGGGGTGGGAGGCCATAGCTCTCTCGCACCTTACTGGGGTTGGGGTGCCATAGCTCAGTCTCACCTTACTGGGGGTGGCCATACCTCAGTCACACACCGGGTGGGGGTGGTGGTCCCAACGCTCTGTCACACCTTACTGGGGTGCCATAGCTCAATCTCACCTTACTGGGGGGGGCCATAGCTCAGTCACACATGGGTGGGTGTGGGGGTCCCATAGCTCTGTCACACCTTACTGGGTGGGGGAGGCCATAGCTCAGTCGCACTTTACTGGAGGTGGGGGGGTGGCGCATAGCACTGTCGCACCTTACTGGGTGGGGGGCCATAGCTCTTGTCGCACCTTACTGGGGGTGGGGGTGGGGTGCCATAGCTCTGTCGCACCTTAGTGGGGGTGCCACAGCTCTGTTGCACCTTATTGGGGGTTGGGGGGGGGCATAGCTCTCTCGCACCTTACTGGGGGTGGGGTGCCATAGCTCAGTCTCACCTTACTGGGGGGGCCATAGCTCAGTCACACCTGGGTTGGGGTGGGGTTGGTGGTCCCATAGCTCTATCACACCTTACTGGGGGGCCACGGCTCTGTCGCATCTTACTGGGGGTGGGGTGCCATAGCTCAGTCTCACCTTACTGGGGGGCGGGGGGCATAGCTCAATGCCACCTTACTGGGGGGGCCATAGCTCAGTCTCACCTTACTGGGGGGGGGGGGGCCATAGCTCAGTGACACCTTACTGGGGGGGGGCCATAGCTCAGTCTCACCTTACTGGGGGGGGGCCATAGCTCAGTGACACCTTACTGGGGGGGGGCCATAGCTCAGTCTCACCTTACTGGGGGGGGCCATAGCTCAGTCACATTTGGGTGGGGGTGGGGTTGGTGGTCCCATAGCTCTGTCACACCTTACTGGGGGCCCACAGCTCTGCTGCACCTTACTGGGGGTGGGGGTGTGGGTGCCATAGATCTGTCACACATGGGTGGGGGTGGTGGTCCCACAGCTCTGTCATACCTTACTGGGGTGCCATAGCTCAAACTCACCTTACTGGGGAGGGGCCATAGCTCAGTCACAGCTGGGTGGGTGTGGGGGTCCCATAGCACTGTCACACCTTACTGGGGGGGGGGGGGGGGGGGGCGGGGGGGAGGCCATAGCTCAGTCGCACTTTACTGGGGGGTGGGGGGGGCCATAGCTCTGTCGCACTTTACTGGGGGTGGGGGGTCGGGGGGGCGCATAGCACTGTCGCACCTTACTGGGTGGGGTGCCATAGCTCAGTCACACCTTACTGGGGGGCGGGTTGGCATAGCTCAGTCACACCTTGCTTGGGGGTGGGGGTGCCACAGTTATGTCACAACTTACTGGGGGTGGGGTTGGGGGTGGCGGCAGCGTAGCTCTGTCGCACCTTACTAGAGGGGGACATAGCTCTGTCGCACCTTAACTGGGGGGGGGGGAAGGGGGATGCCACAGTTCTGTCACACCTTACCTGGGGGAGGGGGGGGGGGGGGCGTCATAGCTCTGTCACACCTGGGTGGGGGTGGGGGGGGTGGTGGTACCATAGCTCTGACACACCTTACTGGTGGGCCACGGCTCTGTCGCACCTTACTAGGGGTGGGTATGCGGGTGCCATTGCTCTGTCAAATCTTAGTAGGGGGGGGGGGGCGTGCATATGTCTGTCGCACCTTACTGGGGGTCCACGGCTCTGTCGCACCTTACTGGGGGGTGCCATACCTCAGTCACACATGGGTGGGGGTGGTGGTCCCTCAGCTCTGTCATACCTTACTGGGGTGCCATAGCTCAATCTCACCTTACTGGGGGTGGGGTTGGGTGTGTCATAGCTCTGTCATAGCTTACTAAGGGTGGGGTTGGGGGTGCCATACCTCTGTCACACCTTACTGGGGTGGGGGGGAGTGCATAGCACTGTCGCACCTTACTGGGTGGGGGGGGGGCCATAGCTCTGTCGCACCTTACTGGGGAGGGGCCATAGCTCAGTGACACCTTACTAGGGGAGCCATAACTCAGTCACATTTGTGTGGGGGTGGGGCTGGTGGTCCCATAGCTCTGTCACACCTTACTGAGGGGCCACGGCTCTGTCGCACCTTACTGGGGGGTGGGGGGCCATACACAGTCTCACCTTACTGTGGAGGGCCACAGCTCAATGCCACCTTATTTGGGAGGGTCATAGCTCTGTCGCACCTTACTGAGGGAGGTGGGGGGTGGGGGGTGGGGGGGGGGGGGGTGCCATAGCTCTGTCGCACCTTACTGGGGGTGGGAGGCCATAGCTCTGTCGCACCTTACTGGGGGTGGGGCTGGGGGTGGGGGTGGGGGGCCCAGAGCTCTGTCGCACCTTACTGGGGGTGGGAGGCCATAGCTCTCTCGCACCTTACTGGGGTTGGGGTGCCATAGCTCAGTCTCACCTTACTGGGGGTGGCCATACCTCAGTCACACACGGGTGGGGGTGGTGGTCCCAACGCTCTGTCACACCTTACTGGGGTGCCATAGCTCAATCTCACCTTACTGGGGGGGGCCATAGCTCAGTCACACACGGGTGGGTGTGGGGGGTCCCATAGCTCTGTCACACCTTACTGGGTGGGGGAGGCCATAGCTCAGTCGCACTTTACTGGAGGTGGGGGGCGCATAGCACTGTCGCACCTTACTGGGTGGGGGGCCATAGCTCTTGTCGCACCTTACTGGGGGTGGGGGTGGGGGTGCCATAGCTCTGTCGCACCTTAGTGGGGGTGCCATAGCTCTGTTGCACCTTATTGGGGGTTTTGGGGGGGTGGGGGGGGGGCATAGGTCTCTCGCACCTTACTGGGGGTGGGGTGCCATAGCTCAGTCACATGTTACTAGGGGAGTGGTTGTGGCTGGGGTTGCCATAGCTCAGTCACACCTTACTGGGGGGCCATAGCTCTGTCGCACCTTACTCGGGGGTGCCATAAGTCAGTCACACCTTACTGGGGGCCATAGCTCAGTCATACCTTACTGGGGGGCCATAGTTCAGTCATACCTTACTGGGAGGCCATAGCTCAGTCACACCTTACTGGGGGGCTATAACTCTGTCACACCTTACTGGGGAGGGGCTATAGCTCTGTCGCACCTTACTGGGGGGCCATAGCTCAGACGCACCTTACTGGAGGCTCAGCCACTCTTACCTAACATGGTCATTGGTGAAGCACAGAGGTGTTTAATGCTGGGTCCTTGCTCCAGCTCTGTAAGAGAGGAATAAGTTAATGCTTCAGTTTTATCCAGTATTTTACACAGCATGTGAGTAACCACCAGCACCCAACTCATCCAATCCCATTATTACAGGTTGTCTCATACTGTAAACTCTGAACCACACTGTGGAAGTGCTGATTTTCAGTAAAGGGCTGTGTGTCCCCTGAGTTTAAGAGTGGCAGGAATAAAGCAGCGGCTGGAATTGGGAACAATGCCCAGGGCCCAGCACACTCAGTGCTGATAACCAATGTTCCCTCTGATGTTTTCTATTCATATGTGGAATCAATTTTGATATGTGCACCTTGACTGATACTAGCTTTTTATTCCAAATTCATTCAGCTAGCTGAATGAAAATTACCCCGAAACATGAGGAAAACGTTTTGACGCAGCAAGTGGTTAGGATCTGGATGCACTGCAAAGGAAACATGCAAAGTACACACAAGAGACAAGGGTCAGTGAATTGCTCCTTCAGAGGGCCAGCACATGGGCCAAATAGCCTCCTCCTGTGATGTAACCATGCCATGCTTGTACCTACCACAGTGCTCACTGCCATTCTTGCTCTGTGTCTTCGCTGTCTCCACTTCCTCTGTTAAATGCTCCATGTTATGGCTCGCTGGCTCCAAGCTACTTTCCCAATCTGCAGAGCCCTGAAGGCAGCACACAAATAGTCAAACGTGTTGCTCGCTGAGTGGATTGGAAAGGCTGCAATCTGGATGAAACTCACCTGAGAGTGCCCAACAAAGAAATCATTCTCGTATGGTCCCAGGGATGGGCTGGGTGAAGTGCTGCATCCATCAATCCATGGCTGCCGGGGGAATTCAAAGGTCAAAATCAAACAGCGTTAAACATGGAACGTGGAACTGAATGCATGTGACTGAAATGCTGGAGTGATGCAGCGGCCTCACAGCCCATCAACCTCGCAAAACCCCCAACACGGTAACTCCCCCAACACAGCAACCTCGCAAAACCCCCAACACGGTAACTCCCCCAACACAGCAACCTCGCAAAACCCCCAACACGGTAACTCCCCCAACACAGCAACCTTGCAAAACCCCCAACACGGTAACTCCCCCAACACAGCAACCTCGCAAAACCCCCAACACGGTAACTCCCCCAACACAGCAACCTCGCAAAACCCCCAACACAGTAACTCCCCCAACACAGCAACCTAGCAAAACCCCCAACACGTTAACTCCCCCAACACAGCAACCTCGCAAAACCCCCAACACGGTAACTCCCCCAACACAGCAACCTCGGCAAAACCCCCAACACGGTAACTCCCCCAATACAACAACCTCATGACATAGCAAACCCCCAGAAGCCAGCAGCACCCCCACCCCCAAGCAACCCAGCCCCACCCCACTTCCACAGAACAACCCAGCGACTCATTCCCCATAACAGTGTGATTCCCCCCACCCCTATGCCACCCAACAACCCAGCCCCACACCCCCTCCAAGGAACATCCCAGCAGCCTGCTCCCCATAACAGTGCGATTCCCCCAACCCAGTGACTTTGCCAGTGACCCAGTGTTCCCCCCCAAAAAACAACCACCCCTCCCCCAACTCAGAGCCATCCCAACTGATTCACCACAACCATCCAACCTGGTGCCTCCCCAACCACTGCCCCACAAGCTGCCACTGTACGAACTGAGTGCCCTACCTCTGTGCCATATCTTTCTACTGCAGCTGTGGCTGCTGTCCTGACCTTCTCTCGATACAGTTGAGCTGCTCGGCTGTTGTACTTGGCATTTGCATCCTTCATCATGCAGCCATGCAGACGGAAAAAGGCTGCCTGAGGGGCAAAGTCAAAAATAATCCCTCACCATCCACTTCAAACACACAAGCATCAACACACGAAACCTTGTTTGAACTTTCTAAACTCATCCCTGCTCCACACTATTGAAAGCGAGATCCTAATTGTACAAAATAGACATTTCCCCTACAAAAATAAGAGTGGAGTTGTCAAATCTAGACCCCCCTGGTTGTCTAGAGGAATACAGGGGAAGATCAAACAGAAAAAGAAAGCGTATGATAGGCACAAAGAACTAAGCACTGCAGATAGCCTAGACGAATATAGGAAGTGCAGGACGAAGTAAAAAAGGAAATAAGGAATCAAAGAGAGGGCATGAAAAAAGATTAGCAAGTAAAGTTAAAGATAACCCAAAGATGCTTTACCAATACATTAATGCTAAAAGGTTAGTTAAGGAAAAAGTGGGGACCTATCAAAGATGAAGATGGAAACTTGTGTGTAGATGCAGAGCCTGTGGGAAGGGGTTTTGAATGAATATTTTGTCTCCGTGTTTACAAAAGGTAAAGGGGAGGACGTAGATATTGTAGTCCAGGAGGAACACTGCGAGATATTTGGATGGGATAGTCATAAAGAGGAGAGCAGTATTCGAAGGATTAAAATCCTTGAAAGTTGATAAATCACCTTGGCCAGATGGATTGTTTCCGAGGCTGCTGAAGGAAGTCAGGGAGGAGATAGCAGATGCTCTGAGGATGATTTTCCAATCTTCACTAGATACAGAGGAGGTACCGGAGGACCAGAGAAATGCAAATGTAGTTCCATTGTTTAAAAAGGGATCAAAGGAAACGCCAAAACAATTATAGGCCAGTTAGTCTTACATCGGCGGGTGAGCAAATTAGTAGAATCAATCCTGAGAGATAGGATTAACTGTCATGTGGAAAGACATGGACTAGTCAGGGATGGTCAGCATGGATTTGTTAAAGGAAGGTCTTGCCTCACAAATTTTGAGGAAGTGACAAGAAGGGTTGATGAAGTGCAGTGGATGTTGTGTACATGGATTTTAGCAAGGCATTTGACAAGGTCCCACATGACAGCTTGGTCAGGAAGCCCATGGGATTCAGGGTAATGTGGCAAACTGGCTTTGTAACAGGAAACAAAGGGTAATTGTCGATGGATGCCCTTGCGAATGGAAAGTTGTCTCAACTGGTGTTCCACAGGGCTCAGTGTTGGGACCCTTGCTGTTTGTGTTAAATATTAACGATTTGGATGTGAATGTGGGGGGCACGATTGGGAAATTTGCAGATGACACAAAGATAGGCCAAGTAGTGGATAGTGTAGAGGATAGCTATAATCTCCAAAATGATATAGATGGGTTGGTAGAGTGGGTGGTAAAGTGGCAGATGGAGACAGTGTAGAGGGCGATTTAGTCTGTATCCAACAGGCACTGAAGCTACCATGCAAGTTGAATTCCCAGAGTGTTGTATACGCAAAGCGGAGTACTGCCTCACCCCTTCCTGCTGAGAGACTCTGATGAAAAAAACAGGGAACTTGAAAATGGTCTCTCACTTACCGCAGTTGCATTCCCTCCGACCTGCATACACCGCAACTGGAACCAGTTCCAGTTTGAATCGAGCTCAGTAGATCTGTCGAGAAAACAGCAGAATACAACATGAAAATCACACGCAATAAGTCAGGATGAGAACAAGCCCACTGTGCAGAGAGCGCCAGGCTGGGAACGGGCCCGCCGGTGCAGAGTGCCAGGCTGGGAACGGGACCGCCGCAGCCGAGAGCGCCAGGCTGGGAATGGCTAACTCCACTTTGACTGCAGATGGCACCTGGGCTCAGAAGCATGTCCAAAAGTCCAAAAGAAGCTTCTAAAGCCATCAATTAAACCTTGGAGGCCTGTGGTTCAGCTGTGTTCCTGCAGTGAAGGGCATCAGCAACAGGGGTTTTGAAATCCAGAGTCCCACTGCTCACTGAGGATAGCTGCTTGGTCAGTTTGTACCCCTACCTGATAAAGCTGATGTGTACCCCCAGTGATCGATGGATTCCAGAGCAGTCAATGCACAGGAAGATCCCATAGGAAACACTGGCCCAGCTGGGATTCTTAGCACCGCAGTCAAAGCAGCTCTGAACAAAGAATAGAGAGAGAGAGAAAAAGAGGGAGAGGGAGACAAGTTAAAAAAGAATAATAGGGAGTTGGAAGGGAGTTTGGGGAGGGAGAGAGGGGGTTGGAAGGGGGGTTTCGGGAGGGAGGGAGAGAGGAAGGGAGGGGGAGAGGGAGGGGGAAGGGCGTGGGGGTTTGGAGGGAGAGGGGGGAGGAAGACGAATGGAGGGCAGGGGGGTTTGGAGAGGGAGGGAGGGAGGGAGGAAGGGAGGTAGGGCTTGGAAAGGGAGGAAGGGAGGAGGGCGGGGGGTGTAGAGAGGGAGGGAGGGAGGGCAGGGGGGTTTGGAGAGGAGGGAGGGCGGGGCGGGGGGCTTTGGAGAGGGTGGGAGGGCGGGGCGGGGGGCTTTGGAGAGAGTGGGAGGGCGGGCGGGGGGCTTTAGAGAGGGTGGGAGGGCGGGCGGGAGGCTTTGGAGAGGGAGGAAGGGCAGGTGGTGGGGTTTGGAGAGGGAGGGAGGGCGGGCAGTGGGGATTGGAGAGGGAGGAAGGCGGGGCGGGCGGTGGGGTTTAGAGAGGGCGGGTGGGCGGTGGGGTTTAGGAGAAGGAGGGAGGGAGGGCGGGGGAGTTTTGGAGAAGGAGGGAGGGAGGGCGGGGTGTTTTGGAGAAGGAGGGAGGGAGGGCGGGGGGGACTTTGGAAGAAGGAAGGGAGGGCGGGGAGGTTTGAGAAGGAGGGAGGGGAGGGGGGAGGGAGGGCAGGGGGAAGGGAGGGAGGGTGGGGGGTTTGGAGATGGAGGGAGGGAGGGAGGGGGGTTTGGAGAGGGATAGAGGGAGGGAGGGGGAGTTGGGAGGGAGGGAGGGCGGGGGGGTTGGGGAGGGAGGGAGGGAGGGAGGGGGGGATGGGGAGGGAGGGAGGGAGGGCGGGGGGGTTTGGAGAGGGAGGGAGGGCGGGGGGGGTTTGGAGAGGGAGGGAGGGGCGGGGGGGTTTGGAGAGGAGGAGGCGGGGGCGGGGGGGTTTGGAGAGGGAGGGAGGGCGGGGGGGTTTGGAGAGGGAGGGAGGGCGGGGGGGTTTGGAGAGGGAGGGAGGGCGGGGGGGTTTGGAGAGGGAGGGAGGGCGGGGGGGTTTGGAGAGGGAGGGAGGGCAGGGGGGTTTGGAGAGGGAGGGAGGACGGTGGGGTTTGGAGAGGGAGGGAGGTTTGGAGAGGAAGGGGGGGTTTGGAGAGGGTGGGAGAACGGCGGGGTTTGGATAGGGAGGGGGGGCGGGGGGTTTTGGAGAGGGAGAGAGGGAGGGCGGGGGAGTTTGGAGAGGGAGGGAGGACGGGGGGTTTTGGAGAGGGTGGGGGGTTTGGAGAGGGTGGGAGGGCGGTGGGGTTCGGAGAGGGAGGGAGGGAGGGCGGTGGGGTTCGGAGAGGCAGGGAAGGAGGGCGGCGGTGGGGTTCGGAGAGGGAGGGAGGGAGGGCGGGTGGGCGGTGGGGTTCGGAGAGGGAGGGAGGGCGGGCGGTGGGGTTCGGAGAGGGAGGGAGGGAGGGAGGGCGGGCGGAGGGGTTCGGAGAGGCAGGGAGGGAGGGCGAGAGGTGGGGTTCGGAGAGGCAGGGAGGGAGGGCGGGCGGTGGGGTTCGGAGAAGGAGGGTGGGAGGGCGGGCGGTGGGGTTCGGAGAGGGAGGGAGGGAGGGCGGGCGGTGGGGTTCGGAGAGGGAGGGAGGGAGGGCGGGCGGTGGGGTTCGGAGAGGGAGGGAGGGAGGGCGGGCGGTGGGGTTCGGAGAGGGAGGGAGGGAGGGCGGGCGGTGGGGTTCGGAGAGGGAGGGAGGGAGGGCGGGCGGTGGGGTTCGGAGAGGGATGGAGGACGGGCGGTGGGGTTCGGAGAGGGAGGAAGGGAGGGCGGGCGGAGGGGTTCGGAGAGGGAGGGAGGGAGGGCGGGCTGTGCTGTTCGGAGAGGGAGGGAGGGAGGGCGGGCGGTGGGGTTCGGAGAGGGAGGGAGGGAGTGAGGGAGGTAGGGCGGGAGGGTGTGAAGGCGAGAGGGAGTGAGGGCGGGGAGGTTTGGAGAGGGAGTGAGGGCGGGGGGGTTTGGAGATGGAGGGAGGGCGGGGGGGTTTGGAGATGGAGGGAGGACGGGGGGGTTTGGAGAGGGAGGGGGGTTTGGAGAGGGAGGGGGGTTTGGAGAGGGAGGGGGGTTTGGAGAGGGAGGGGGGATTGGAGAGGGGAGGGTTTGGAGAGGGGGGAGGTTTGGAGAGTGGGGGAGGGGGGGCGGGGGTTTTGGAGAGGGGGGGAGGGGGGAGGGGGGGTTTGGAGAGGGAGAGAGGGAGGGCGGGGGAGTTTGGAGAGGGAGGGAGGATGGAGGTGTTTGGAGAGGAAGGGGGGTTTGGAGAGGGTGGGAGGGCGGGGGGGTTTGGAGAGGGTGGGAGGGCGGGGGGGTTCGGAGAGGGTGGGAGGGCGGGGGGGTTCGGAGAGGGAAGGAGGGCGGGCGGTGGGGCTCGGAGAGGGAAGGAGGGAGGGCGGGCGGTGGAGATCGGAGAGAGAGGGAGGGAGGGCGGGCGGTGGGGTTCGGAGAGGGAGGGAGGGAGGGCGGGCGGTGGGGTTCGGAGAGGGAGGGAGGGAGGGCGGGCGGTGGGGTTCGGGGAGGGAGGGAGGGCGGGCGGTGGGGTTCGGAGAGGGAGGGAGGGAGGGCAGGCGGTGGGGTTCGGAGAGGGAGGGAGGGAGGGCGGGCGGTGGGGTTCGGAGAGGGAGGGAGGGAGGGCGGGCGATGGGGTTCGGAGAGGGAGGGAGGGAGGGAGGGAGGGAGGGAGGGAGGGAGGGAGGGAGGGCGGGCGGTGGGGTTCGGAGAGGGAGGGCGGTGGGGTTCGGAGAGGGAGGGAGGGAGGGCGGGCGGTGGGGTTCGGAGAGGGAGGGAGGGAGGGCGGGCGGTGGGGTTCGGAGAGGGAGGGAGGGAGGGCGGGCGGTGGGGTTCGGAGAGGGAGGGAGGGAGGGCGGGCGGTGGGGTTCGGAGAGGGAGGGAGGGAGGGCGGGCGGTGGGGTTCGGAGAGGGAGGGAGGGAGGGCGGGCGGTGGGGTTCGGAGAGAGAGGGAGGGAGGGCGGGCGCTGGGGTTCGGAGAGGGAGGGAGGGAGGGCGGGCGGGGGGGTTCGGAGAGGGAGGGAGGGAGGGAGGGAGGGAGGGAGGGAGGGCGGGCGGGGGGGGTTCGGAGAGGGAGGGAGGGAAGGAGGGCGGGCGGGGGGGTTCGGAGAGGCAGGGAGGGAGGGCGGGTGGGGGGGGTTCGGAGAGGCAGGGAGGGAGGGCGGGCGGGGGGGTTCGGAGAGGCAGGGAGGGAGGGCGGGCGGTGGGATTGGGAGAGGGAGGGAGGGAGGGCGGTGGGGTTCAGAGAGGGAGGGAGGGAGGGAGGGCGAGCGGTGGTGTTCGGAGAGGGAGGGAGGGAGGGCGGGCGGTGGTGTTCGGAGAGGGAGGGAGGGAGGGCGGGCGGTGGGGATCGGTGAGGGAGGGAGGGAGGGCGGGCGGTGGGGATTGGAGAGGGAGGGAGGGAGGGCGGGCGGTGGGGTTCGGTGAGGGCGGGAGGGAGGGCGGGCGGTGGGGTTCGGAGAGGCAGGGAGGGAGTGCGGGCGGTGGGGTTCGGAGAGGCAGGGAGGGCGGGCGGTGGGGTTCGGAGAGGGAGGGAGGGAGGGCGGTGGGGTTCGGAGAGGGAGCGAGGGAGGGCGGGCGGGGGGAGTTCGGAGAGGGAGGGAGGGAGGGTGAGCGGTGAGGTTTGGAGAGGGAGGGAGGGAGGGAGGGCGGGCGGTGGGGTTTGAAGAGGGAGGGAGGGAGAGCGGACGGTGGGGTTTGGAGAGGGAGGGAGGGTAGCAGGCGGTGGGGTTTGGAGAGGGAGGGAGGGAGGGCGGACGGTGGGGTTTGGAGAGGGAGGGAGGGAGGGCGGACGGTGGGGTTTGGAGAGGGAGGGAGGGAGGGAGGACAGTGGGGTTTGGAGAGGGAGGGAGGGCGGGCGGTGGGGATGGGAGAGGGAGGGAGGGAGGGTGGGCGGTGGGATTCGGAGAGGGAGGGAGGGCGGGCGGGTGGTGGGGTTCGGAGAGGGAGGGCGGGCGGTGGGGTTCGGAGAGGGAGGGAGGGAGGGCGGGCGGTGGTTTCAGAAAGGAGGGTGGGAGGGCGGTGGGTGGGGTTCGGAGGGGGAGGGAGGGAGGGCGGACGGTGGGGATCGGAGAGGGAGGTAGGGAGGGCGGGCGGGCGGTGGAGTTCGGAGAGGGAGGGAGGGAGGGCGGGTGGTGGGGTTCGGAGAGGGAGGGAGGGAGGGAGGGCGGGCAGTGGGGCTCGGAGAGGGAGGGGGGGAGGGCGGGAGGGGGGGAGGGCGGGCGGTGGGGTTCGGAGAGAGAGAGGGGGAGGGCGGGCGGGGGTTTCGGAGAGGGAGGGGGAGGGAGGGCGGGGGGGTTCGGACAGGCAGGGAGGGAGGGCGGGCGGGGGGGTTCGGAGAGGCAGGGAGGGAGGGCGGACGGTGGGATTGGTGAGGCAGGGAGGGAGGGCGGGCGGTGGGGTTGGGAGAGGGAGGGAGGGCGGGCGGTGGTGTTCGGAGAGGGAGGGAGGGCGGGCGGTGGGGTTCGGAGAGGGAGGGAGGGAGGGCGGGCGGTGGGGGTCGGAGAGGGAGGGAGGGAGGGCGGGCGGTGGGGTTCGGAGAGGGAGGGAGGGAGGGCGGGCGGTGGGGTTCGGAGTGGGAGGGAGGGAGGGCGGGCGGTGGGGTTCGGAGAGGGAGGGAGGGAGGGCGGGCGGAGGGGTTCGGAGAGGGAGGGGAGGGAGGGCGGGCGGAGGGGTTCGGAGAGGGAGGGAGGGAGGGCGGGCGGTGGGGTTCGGAGAGGGAGGGAGGGAGGGCGGGCGGTGGGGTTCGGAGAGGGAGTGCGGGCGGTGGGGTTCGGAGAGGGAGGGAGGGAGGGCGGGCGGTGGGGTTCGGAGAGGGAGGGAGGGAGGGCGGGCGGTGGGGTTCGGAGAGGGAGGGAGGGAGGGCCGGCGGTGGGGTTCGGAGAGGGAGGGAGGGAGGGCGGGCGGAGGGGTTCGGAGAGGGAGGGAGGGAGGGCGGGCGGTGGGGTTCGGAGAGGGAGGGAGGGAGGGCGGGCGGTGGGGTTCGGAGAGGGAGGGAGGGAGGGCGGGCGGTGGGGTTCGGAGAGGGAGGGAGGGAGGGCCGGCGGTGGGGTTCGGAGAGGGAGGGAGGGAGGGCGGGCGCTGGGGTTCGGAGAGGGAGGGAGGGAGGGCGGGTGCTGGGGTTCGGAGAGGGAGGGAGGGAGGGCGGGCGGGGGGGTTCGGAGAGGGAGGGAGGGAGGGCGGGCGGGGGGGTTCGGAGAGGGAGGGAGGGAGGGAGGGCGGGCGGGGGGGTTCGGAGAGGCAGGGAGGGAGGGCGGGCGGGGGGGTTCGGAGAGGCAGGGAGGGAGGGCGGGCGGTGGGATTGGGAGAGGGAGGGAGGGAGGGAGGGCGGTGGTGTTCGGAGAGGGAGGGAGGGAGGGAGGGCGGTGGTGTTCGGAGAGGGAGGGAGGGAGGGCGGGCGGTGGGGTTCGGAGAGGGAGGGAGGGAGGGCGGGCGGTGGTGTTCGGAGAGGGAGGGAGGGAGGGCGGGCGGTGGTGTTCGGAGAGGGAGGGAGGGAGGGCGGGCGGTGGGGATCGGAGAGGGAGGGAGGGAGGGCGGGCGGTGGGGATCGGAGAGGGAGGGAGGGAGGGAGGGCGGGCGGGCGGTGGGGATCGGAGAGGGAGGGAGGGAGGGCGGGCGGTGGGGATCGGAGAGGGAGGGAGGGAGGACGGGCGGTGGGGTTCGGTGAAGGCGGGAGGGAGGGCGGGCGGTGGGGTTCGGAGAGGCAGGGAGGGAGTGCGGGCGGTGGGGTTCGGAGAGGCAGGGAGGGTGGGCGGTGGGGTTCGGAGAGGGAGGGAGGGAGGGCGGTGGGGTTCGGAGAGGGAGCGAGGGAGGGCGGGCGGTGGGGTTCGGAGAGGGAGGGAGGGAGGGTGAGCGGTGAGGTTTGGAGAGGGAGGGAGGGAGGGAGGGCGGGCGGGGGGGTTCGGAGAGGGAGGGAGGGAGGGAGGGAGGGCGGGCGGGGGGTTTCGGAGAGGGAGGGAGGGAGGGAGGGCGGGCGGGGGGGTTCGGAGAGGCAGGGAGGGAGGGCGGGTGGGGGGGTTCGGAGAGGCAGGGAGGGAGGGCGGGCGGGGGGGTTCGGAGAGGCAGGGAGGGAGGGCGGGCGGTGGGATTGGGAGAGGGAGGGAGGGAGGGCGGTGGGGTTCAGAGAGGGAGGAAGGGAGGGCGGGCGGTGGGGTTCGGAGAGGGAGGGAGGGAGGGCGAGCGGTGGTGTTCGGAGAGGGAGGGAGGGAGGGCGGGCGGTGGTGTTCGGAGAGGGAGGGAGGGAGGGCGGGCGGTGGGGATCGGTGAGGGAGGGAGGGAGGGCGGGCGGTGGGGATTGGAGAGGGAGGGAGGGAGGGCGGGCGGTGGGGTTCGGTGAGGGCGGGAGGGAGGGCGGGCGGTGGGGTTCGGAGAGGCAGGGAGGGAGTGCGGGCGGTGGGGTTCGGAGAGGCAGGGAGGGCGGGCGGTGGGGTTCGGAGAGGGAGGGAGGGAGGGCGGTGGGGTTCGGAGAGGGAGCGAGGGAGGGCGGGCGGGGGGGTTCGGAGAGGGAGGGAGGGAGGGTGAGCGGTGAGGTTTGGAGAGGGAGGGAGGGAGGGAGGGCGGGCGGTGGGGTTTGAAGAGGGAGGGAGGGAGAGCGGACGGTGGGGTTTGGAGAGGGAGGGAGGGTAGCAGGCGGTGGGGTTTGGAGAGGGAGGGAGGGAGGGTGGACGGTGGGGTTTGGAGAGGGAGGGAGGGAGGGCGGACGGTGGGGTTTGGAGAGGGAGGGAGGGAGGGAGGACAGTGGGGTTTGGAGAGGGAGGGAGGGCGGGCGGTGGGGATGGGAGAGGGAGGGAGGGAGGATGGGCGGTGGGATTCGGAGAGGGAGGGAGGGCGGGCGGGTGGTGGGGTTCGGAGAGGGAGGGCGGGCGGTGGGGTTCGGAGAGGGAGGGAGGGAGGGCGGGCGGTCGTTTCAGAAAGGAGGGTGGGAGGGCGGTGGGTGGGGTTCGGAGGGGGAGGGAGGGAGGGCGGACGGTGGGGATCGGAGAGGGAGGTAGGGAGGGCGGGCGGGCGGTGGAGTTCGGAGAGGGAGGGAGGGAGGGCGGGTGGTGGGGTTCGGAGAGGGAGGGAGGGAGGGAGGGCGGGGAGGGCGGGGCTCGGAGAGGGAGGGGGGGAGGGCGGGAGGGGGGGAGGGCGGGCGGTGGGGTTCGGAGAGGGAGAGGGGGAGGGCGGGCGGGGGTTTCGGAGAGGGAGGGGGAGGGAGGGCGGGGGGGTTCGGAGAGGCAGGGAGGGATGGCGGGCGGGGGGGTTCGGAGAGGCAGGGAGGGAGGGCGGACGGTGGGATTGGTGAGGCAGGGAGGGAGGGCGGGCGGTGGGGTTGGGAGAAGGAGGGAGGGAGGGCGGGCGGAGGGGTTCGGAGAGGGAGGGAGGGCGGGCGGTGGTGTTCGGAGAGGGAGGGAGGGCGGGCGGTGGTGTTCGGAGAGGGAGGGAGGGAGGGCGGGCGGTGGGGGTCGGAGAGGGAGGGAGGGAGGGCGGGCGGTGGGGTTCGGAGAGGGAGGGAGGGAGGGCGGGCGGTGGGTTTCGGAGTGGGAGGGAGGGAGGGCGGGCGGTGGGGTTCGGAGAGGGAGGGAGGGAGGGCGGGCGGAGGGGTTCGGAGAGGGAGGGGAGGGAGGGCGGGCGGAGGGGTTCGGAGAGGGAGGGAGGGAGGGCGGGCGGTGGGTTCGGAGAGGGAGGGAGGGAGGGCGGGCGGTGGGGTTCGGAGAGGGAGTGCGGGCGGTGGGGGTCGGAGAGGGAGGGAGGGGAGGGCGGGCGGTGGGGTTCGGAGAGGGAGGGAGGGAGGGCGGGCGGTGGGGTTCGGAGAGGGAGGGAGGGAGGGCCGGCGGTGGGGTTCGGAGAGGGAGGGAGGGAGGGCGGGCGGAGGGGTTCGGAGAGGGAGGGAGGGAGGGCGGGCGGTGGGGTTCGGAGAGGGAGGGAGGGAGGGCGGGCGCTGGGGTTCGGAGAGGGAGGGAGGGAGGGCGGGCGCTGGGGTTCGGAGAGGGAGGGAGGGAGGGCGGGCGCTGGGGTTCGGAGAGGGAGGGAGGGAGGGCGGGCGCTGGGGTTCGGAGAGGGAGGGAGGGAGGGCGGGCGGGGGGGTTCGGAGAGGGAGGGAGGGAGGGCGGGCGGGGGGGTTCGGAGAGGGAGGGAGGGAGGGCGGGCGGGGGGGTTCGGAGAGGGAGGGAGGGAGGGAGGGCGGGCGGGGGGGTTCGGAGAGGCAGGGAGGGAGGGCGGGCGGGGGGGGTTCGGAGAGGCAGGGAGGGAGGGCGGGCGGTGGGATTGGGAGAGGGAGGGAGGGAGGGAGGGCGGTGGTGTTCGGAGAGGGAGGGAGGGAGGGCGGGCGGTGGGGTTCGGAGAGGGAGGGAGGGAGGGCGGGCGGTGGTGTTCGGAGAGGGAGGGAGGGAGGGCGGGCGATGGTGTTCGGAGAGGGAGGGAGGGAGGGCGGGTGGTGGGGATCGGAGAGGGAGGGAGGGAGGACGGGCGGTGGGGTTCGGTGAAGGCGGGAGGGAGGGCGGGCGATGGGGTTCGGAGAGGCAGGGAGGGGAGTGCGGGCGGTGGGGTTCGGAGAGGCAGGGAGGGCGGGCGGTGGGGTTCGGAGAGGGAGGGTATCGGGCGGTGGGGTTCGAGAGGAGGGAGGAAGGGCGGGCGGTGGGGTTCGGAGAGGGAGGGAGGGAGGGCGGGCGGTGGGGTTCGGAGAGGGAGGGAGGGAGGGCGGGCGGTGGGGTTCGGAGAGGGAGGGAGGGAGGGAGGGCGGGCGGTGGGGTTCGGAGAGGGAGGGAGGGAGGGCGGGCGGTGGGGTTCGGAGAGGGAGGGAGGGAGGGCGGGCGGTGGGGGTTCGGAGAGGGAGGGGCGCGCGGTGGGGTTCGGAGAGGGAGGGAGGGTATCGGGCGGTGGGGTTCGGAGAGGGAGGGAGGAAGGGCGGGCGGTGGGGTTCGGAGAGGGAGGGAGGGAGGGCGGGCGGGGGGGTTCGGAGAGGGAGGGAGGGAGGGCGGGCGGGGGGGCTCGGAGAGGGAGGGAGGGAGGGCGGGCGGGGGGGCTCGGAGAGGGAGGGAGGGAGGGCGGGCGGGGGGGCTCGGAGAGGGAGGGAGGGAGGGCGGGCGGGGGGGCTCGGAGAGGGAGGGAGGGAGGGCGGGCGGGGGGGCTCGGAGAGGGAGGGAGGGAGGGCGGGCGGGGGGGCTCGGAGAGGGAGGGGAGGGAGGGCGGGCGGGGGGGCTCGGAGAGGGAGGGAGGGAGGGCGGGCGGGGGGGCTCGGAGAGGGAGGGAGGGAGGGCGGGCGGGGGGGCTCGGAGAGGGAGGGAGGGAGGGCGGGCGGGGGGGGCTCGGAGAGGGAGGGAGGGAGGGCGGGCGGTGGGGTTCGGAGAGGCAGGGAGGGAGAGCGGGCGGTGGGATTGGGAGAGGGATGGAGGGAGGGCGGTGGGGTTCGGAGAGGGAGGGAGGGAGGGCGGGCGGTGGGGTTCGGAGAGGGAGGGAGGGAGGGAGGGCGGGCGGTGGTGTTCGGAGAGGGAGAGAGGGAGGGCGGGCGGTGGTGTTCGGAGAGGGAGGGAGGGAGGGCGGGCGGTGGGTGTTCGGAGAGAGAGGGAGGGAGGGCGGGCGATGGTGTTCGGAGAGGGAGGGAGGGAGGGAGGGAGGGCGGTGGGGATCGGAGAGGGAGGGAGGGAGGCGGGCGGTGGGGTTTGGTGAGGGCGGGGAGGGAGGGCGGGCGGTGGATTCGGAGAGGCAGGGAGGGAGTGCGGGCGGTGGAGTTCGGACAGGGAGGGAGGGAGGGCGGTGGGGTTCGGAGAGGGAGGGAGGGAGGGCGGGCGGTGGGGTTCGGAGAGGGAGGGAGGGAGGCGGGCGGTGGGTTCGGAGAGGGAGGGAGGGAGGGCGGGCGGTGGGGTTCGGAGAGGGAGGGAGGGAGGGTGAGCGGTGAGGTTTGGAGAGGGAGGGAGGGAGGGCGGGGCAGCGGGGTTTGAAGAGGGAAGGAGGGACAGCGGACGGTGGGGTTTGGAGATGGAGGGAGGGTAGCAGGCGGTGGGGTTTGGAGAGGGAGGGAGGGAGGGCGGACGGTGGGGTTTGGAGAGGGAGGGAGGGAGGACGGACAGTGGGGTTTGGAGAGGGAGGGAGGGAGGGCGGTGGGGATGGGAGAGGGAGGGAGGGAGGGCGGGCGGTGGGGTTCGGAGAGGGAGGGAGGGCGGGCGGTGGGGTTCGGAGAGGGAGGGGGGGAGGGCGGGAGGGGGTGAGGGCGGGCGGTGGGGTTCGGAGAGGGAGAGGGGGAGGGCGGGCGGGGGTTTCGGAGAGGGAGGGGGAGGGAGGGCGGGGGGTTTCGGAGAGGGAGGGGGAGGGAGGGCGGGGGGGTTCGGAGAGGCAGGGAGGGAGGGCGGGCGGGGGGGTTCGGAGAGGCAGGGAGGGAGGGCAGGCGGGGGGGTTCGGAGAGGCAGGAGGGAGGGCGGATGGTGGGATTGGCAGAGGCAGGGAGGGAGGGCGGCGGTGGGGTTGGGAGAGGGAGGGAGGGAGGGAGGGCGGGCGGAGGGGTTCGGAGAGGGAGGGAGGGAGGGCGGGCGGTGGGGATCGGAGAGGGAGGGAGGGCGGGCGGTGGGGTTCGGAGAGGGAGGGAGGGAGGGCGGGCGGTGGGGTTCGGAGAGGGAGGGAGGGAGGGCGGGCGGTGGGGTTCGGAGAGGGAGGGAGGGAGGGCGGGCGGTGGGGTTCGGAGAGGGAGGGAGGGAGGGCGGGCGGTGGGGTTCGGAGAGGGGAGGGAGGGAGGGCGGGCGGTGGGGTTCGGGGAGGGAGGGAGGGAGGGCGGGCGGTGGGGATGGGAGAGGGAGGGAGGGCGGGCGGTGGGGATGGGAGAGGGAGGGAGGGCGGGCGGGCGGGCGGTAGGGTTTGGAGAGGGAGGGAGGGAGCGAGGGGTGGCGGGGGGGTTTGGGGCGGGAGGGAGGGCGGGGGGAGGGTTTGGAGAGAAAGGGTTTGGAGAGGGAGGAGGGCGGTGGGGATGGGTGTGGGAGGGAGGGGGGTTTGGAGTGGGAGGGCGGGGGGGGTTTGAGAGTGAGGGCGGGGGTTTTGGAGAAGGAGGGCGGGGGTGTTTGGAGAAGGAGGTCAGGGGGGTTTGGAGGAAGGGGGCAGGGGGGGTTTGGAGAGGGAGGGCGGGGGGGTTTGGAGAGGGAGGGCAGGCGGGTTGGAGAGGGAGGGCGGGCGGGTTGGAGAGCGATGGCGGAGGGGCTGGAGAGGGAGGGCGGGCGAGTTGGAGAGAGAGGGAGAAGGGCGGGGTGGTTTGGAGAGGGAGAGAGGGTGGGTGGGCGGAGAGGTTTGTAGAGGGAGGGGAGGGAGGGCGGGCGGGCAGAGGGGTTTGGAGAGGGAGGGAGGGAGGGCGTGCAGCGCGGTTTGGAGAGGGAGGGGAGGGAGGGTGGGCGGTGGGATTTGGAGAGGGGAGGGAGGGAGGGCGAGCGGTGAGGTTTGGAGAGGGAGGGAGGGAGGGTGGGGCGGTGGGGTTTGAAGAGGGCGGGAGGGGAGAGCAGGCGGTAGGGTTTGGAAAGGGAGGGCGCGAGGTGGGGTTTGGAGAGCGAGGGAGGGTATCGGGCGGTGGGGTTTCGAAAGGGAGGGAGGGAGGGAGGGAGGGCGGTGGGGTTTGGAGAGGGAGGGAGGAAGGGCGGGCGGAGGGGTTTGGAGAGGGAGGGAGGGAGGGCGGGTGGTGTGTTTCGGAGAGGGAGGGAGGGAGGGCGAGCGGTGAGGTTTGGAGAGGGAGGGAGGGAGGGCGGGCGGTGGGGTTCGGAGAGGGTGGGAGGGAGGGCGGGCGGTGGGGTTCGGAGAGGGAGAGAAGGAGGGCGGGGCGGTGGGGTTCGGAGAGGGAGGGAGGTAGGGCGGGCGGTGGGGTTCGGAGAGGGAGGGAGGGAGGGCGGGCGGTGGGGTTCGGAGAGGGAGGGAGGGCGGGCGGGCGGTGGGGTTCGGAGAGGGAGGGAGGGCGGGCGGGCGGTGTGGTTTGGAGAGGGAGGGAGGGAGGGCGGGCGGTGGGGTTCGGAGAGGGAGGTCGGGAGGGCGGGCGGGGGGGGTTGGAGAGGCAGGGAGGGAGGGCGGGCGGGGGGATTCGGAGAGGCAGGGAGGGAGGGCGGAGGGTGGGATTGGGAGAGGCAGGGAGGGAGGGCGGCAGTGGGGTTGGGAGAGGGAGGGAGGGCGGGCGGGTCGGGTTCGGAGAGGGAGGGAGGGAGGGAGGGCGGGCGGGCGGTGTGGTTCGGAGAGGGAGGGAGGGAGGGCGGGCGGTGGGGTTCAGAGAGGGAGGTAGGGAGGGCGGGCGGTGGGGTTAAGAGAGGGAGGGAGGGAGGGCGGGCGGGGGGGTTCGGAGAGGGAGGGAGGGAGGGCGGGCGGGGGGGCTCGGAGAGGGATGGAGGGAGGGCGGGCGGGGGGGCTCGGAGAGGGAGGGAGGGCGGGCGGGGGGGCTCGGAGAGGGAGGGAGGGAGGGCGGGCGGGGGGGCTCGGAGAGGGAGGGAGGGAGGGCGGGCGGGGGGCTCGGAGAGGGAGGGAGGGAGGGCGGGCGGGGGGGCTCGGAGAGGGAGGGAGGGAGGGCGGGGCGGGGGGGGCTCGGAGAGGGAGGGAGGGAGGGCGGCGGGGGGGCTCGGAGAGGGAGGGAGGGAGGGCGGGCGGGGGGGCTCGGAGAGGGAGGGAGGGAGGGCGGGCGGGGGGGCTCGGAGAGGGAGGGAGGGAGGGCGGGCGGGGGGGCTCGGAGAGGGAGGAGGGAGGGCGGGCGGGGGGCTCGGAGAGGGAGGGAGGGAGGGCGGGCGGGGGGGCTCGGAGAGGGAGGGAGGGAGGGCGGGCGGTGGGGTTCGGAGAGGGAGGGAGGGAGGGCGGGCGGTGGGGTTCGGAGAGGGAGGGAGGGAGGGCGGGCGGTGGGGTTCGGAGAGGGAGGGAGGGCGGGCGGGCGGTGTGGTTCGGAGAGGGAGGGAGGGAGGGCGGGCGGTGGGGTTCGGAGAGGGAGGTCGGGAGGGCGGGCAGGGGGGTTCGGAGAGGCAGGGAGGGAGGGCGGGCGGGGGGATTCGGAGAGGCAGGGAGGGAGGGCGGAGGGTGGGATTGGGAGAGGCAGGGAGGGAGGGCGGCAGTGGGGTTGGGAGAGGGAGGGAGGGCGGGCGGTCGGGTTCGGAGAGGGAGGGAGGGAGGGAGGGCGGGCGGGCGGTGTGGTTCGCAGAGGGAGGGAGGGAGGGCGGGCGGTGGGGTTCGGAGAGGGAGGGAGGGAGGGCGGGCGGTGGGGTTAAGAGAGGGAGGGAGGGAGGGAGGGCGGGCGGTGGGGTTCGGAGAGGGAGGGAGGGAGGGCGAGCGGTGAGGTTTGGAGAGGGAGGGAGGGCGGGCGGTGGGGTTTGAAGAGGGAGGGAGGTAGGGCTGGCGGTGGGGTTTGGAGAGGGAGGGCGCGCGGTGGGGTTTGAAGAGGAAGGGCGCGCGGGTGGGGTTTGGAGAGGGAGGGAGAGTAGCGGGCGGTGGGGTTTGGAGAGGGAGGGAGGGAGGGAGGGCGGTGGGGTTTGGAGAGGGAGGGAGGGAGGGCGGGCAGTGGGGTTTGGAGAGGGAGGGAGGGAGGGCGGGCGGTGGGGATGGGAGAGGGAGGGAGGGCGGGCGGTGGGGATGGGAGAGGGAGGGAGGGCGGGCGGGCGGGCGCGTAGGGTTTGGAGAGGGAGGGAGGGAGCGAGGGGTGGCGGGGGGTTTGGGGCGGGAGGGAGGGCGGGGGAGGGTTTGGAGAGAAAGGGTTTGGAGAGGGAGGAGGGCGGTGGGGATGGGTGTGGGAGGGAGGGGGGTTTGGAGTGGGAGGGCGGGGGGGTTTGAGAGTGAGGGCGGGGGTTTTGGAGAAGGAGGGCGGGGGTGGTTTGGAGAAGGAGGTCAGGGGGGTTTGGAGGAAGGGGGCAGGGGGGGTTTGGAGAGGGAGGGCGGGGGGGTTTGGAGAGGGAGGGCAGGCGGGTTGGAGAGGGAGGGCGGGCGGGTTGGAGAGCGATGGCGGAGGGGCTGGAGAGGGAGGGCGGGCGAGTTGGAGAGAGAGGGAGAAGGGCGGGGTGGTTTGGAGAGGGAGAGAGGGTGGGTGGGCGGAGAGGTTTGTAGAGGGAGGGAGGGAGGGCGGGCGGGCAGAGGGGTTTGGAGAGGGAGGGAGGGAGGGCGTGCAGCGCGGTTTGGAGATGGAGGGAGGGAGGGTGGGCGGTGGGATTTGGAGAGGGAGGGAGGGAGGGCGAGCGGTGAGGTTTGGAGAGGGAGGGAGGGAGGGTGGGCGGTGGGGTTTGAAGAGGGAGGGAGGGAGAGCAGGCGGTAGGGTTTGGAAAGGGAGGGCGCGAGGTGGGGTTTGGAGAGCGAGGGAGGGTATCGGGCGGTGGGGTTTCGAAAGGGAGGGAGGAGGGAGGGCGGTGGGGTTTGGAGAGGGAGGGAGGAAGGGCGGGCGGAGGGGTTTGGAGAGGGAGGGAGGGAGGGCGGGTGGTGTGTTTCGGAGAGGGAGGGAGGGAGGGCGAGCGGTGAGGTTTGGAGAGGGAGGGAGGGAGGGCGGGCGGTGGGGTTTGAAGAGGGAGGGAGGGAGAGCAGGTGGTGGGGTTTGGAGAGGGAGGGCGCGCGGTGGGGTTTGGAGAGAGAGGGAGGGTATCGGGCAGTGGGGTTTGGAGAGGGAGGGAGGGAGGGAGGGCGGTGGGGTTTGGAGAGGGAGGGAGGAAGGGCGGGCGGTGGTGATGGGAGAGGGAGTGAGGGGAGGGGCGGGTGGTGGTGTTCGGAGAGGGAGGGAGGGGCGGGCGGTGGGGTTCGGTGATGGAGGGAGGGAGGGCGGGTGCTGGGGTTCGGAGAGGGAGGGAGGGAAGGCATGCGGTGGGGTTCAGAAAGGAGGGTCGGAGGGCGGGCGGTGGGGTTCGGAGAGGGGAGGGAGGGAGGGCGGGCGATGGGGTTCGGAGAGGGACAGAGGGAGGGCGGGCGGTGGGGTTTGGAGAGGGAGGGAGGGAGGGCAGGCAGTGGGGTTCGGAGAGGGAGGGAGAGAGGACGGGCGGTGGGGTTCGGAGAGGGAGGGAGGGAGGGCGGGCGGTGGGGGTTCGGAGAGGGAGGTCGGGAGGGCGGGCGGGGGGGTTCGGAGAGGCAGGGAGGGAGGGCGGGCGGGGGATTCGGAGAGGCAGGGAGGGAGGGCGGAGGGTGGGATTGGGAGAGGCAGGGAGGGAGGGCGGCAGTGGGGTTGGGAGAGGGAGGGAGGGAGGGAGGGCGGTGGGGTTTGGAGAGGGAGGGAGGAAGGGCGGGCGGTGGGGTTTGGAGAGGGAGGGAGGGAGGGAGGGCGGTGGGGTTTGGAGAGGGAGGGAGGAAGGGCGGGCGGTGGGGTTTGGAGAGGGAGGGAGGGCGGGCGGTGGTGATGGGAGAGGGAGTGAGGGAGGGCGGGTGGTGGTGTTCGGAGAGGGAGGGAGGGCGGGCGGTGGGGTTCGGTGATGGAGGGAGGGAGGGCGGGTGCTGGGGTTCGGAGAGGGAGGGAGGGAAGGCGTGCGGTGGGGTTCAGAAAGGAGGGTCGGAGGGCGGGCGGTGGGGTTCGGAGAGGGAGGGAGGGAGGGCGGGCGGTGGGGTTCGGAGAGGGAGGGAGGGAGGGCGGGCGTTGGGGTTCGGAGAGGGAGGGAGGGAGGGCGGGCGGTGGGGTTCGGAGAGGGACAGAGGGAGGGCGGGCGGTGGGGTTTGGAGAGGGAGGGAGGGAGGGCAGGCAGTGGGGTTCGGAGAGGGAGGGAGAGAGGACGGGCGGTGGGGTTCGGAGAGGGAGGGAGGGAGGACGGGCGGGCGGTGGGGTTCGGAGAGGAAGGGAGGGAGGGCGGGCGGGGGGGTTCGGAGAGGCAGGGAGGGAGGCGGGCGGGGGGATTGGGAGACGCAGGGAGGGAGGGGCGGACGGTGGGATTGGGAGAGGCAGGGAGGGAGGGTGGCAGTGGGGTTGGGAGAGGGAGGGGAGGGCGGGCGGTGGGGTTCGGAGAGGGAGGGAGGGAGGGCGGGCGGAGAAGTTCAGAGAGGGAGGGAGGGCGGACGGTGGTGTTCGGAGAGGGAGGGAGGGAGGGAGGGCGGGCGGTGGGGATCGGAGAGGGAGGGAGGGAGGGCGGTGGGGTTCGGAGAGGGAGGGAGGGAGGGCGGGAGGCGGGGTTCGGAGAGGGAGGGAGGGATGGCGGGCGGTGGGGTTCGGAGAGGGAGGGAGGGAGGGAGGGCGGGCGGTGTGGTTCGGAGTGGGAGGGAGGGAGGGTGGGCGGAGGGGTTCAGAGAGGGAGGGAGGGAGGGCGGGCGGTGGGGTTCAGAGAGGGAGGGAGGGAGAGAGGGCGGGCGGTGGGGTTCGGAGAGGGAGGGAGGGAGGGCGAGCGGTGAGGTTTGGAGAGGGAGGGAGGGAGGGAGGGCGGGCGGTGGGGTTTGAACAGGGAGGGAGGGAGGGCTGGCGTTGGGGTTTGGAGAGGGAGGGCGCGCGGTGGGGTTTGAAGAGGAAGGGCGCGCGGTGGGGTTTGGAGAAGGAGGGAGAGTAGCGGGCGGTGGGGTTTGGAGAGGGAGGGAGGGAGGGAGGGCGGTGGGGTCTGGAGAGGGAGGGAAGGAGGGCGGGCAGTGGGGTTTGGAGAGGGAGGGAGGGAGGGCGGGTGGTGGGGTTTGGAGAGGGAGGGAGGGAGGGCGGGCGGTGGGGTTTGGAGAGGGAGGGAGGGAGGGCGGTGGGCATCGGAGAGGGAGGGAGGGGCGGGCGGTGGGGATGGGAGAGGGAGGGAGAGCGGGCGGTGGGGATGGGAGAGGGAGGGAGGGCGGGCGGGCGGTAGGGTTTGGAGAGGGAGGGAGGGAGCGAGGGGTGGCGGGGGGGTGTGGTAAGGGAGGGAGGGCGGGGGGGGGCTTTGGAGAGTGTGGGAGAGCTGGGGGGTTTGGGGCGGGGAGGGAGGGCGGGTGGGCTTGGAGAGAAAGGGAGGGTTTGGAGAGGGAGGAAACGGTGGGGATGGGTGTGGGAGGGAGGGGGGTTTGGAGTGGGAGGGCGGGGGGGTTGGAGAGGGAGGGCAGGCGGGTTGGAGAGGGAGGGCGGGCGGGTTGGAGAGAGAGGGAGGAGGGCGGGGTGGTTTGGAGAGGGAGAGAGGGAGGGTGGGCGGAGAGGTTTGTAGAGGGAGGGAGGGAGGGCGGGCGGGCAGAGGGGTTTGGAGAGGGAGGGAGGGAGGGCGTGCAGTTCGGTTTGGAGAGGGAGGAAGGGAGGGTGAGCGGTGGGATTTGGAGAGGGAAGGAGGGAGGGCAGGTGGTGGTGTATGAGAGGGAGGGAGGGCGGGGCGGGCGGTGGGGTTTGCAGTGGGAGGGAGGGAGGGAGGGCGGTGGGGTTTGGAGTGGGAGGGAGGGAGGGCGGGCGGTGGGGTTTGGAGTGGGAGGGAGGGAGGGCGGGCGGTGGGGTTTGGAGTGGGAGGGAGGGAGGGCTTTGGAGAGGGAGGGAGGGAGGGCGGACGGTGGGGCTCGGAGAGGGAGGGAGGAAGGGCGAGCGGTGAGGTTTGGAGAGGTAGGGAGGGAGGGAGGGCGGGCGGTGGGGTTTAAAGATAGAGGGAGGGAGAGCGGGCGGTGGGGTTTGGAGAGGGAGGGAGGGTAGCGGGCGGTGGGGTTTGGAGAGGGAGGGAGGGAGGGCGGGCGGGCGGAGGGGTTTGGAGAGGGAGGGAGGGAGGGGAGGGCGGGCGGTGCGGTTTGGAGAGGGAGGGAGGGAGGGAGGGCTGTGGGGTTTGGAGAGGGACAAAGGGAGGGCGGGCGGTGGGGTTTGGAGAGGGACGGAGGGAGGACGGACGGTGGGGTTTGGAGAGGAGGGAGGGAGCTAGGGGTGGCGGGGAGGTGTGGAAAGGGAGGGAGGGCGGTGGGGTTTGGAGAGTGGGTGGGAGAGCGGGGGGGGGGGGGGGTTTGGGGAGGGAGGGAGGGCGGGTGAGCTTGGAGAGAAAGGGAGGGTTTGGAGAGGGAGGAGGGCGGGGGGGATGGGTGAGGGAGGGAGGGGGGTTTGGAGTGGGAGGGAGGGCGGGCGGGCGGTCGGGTTCGGAGAGGGAGGGAGGGAGGGCGAGCGGGCGGTGGGGTTCGGAGAGGGAGGGAGGGAGGGCGGGCGGTGGGGACGGGAGAGGGAGGGAGGGCGGGCGGTGGGGATAGGAGAGGGAGGGAGGGCGGGCGGGCGGTGGGGTTTGGAGAGGGAGGGAGGGAGCGAGGGGTGGCGGGAAGGTGTGAAAAGGGAGGGAGGGTGGGGGGTTGGAGAGTGTGGGAGAGCGGGTGGGTTTGGGGGGAGGGAGGGAGGTAGGGCGGGTGGGCTTGGAGAGAAAGGGAGGATTTGGAGAGGGAGGAGGGCGGGGGGGAAGGGTGAGGGAGGGAGGGGGGTTTGGAGTGGGAGGGAGGGGGGGTTTGGAGAGGGAGGGCGGGGGGGTTTGGAGAAGGAGGGCGGGGGGGTTTGGAGAGGGAGGGCGGGGGGGTTTGGAGAAGGAGGGCGGGGGGGTTTGGAGAAGGAGGGCGGGGGGGTTTGGAGAAGGAGGGCGGGGGGGTTTGGAGAAGGAGGGCACGGGGGGATTGGAGAAGGAGGGCGGGGGGGTTTGGAGAGGGAGGGCGGGCGGGTTGGAGGGAGGGCGGGCGGGTTGGAGAGGGATGGCGGGCGGGTTGGAAAGGGAGGGCGGGGGGGGTTGGGAGAGGGAGGGCGGGGGGGTTTGGAGAAGGAGGGCAAGGGGGGTTTGGAGAAGGAGGGCGGGGGGGGGATTGGAGAAGGAGGGCGGGGGGTTTGGAGAGGGAGGGAGGTAGGGCGGGGGTGGGCTTGGAGTGAAAGGGAGGGTTTGGAGAGAGAGGTGGGCGGGGGGGATGGGTGAGGGAGGGACGGGGGTTTGGAGTGGGAGGGCTGGGTGGTTTGGAGAGGGAGGGCGGGGGGGTTTGGAGAAGGAGGGCGGGGGGGTTTGGAGAAGTAGGGCGGGGGGGTTTGGAGAAGGAGGGCACGGGGGGTTTGGAGAAGGAGGGCGGGGGGGTTTGGAGAGGGAGGGCGGGCGGGTTGGAGAGGGAGGGCGGGCGGGTTGGAGAGCGATGGCGGGCGGGTTGGAGAGGGAGGGAGGGAGGCGGGGTGGTTTGGAGAGGGAGAGAGGGAGGGCGGGCGGTGGGGTTCGGAGAGGGACAAAGGGAGGGCGGGCGGTGGGGTTTGGAGAGGGACGGAGGGAGGGCGGACGGTGGGGTTTCGAGAGGGAGGGAGGGAGCGAGGGGTGGCGGGGGTGTGTGGAAAGGGAGGGAGGGCGGGGGGGTTTGGAGTGTGTGGGAGAGCGGGGGGGTTTGGGGAGGGAGGGAGGGCGGGTGGGCTTGGAGAGAAAGGGAGGGTTTGGAGAGGGAGGAGGGCGGAGGACATGGGTGAGGGAGGGAGGGGGGTTTGGAGTGGGAGGGCGGGGGGGGGTTCGGAGAGGCAGGGAGGGTGGGCGGGCAGGGGGTTCGGAGAGGCAGGGAGGGAGGGCTGACGGGTGGGATTGGGAAATGGGGGAAGGGAGGGCGGGGCGGTGGGGTTCGGAGAGGGAGGGAGGGAGGGCGGTGGTGTTCGGAGAGGGAGGGCGGGCGGTGGTGCTCGGAGCGGGAGGGAGGGAGGGCGGGCGGGTTGGAGAGAGAGGGCGGGAGGCGGGGTGGTTTGGAGAGGGAGAGAGGGAGGGTGGGCGTGGGGGTTTGTAGAGGGAGGGAGGGAGGGCGGGCGGGCGGAGGGGTTTGGAGAGGGAGGGAGGGAGGGCGGGCGGTGCAGTTTGGAGGGGGGGGGAGGGAGGGCGGGCGGTGGGGTTTGGAGAGGGACAAAGGGAGGGCGGGCGGTGGGGTTTGGAGAGGGACGGAGGGAGGGCGGACGGTGGGGTTTGGAGAGGGAGGGAGGGAGCGAGGTGTGGCGGGGGGGTGTGGAAAGGGAGGGAGGGCGGTGGGGTATGGAGAGTGTGGGAGAGCGGGGGGGTTTGGGGAGGGAGGGAGGGCGGGTGGGCTTGGAGAGAAAGAGAGGGTTCGGAGAGGGAGAGGGCGGGGGGGATGGGTGAGGGAGGGAGGGGGGATTGGAGTGGGAGGGCGGGGGTGTTTGGAGAGGGAGGGCGGGGGTTTTGGAGAAGGAGGGCGGGGGGGTTTGGAGAAGGAGGGCGGGGTGTTTTGGAGAAGCAGGGCGGGGGGGTTTGGAGAAGGAGGGCGGGGGGGTTTGGAGAAGGAGGGCAGGGGGGGTTTGGAAAAGGAGGGCAGGGGGGTTTGGAGAAGGAGGGCGGGGGGGTTTGGAGAGGGAGGGCGGGGCGGGATGGAGAGGGAGGAAGGGCGGGTTGGAGAGCGATGGCGGGCGGGTTGGAGAGGGAGGGCGGGCGCTTTGGAGAGGGAGGGCGGGCGGGTTGGAGAGAGAGGGAGGGAGGCGGGGTGGTTTGGAGAGGGAGAGAGGGAGGGTGGGCGGGGGGGTTTGTAGAGGGAGGGAGGGAGGGCGGGCGGAGGGGTTTGGAGAGAGAGGGAGGGAGGGAGGGCGGGCGGTGTGGTTTGGAGAGGGAGGGAGGGAGGGCGGGCGGTGCGGTTTGGGGAGGGAGGGAGGGAGGGCGGGCGGTGCGGTTTGGAGAGGGAGGGAGGGGGGGCGGGCGGTGGGGTTTGGAGAGGGACAAAGGGAGGGCGGGCGGTGGGGTTTGGAGAGGGAGGGAGGGAGGGCGGGCGGTGGGGTTTGGAGAGGGAGGGAGGGAGGGCGGGCGGTGGGGTTTGGAGAGGGAGGGAGGGAGGGCGGGCGGTGGGGTTTGGAGAGGGAGGGAAGGAGGGCGGGCGGTGGGGTTTGGAGAGGGAGGGAGGGAGGGAGGGCGGTGGGGTTTGGAGAGGGAGGGAGGGCGGGCGGTGGGGTTTGGAGAGGGACAAAGGGAGGGCGGGCGGTGGGGTTTGGAGAGGGAGGGAGGGAGCGAGGTGTGGCGGGGGGGTGTGGAAAGGGAGGGAGGGTGGTGGGGTTTGGAGAGTGTGGGAGAGCGGGGGGGTTTGGGGAGGGAGGGAGGGCGGGTGGGCTTGGAGAGAAAGGGAGGTTTTGGAGAGGGAGAGGGCGGGGGGGATGGGAGAAGGAGGGAGGGGGGTTTGGAGAGGGAGGGCGGGGGTTTTGGAGCAGGGCGGGGGGGTTTGGAGAAGGAGGGCAGGGGGGTTTGGAGAAGGAGGGCAGGGGGGGTTTGGAGAAGGAGGGCAGGGGGGGTTTGGAGAGGGAGGGCGGGCGGGTTGGAGAGCGATGGCGGGTGGGTTAGAGAGGGAGGGCGGGCGCTTTGGAGAGGGAGGGCGGGCGGGTTGGAGAGAGAGGGAGGGAGGCGGGGTGGTTTGGAGAGGGAGAGAGGGAGGGTGGGTGGGGGGGGTTTGTAGAGGGAGGGAGGGAGGGCGGGCAGGCAGAGGGGTTTGGAGAGAGAGGGAGGGAGGGAGGGCGGGCGGTGCGGTTTGGAGAGGGAGGGAGGGAGGGCGGGCGGTGGGGTTTGGAGAGGGACAGAGGGAGGGCGGGCGGTGGGGTTTGGATAGGGGGGGAGGGAGGGCGGGCGGTGGGGTTTGGAGAGGGAGGGAGGGCGGGCGGGCGGTGGGGTTTGGAGAGGGGAGGGAGGGAGGGCGGGCGGTGGAGTTTGGAGAGGGAGGGAGGGAGGGCGGGCGGTGGGGTTTGGAGAGGGAGCGAGGGAGGGCGGGCGGTGGGGTTTGGAGAGGGAGGGCGGGGCGGTGGGGTTTGGAGAGGGACAAAGGGAGGGCGGGCGGTGGGGTTTGGAGTGGGACGGAGGGAGGGCGGACGGTGGGGTTTGGAGAGGGAGGGAGGGAGCGAGGGATGGCAGGGGGGTGTGGAAAGGGAGGGAGGGCGGTGGGGTTTGGAGAGTGTGGGAGAGCGGGGGGGTTAGGGGAGGGAGGGAGGGCGGGTGGGCTTGGAGAGAAAGGGAGGGTTTGGAAAGGGAGGAGGGCGGCGGGGATGGGTGAGCGAGGGAGGGTGGTTTGGAGTGGAGGGCGGTGGGGTTTGGAGAGGCAGGGCGGGGGTTTTCGAGAAGGAGGGCGGGGGGTTTGGAGAAGGAGGGCAGGGGGGGTTTGGAGAAGGAGGGCAGGGGGGGTTTGGAGAAGGAGGGCGGGCGGAGTTTGGAGAGGGAGGGCGGGCGGAGTTTGGAGAGGGAGGGCGGGCGGGATGGAGAGCGAGGGCGGGCGTAATGGAGAGCGAGGGCGGGCGGGTTGGAGAGGGAGGGCGGGCGGGTTGGAGAGGGAGGGCGGGCGGGGTTGGAGAGGGAGGGCGGGCGGGTTGGAGAGGGAGGGCGGGCGGTTTGGAGAGGGAGGGCGGGCGGTTTGGAGCGGGAGGGCGGGCGGGTTGGAGAGAGAGGGAGGGAGGCGGGGTGGTTTGGAGAGGGAGAGAGGGAGGTTGGCGGGGGGGGTTTGTAGAGGGAGGGAGGGAGGGCGGGCGGAGGGGTTTGGAGAGGGAGGGAGTGAGGGCGGGCGGTGCGGTTTGGAGAGGGAGGGAGGGAGGGCGGGCGGTGCGGTTTGGAGAGGGAGGGAGGGAGGGCGGGCGGTGCGGTTTGGAGAGGGAGGGAGGGAGGGCGGGCGGTGCGGTTTGGAGAGGGAGGGAGGGAGGGAGGGCGGGCGGTGGGGTTTGGAGAGGGACGGAGGGAGGGCGGGCGGTGGGGTTTGGAGTGGGAGGGAGCGAGGGCGGGCGCTGGGCTTTGGAGAGGGAGGGAGGGAGGGCGGGAGCTGGGCTTTGGAGAGGGAGGGCGGGCGCGGGGGTTCGGAGAGGGAGGGAGGGGCGAGCAGTGAGGTTTGGAGAGGGAGGGAGGGAGGGAGGGCGGGCGGTGGGGTTTGAAGAGAGAGGGAGGGGGGCGGGCGGTGGGGTTTGGAGAGGGAGGGCGCGCGGTGGGGTTTGGAGAGGGAGGGAGGGAAGCGGGCGGTGGGGTTTGGAGAGGGAGGGCGGGCGGTGCGGTTCGGAGAGGGAGGGAGGGAGGGCGGGCGGTGGGGTTCGGAGAGGGAGGGAGGGAGGGCGGGCGGTGGGGTTCGGAGAGGGAGGGAGGGAGGGCGGGCGGTGGGGTTCGGAGAGGGAGGGAGGGAGGGCGGGCGGTGGGGTTCGGAGAGGGAGGGAGGGAGGGCGGGCGGTGGGGTTCGGAGAGGGAGGGAGGGAGGGCGGGCGGTGGGGTTCGGAGAGGGAACGAGGGAGGGCGGGCGGTGGGGTTCGGAGAGGGA